>JAAWXA010000014.1:17272863-17299526 GCA_038090715.1 Florisuga fusca
CACCCACCCCCCCACTGGACACTGAGATGGTAATTGTGTCCTTCACCACCTCCTCACCCTCCCTGCCAGCCCAAATCTGAGCAATGCTGGGTCATAAATATACTCCCTTGTAGGAAATATGATCCATGGGATAGAAACAGGAGAAAGCTGCCATGTCTGCCAGCTGTGATGCTGGATGAGCTGGCACCAGAGGAAGGAAGACCCACCAGGGATGTGTTAGATGTCCCTTCTGTCCTGGCTTGGTGCTGGCTTACTGGTTATACTGGGGAAAACTCTGATCCAAGGGGAAGTGTGTGGCTCTGAGGATGATGCAAACACTCCCACTCCTACAGAAAGTGGGGCCTGGGGGTGTCGGGTGCTGCAAAAGTCACCCAGCACAAGAATTGGAAAAAAAAAGAGAAAAATAGATGGGAAAGTGGGGGGGGAAGGCAGTGGTGAGGGTGAAGTGGCCACAGGTGGGTGACCATGAGGATGCTGACTGCCTAAAACCCAGAGGGGAGAAACAGCCCAGGGGGTTGTCCCAGCAACCACTACAAATACACTGGGAAAAGGGCAGCACACAGAGGGCCTGTTCTTCAGTCCCATATTTTTTTCACCCACAAATAAGTCGGGGCTCTCCCAGGTACACTCACCAAAATCATTTTTTCTTTATTGCATATTGCCATCTTAGAAAATGTACAGTCTTGTAACATTACACAGCATCTCCTGCTAGCTACGACTACTAACATCCTTGCACCTAACAGACTACCTTGGTCACTACGAAGCTAATAAAGTCCAAGACACATAATTCAGTTTACAAATTATTATGGATTTTTTTTTTTTTAAATTTTGGCATTATTAAAAAAAAAAAAAAAATCATCTTGAAAATACACACCCAAGAGAAAAGAGTGGCTACTTACACCAGCACCAATCTAAAAGTAGTTTTCAACAATGGCACATGGATTTTTTTTTTTTTTTTTTTTTTTTTTTTTTTTTTTTTTTTTTGAAAGAAAACAAAGAAATGGCAAACTCAGCCTGACAGCGAGGCTGTTGTAAAACAGTAAAATAAAATTAAAACAAAACAAAACAAAACAAACAGGTTTGGAAGGGCAAGAGGAAATCCGTCAGGAAAGGTCCTGATGTGGCACTGGGGTCGTGGAGGCAGGAGCTGGGGGTGGGTTCTGGCAGCCAAGCCCCCCACCCAGGGACCCCGGGAGGCAATCACTGTCCCCGACTCCCAACACCTTTTGAATTAAACACATGTGACCAACCATTCCTTAAACCATCAGAGGCCAGAGGTTTCTTCTTTTTAACCTTTTTCTTTTTTCCTTCTCTTTTTTTTTCTTTTTTTAATGTATTTTAAATTCCCCCCAAAGTCCATTCCCTCAATTGTATCAGCCCCATTTTTTTCAGCCATAAATAAAAAATATAAATAGAGGCACTTTAGTTAAGGAATAGTATTATCATTACCTTTTATCTTTATTTCCCCCTCCTTCTTAAAGCAAAGTGCTTAATTCCACCTTTGAACATAACCTGCAGGTTTTGCAGCTGCTTAGGTATGAGGTGCTGGGATTCTTTTTGCACTTACCTGCTTTATTTATTACTGCTTTAAATGCTACTCAGAAAGTCTTTTTTTTTTTTTCTTTTTCCTTTTTTTTTTTTTATCTACAGTGCGTCAAAAGTTGCAATGAAGAAAAGAACAAAATGGTAAAACCACAGCTCTTGACAACTCTGGTTAGAGAGAGATTTCACAGCTTTCACTCAGCACACAGACCCCGTGGCCTTCAGGTGCTTAGAACCATTTTTGTTTTTTTATACAAATTAGTTTAAACAGCACTTTTGCTATACAGTACATATAGTTAACTGACATCCCATACCCCACCAGTAACACCAATTATCTGACAAAAAAAAAAAAAAACAACCCAAAACAACAAACCAACCTTATTTCAAATAGTGTTAATATCTAGTGCAACAGGGACAAACTCATCTCTCCACAGGAAAAAGAACAAACAAACAAAAAGAACCCAAAGGGATCACAAAAGTATTGGTGGTATAAAAAGGTTTTGTTTTGTTTTGCTTAAAAAAACACACCACAAATAAATAAAAAGTAAAAAGTAACAGTCCTCTATATACTCAGCATAATTTAAGAATAGAAATGTTAATATGTTAACGGTGGTTACTTTTTATTCTCCAATTCTTAATTTTCTAAACCTTTAAATTATAACTCCCTGAGAGCTTTGAAATATTTTTATTTATTTAAAATTTTTTTTCTTTTTTTTAAATTTTTTTTTCTTTTTTTTTTTTTTTTGGACTGACATTTGACAGGTAGTTCTGCTTACAAATTTGCAATGACAACGAACAGCAAACCAGTTGACCTGGCATAAGAGACGAGCACTTCTTGGCATCGCTGCTTCCGTGTGTCTGGTAAAGGAAAAAGAAAAGAAGGTGGGTGAAAGCCGGGGGGTTTGCACCAGCCCCTTCGTACACCAGAGACCCTCGGGCCTGACCCACCTTTACAGAGGATACAGTTTGTCCCATTGAACAGAAAGCAAGAATAAAAATGACAACACAAAACTTTTGATGCTCTTCGTTCCCTCCGAGAACAGACCTCTCCCACCTTCTTGGGTCAGAAAACGTTTGAGAAGTATAAATACATCTGTGCGGCGTCAGAGCGAGAAGCACTTTGGGGTAAACTTATTTTTTTCCTTTAGCAAGGTGGTGGTAAGAGGAGCAAAGAGCATTTCCCAAGGACGACAGGAGGAGCATCACCGGGAGCGCCCGCGGCGCCCATCTCGGGAACCAGCGCGAGAGCACGGGCGTGAGAGTTTTTTGGACTTACCATGACAACAAGAAAAAAAACAACTAACAAACCCAATACATGAAAGTTCAGTCAACTTTCTTTTTTTTTTTTTTTTTTTGTCTTATCCTCTTCAAACTGCTTGGCTTGTGCGCAAGGCATCCCCCGCAGGCATCCCTGGGAGGGGGTGTCCCAGCAGGAGAGCGGTGGGGAGCGGTGTCCCATTTCCTTTGGGGGACCACGGGGACCACCAGCATCTCTGGGTTGGGTCTTCTCTTGCTCCGTGGCATTGTGCTTGTGCATGGGGAGAACGGCTTTTTGGAGGGGGTCAGAGGTGGTGCTGGTGCCCATCCAGGTGAGCCACCCACCTACCTCCACCCGTGCCTCCTGACCCGGCTATATACACAGTATATACACACACACCCGTGGGGAGAAGGAGCGTGCCACCTCAAGGGGGTACAACGGGAACAACCCTCCCTCCCTGGCCACTTCTGAAAGATTTAACCCGCATTTTGTGGGGTTTTTTGTCTTTTTGTTTTTGTTTTTTTGTTTGTTTGTTTTGTTTTGGTGGTGGTGGTGGTTTCTGTTGCTGTTTGTTTTTTGGTTTTTTTTTTCAGAAGTTGAGCTTGGTGACGGGCCTCTCGCGGCTGCTGTCGGCCAGCTGGTTGGTGATGCGCTTGCGGTTGCGCTTCAGCTTGGAGAGGTCCTTGTCGAAGACTTCGCCCGAGCGCAGGGCCGAGACCAGGTCATCGAACTCCCCGCCTTCCTCCCCGCTCTCCTTCGCCTTCCTCGCCTTCCGCTCCCGCTCCCGCTGCTCCTTCAGCTACCATGGAGGAAAAGGAGACATCTCACTCTCCTGCCACCCCTTGTGGGGGTGCCCAACCCACACCTGGTGACCCCCAAACCCGTGAAAGACGAGCGGTTTCCCTCCCCAGCCGGGTGCTCGGCCTGTGAGAGCCCATCAGGGTTATTTGTACAAACCAGGGAGGAACAGCTCCACGGTACAGCTCCACAGGCAGCACCTCCTGTGCTGTATGGTTTAGCTCCAAGATCTCCCCAACCCAAGGTCATTAGTTAATTAAGAAATCAACAGGGAAAAGCAGGTGGGTCTAAGAGCACAGAAGCTCCTTGCCCAGCCTCCAGTGCTCCCCATAGGGAGAGCATGGCACACTTGCCATCCCTGGTGGCCTGGGGTTGCTGCTAGACTTGCCCTCTCACCTGTGCCTCCATGCGTGCCCGGCGCTCTTCCTCCTCCTTCCTCCTCCTCATGTTCTCGTTCTCTTGCTTGGCCTCCGTCACAGCTTGAAGGAACTGGTCAAAGATGCCAAAGAACTCATCGGGCTGCATTTTGTCTGTGTCTTCTCCAAAGTGCTTCACAGCCTTGGAAAACTGTGAGAGAGAAGACAGAGGACCCTCAGTCTGGGAGATATCCACCACTCCAACAAACACCCCCCCCCAAAGAGAAGCCTTCAACCTGATGGAGCCAAGAGGAATGTTTCCAGCAGCCATGGTGGAAAGCAGGGCTTTGCTTCATCAAGCCTTGATTTAAATGTGAAATAAATCATCTGATGTTTTACCTGCTGACCTCTAAGAGCCAACCTGGATCACGCTCGAGCCCCCTCTCCTGAAATGTCCCTCACAAAACCCTTCTTTGCCTCTGGCTCTGCCCAACCTCCCCCTGCCCCAGCTCGACTTTATTAACTGAGCAGCAGTAAAAACAAGGAAGCAAAATATTGTGGGACCAAAGACCAAGGACATAAAACTAATAGTAAACACGGCAGGGGAAGGGATACTCGCACTTTAAAGTTTTTCTTTGAAGTATTTTTGGGGTATTATTTATCATTGCCACATGCTCTGCTATTGAAACCAAATGTGTTGGTGAAACTTCTAAAGGACACTTCTGCCCAGGCTCAGGCACAGCCCTGGGCAGGGAAATAGGGAGTTTTCCAGCCTGTTTTTTTTTTGCTGTTTGCACACCATTCATGTAAGGGAGTTGAACGAGGCCATAGCAAAGGTCAGGATGGGACACCAATGATCCGCTGATGTGTTCAGATCCCCAAGGAGCCCACGAGTTGTCCTTGGGACTGCCATCCTTTGTTCTCACTCCCAATTTGAAGGAAACTCTTTGTGCACAGAAAGTTTGTTAAAATTGTGATGGGGTGTTCTGGAGATAAGCAAGGGTAGAAGAAAAGAAAAACAAAACCAAAGCACAAACAGATTTATTAGTTGCTTTGATTCTGCTGGGCAGACTGAGAGAAACATTTTTAAAGCCTGCCTGTATGATTGAGTTTTATTTGCAGGGCTGCCCCAGGCTCTTCAAAAGACTCCGAGGGCATTTTTATTTCTTTGTTTATTTAAGAGACTTGGCACTTCCAAGATGCAGGGAGGAATCTGAGAGGTGCCACCCTATAAGTCAAAATAACTGAGGTTAGTCTTGTTGATTTTCATCAAGATACTGGATTCTCTGCTGTGTTACAGGAGATTCTGGTGGGGAGAAAGGCTGAAAATGTTATCCTTGCAGGACAGAAAGTTTATAAAATAGCAATGTTTCTGTTCCACTAAGAGAAAGCAGCACCATAGTTTGAATCTGGACATGTGTTTAAAAAGAAAAATGCTGGTGCACTTCACACAACCTATCCTGGCTGACAACCATGGGAACAGCCGTGCATTGCTTCAGAGTGCACTTTGCTGGGCTCTGAGGACCACGACCAGACCTTCTCCTCCAGATCTAGCCAAGTCAGCAGAAGATGATACAGTCTGCAGAGCATTTGTCACCATTTCCACAGTCCTAACTCACTGCAGGTAAGATCTGCCAGGTTGCTATCAGAAGCTTTAAAGGGTGGCTTGGGTTAGCTGTGGCCTCAAGAAGGCAATGGTCAATCATAAAGCCCAAGCATGGGCGGATGGTTTGAAGTACCAACTGGACACTGGTATAACCAGGGAGAAAGAAGTGGTGAAACTTGGTAATTTCTGTCTTTGGAGAGATAGCTCACACAGTGGCACAAGGAAGGGACCTCTAAAACAGCCTGTGCTGGACTATCTCCCTGTCACTTTGATCAAGATGAAGGCTAAGCTATGGAGGCAATACTGGAGGACTGCTCTTGGAGGAAACAGAAACCAGCAGAGGGACCTCTGCTGAAAAGGGGGAAGCAAAAAGTGCTGGGGAACCACGGATGTCAGCCAATGGCCACCCTGTTGCTGTGGTTTAAACCAGCCTGGTAGGGAGAAGAGGACAACGTGGTGAGAAGCTACCAAGCCCTCACCAAGGCATTGCCCTGGGGAAGGGAAACCTTTTAAGTAGCTTCTCTAAACCCAGTCAGAAGTTGACTTCAATTCATGTCAGTGAGCTCTACTCTCTTCTCTGGAGAGAAGGGCTGGGCAGGTCTCAGACTGAAGTTATGCATCGGCTGTTATTTTGCCCTACAGCAGTGGGGTCACTCCAGCAGCTTGGGTTGTCTCTGATATCAACCTCTGTGTGACTTCATGTCCCACCTCAACACCTGGCTGCATTTTTTCTTCCTCTCCTATCACCAGATAGAACAGCCTGCTTTCTTGCCCACTTCAGCCTTAATGGGCCAAGATGCCCCAGCTGCCACACTCTAAAGCCACCAAAACTGGGATGTTTCCATTTAAGACATGGAAAGCAAAGCAAGCTTTCTAGGCTTGAGTGAAAACTTCAGCAAAACTCAGATCCTCACAAATGACCCATCATGCCCTCCCCTGATGGACACAGCTCTCCCATGGCTCTCCCCTGCCCTTCACTTCCACAGGACAGGCAGGGATCTCATGGCTTTCTGAAGCACATCTTGCTTCCCATTAGCAGTTTGTTAGTCTGACCTGCCATCCCCTAACATGTTGAGTTGTGGAGCAGGAATAAGGCCCAAGGGACAGACAGGGATGTACCCACCCAAACAAACATGAAGAGCAGCTCAGCACCTCTCTCATGTCAAGGTCTCAGCAAGACACTCACATGATCTCTTGGGGAGGTATCTGAGATGTTAACACATAGCACATGCCCTGGGAAGGCCAGGACCATCCCTTCCCTGTTGGCTGGAGGAATGACTGAAACACTACCCAGATCTCAAAGGTGTTGGTAACCTTACCAGCTCTTTTGCTTCCATCAGAAGATCTTCAACATCCGAGAAACTGAAGCTGGCCAGTGTGATGAACTGGCTGACAACAGACACAAACTTGTCACCTGTTTGCTGAACCTGAGACTTCTGGAAGTCCAGCTCCTTTGGGGGAAAAAAAAAAAAAAAAAAATGTAAATCTGGTCAGGTCCTGGCTGATGAGGGACACAAACACCACAGGCTTCTGCTGGTGCCATGGGGTGTGTGTCTGCATTGGTGCCACCAGTACTGGCTGCACTGCATCACTGCTCCCTCCTGCTCAGCATGAGACCACAGATAACCCTGATTTACAGTACCATGCCTGCACTACACTTTTAAGGCAAAATCCTGTAGGAGAGATGGCGGAAGCAGCACAGTTTAGCAAGAAAGGGAGTCCTTTGGGATGCCTCCACCATTTCAACACCACTCCAGCTGGGCTGCAGAAGCGTTCCTCAGCCCAGCCCTCTGTGGTTTCACAGCCAAAGGAAGATCCCTCAGCACATCACAAGTCCCCCGTGGACATCATCACCAGACTTACTCAACCTCTCTTGGCATATTAGACATAAACCACGCACGTGCTTAACCACACATGGGTAACATTGGTGCCAGAACAGCCCTGAGAGGACAGGCACACGTGCAGGGTGGGAAGGAAAGACAAACAGATCTCCAGGATGTGAGATAAAAGCAGCTTTGCTGGGAGCTCCCTCGCCTGCCTCCCTGAGGAGGGATGCCAGGGTGCTCAGAGCCAGGCTGGGCTATATTTAATTTAAATAATACTTACAGTCTCCACTGCTCGCAGGCCACTCCTCAGAGTGTTGATTTCTTTCTCCAGCTCGGTCATGCTGTGGGAAATGGCAGCATGTTAATTTTCAGCCTTCTCCAACAAAATCTACAACTCTCTGACCAACTCGACCCCGTTTTTTCCACTGAAAAGACCCCGGTGCTGCACACATTGCCTCCTGTTTGCAGAGCAGCCCATCTCGTGCAGTAAGTTGGGCTGACAGCCTCAAAGCTGGGCCAGATGCCCATCTCAAAGGAGCTGCAGTTGCTTGTTTTCAAGCAAAGCATTTTTCTGTATTTTTAATCCAGGAGACTGCACAGGCTCAGCAGCCTTCAGACCTCTCCAAGAAAAAGGGAAGCTCAGAAGAAGGCTTTGCTGGGCATGGACTTTTCTTCCCCTCTTGAGGGCCAGCAGAAGTTGGCCTTGTTGTCCCACTGCGCAGCAGACAATTTTTCAGGGGAGCATGGTTAGGTAAATGCCATACAAAGCATCCTCGGAGCAGCAAGGCTTCCATGAAGGGAGACAACCCAAATATAGAGAAATAAAAATAAATCATCATGTCTGGCTCTGACTGTGTTTACACAAGGCTCAAGCCCCCGATGAGAGTCAAGTTCAAGTGCTTGTGAGTTTCTACCACTACATCTGAGCGGAAGCTTTCTCACAAAGACTCGATGACCACAGGCTTGATGCCTTTCCAGGGGTGTCTGTCCTAGGGCTGGGGTCCCTGGAAAAGCTGACGTCAGGTCATAGGGCAAGCATTCCTGGCAGGTTTAGTCTGGGAAAATGCAGTTTTGGGAGCCCTGTGTTCCAGCAGTTCATTACCAGTGGTGGGATTGACAGAGGCGGCAATTTTGCTTCACAGCTGCAGGGCTGAGGGGAATTTAGGGTTTTCCACAGCTTTAGAAACTTTTTGGTTTTGCTCTAGGTTGGACCAAACCCAAATATTACATATGGTGTCCAGTTTAGAGTAAAATTATAAAGTTTAGAAGGGAAAAAAAAAAGAAAGCCTCTGTGCAGACGTTTTCTTTCCCATACGTGTATCTGTACAACAGCTGGAGACACACGAGCATCAGAAACCCAGAGCCTCCACCAGTGAGGAGTGTGCTCCATTCAAAGAATAGTTCACAGAATCATTTTGGTTGGAGAACACGTTTCAGACCAGCAAGTCCAACCATTTAGCACACTGCTCCACCCTGTTCTCAGATGATGACCACGAGTCCAGCCACCACACACACTTCCCCTCACACTCCAAGATCTGTCACTTAGTTTAATCCCTACAACTGACAATTATTTTACATTTTAAAGGCAAGGGTTGCTGCTTTGCACTTTACAGATCTTCTGTGGGGAAGCAACTATGGCTGCAACAGCACTTTGAAACTTCAAAGCTCCTCAAGCTGCTGCAAACTCTGTTCATATCTACTATTCCTTCTCTCAAAGGTGCTGTTCCAGGCCCTTCTGGAGTTCCAGGAGAGCCACTGAAATGCTCAGAGGACTGGAACATTTCCCCTGTGAAGGCAGGTTAAGAAAGTTGGGATTGTTCAGCCTGGAGAAAAGGAGGCTCTGAGATTACCCTATAGCAACCTTCCAATATCTGAAGGGGGCTACAAGAAAGCTGGGGTAGGGCTTTTTACATGGGTGTGTAGTGAGAGGACAAGGGGAAATAGTTCAAAATGTGAAGAGACAAGGTTTAGGTTGGACATCAGGAAGAAATTCTTTCCTGTGAGGCTGGTGAGATGCTGGAACAGGTTGCACAGGCAAGTTGTGGGTGCCTCATCCCTGGAATTATTCAAGGCCAGGTTGGATGGGGCCTTGAGCAACCTGATCCAGTGGAAGGTGTCCCTGCCTATGCAGGGGGGTTGGAACTAGGTGATCCTGAAAGTCCATTCCAACCCCAAACCATTCAATGATTCTCATGCAGACAGGAATGGGTGCTGGCTGCAGAAACCTGTGATCCTTCCTGCTCAGGTCCCTGAAGCAGCAAAGCCCCTAAGCTCACGCTGAAATTTAAAACCAAAACAGAGCCTCATTGATTTCAGAGGGACTTCAGCACATACTTGAGAGCTTTGCAGTGCAGCAGCAGATTCCTCCCCCCCTTCAAAGTCCAGTGTGTGTTTTAGGGCTTTGCTGAACACTGGGGGCCTCCACCAGCAGAGACATCAGCAGTCTGCTCAGAAAAGGTCACTGGGCAGGGCTTGAAAACTCATTGCAAATACCAGAAGCTCCATGTTGGTGGTGAAACAAGGGCCAGGAAGGTCCTGGAGGCAGGTGAGCCCCTCTCCTCCCTGCCTGAGCTGCAGGCAAAGCCTCCCCACCACAGGCAGATAAACAGCTGCCCTTTATCTGCAGCCACACCACAACCGCTTCCTCCCAGATTACTTAACGTAACCATTAGAAATTAATTAAATGCTTCTGCGGTGAGATAACAACAGGAAACGGCAGCTCCCAGCAGCTCTTCTCCCTGGAGGATGGTGGCTCACAGCCCTTTGCTGTAAGGGCTGAGATTTAAAGCCACCAGGTGACGTTTGCTTCTGCCTCCTGGGCTGCTCTTGGGACAGCATGGCCACAGCACCAGCTGTCCAGAATCTATCCGTGAGCAGGGGAAGAGTGGCATGGAAAGGCAGGCTGGAGAGAGGGGAGAGGTGCTCCTGGCACTCCCTAAGCACCACCTAAATTCCTGCTTACTTGACTTTTGCTGCCTGTGGGATGTCTCGCAGCTCCTCGTGCAGGCGGAGGACTTTGGGATATTTCTTTTCAACGATGGTGATGAGATAGTGCAGAAGAGTGATGTTCCTAGGAGAGAGGAGCAGTGAGGTCAGTGTGGTGCCATCATGGGGAGCCGAGAACTCAATCAAAGACCCTGGGTAAATCCCAACCCTGATAATGAACTATTTGGGGATTTCTGCAAAGAAGGCTGCTCGCTCCCTGTCTAGGAACACAGGATGGGTCTGTCCCATGCACAGCTGCAGTGCAGAGCAGCTTGAGCCCTGCAGGTCCACAGGAAGGAATCAGGGAAGGTGACCTGAGCATCACTGCTCCAGTTCTCTGTTGTCTTTACTGATGGACAACACCAGGCAGCTTTGAGACCTCACCCAGCTCCTCTAGCCCTGTGCACAGAGCTCACAGAAGGGATGAATGAACCAGGTGATGGCTGCAGCACCTTGGGGGGGGGCTGCAGGGGGGTTCCAGTGGAGAGGAATCCCTAGGACCCCTCCTCTGGCCATTGTGCTACTGCTCAGTGACTCCTGGCTTCTCAAAGCAGGGGAAAAAGAACTTGGAAGATGATCCTCCCAGTCAGCCTTGGCTGCCAGCCAGGAAGGAAAGTCCCCATCGTTCCCTGGGCTGCTCTGCAGCTCTGCTTCCCTCTAAACCTCTCCTGCTCCAAAAACGGATACTTGCATCATCAGATGTGCTTGACAGGGGGGGCAATGGCAAGGAGGGGACTGCCCTCCCCTTCCCTCCCCCCCTCCCTGAGGCGATGCTAATGTCCCCTCTGTTCCCACGCAGCTGATTCCACCGAGGAGGAGGGGGAGGAGAGCAGGGGCTGCTCACTTGTCAATGCTGGACTTGGTGTCTGCGATCTTGTTGAGGCTGGAGATCTTAAACCCGAAGGCGTTGCCCCTCTGGCCTTTGTTCATGTAGTTCCCAAAGGCCAAGACCACTTCCAGGAGCTGCTGGAGGCTGCTGCTCTGCAGCACTGCCTTGGAGCCGGCACGGATGGCTGAAAGCAGAGAGATGTGGGACATTACTCCCTGGCCTGGCAGCACACCCAGAAAGCAACCCCTTCAGTGCCCCCATGGCCAAGGAGTGGCCTCCATCCCCCTCCCTTCCCATGGAACACTGCAACCTCCACAGGGAGGATGCTCTTCCTATGACCACTCCCCAGGCAGGTCCAGTCACTTGCCTTCCACCTTGGGTTTGACTTCTGCAACTCTCTCTGCAAACTTCTTCTTGAAGTAGAGGGACTGCAGCCTTTGCTGATAATGGTTTATCCTGAGGGAAAAAAAAAAAAAAGAGGTGCAGGTTGAGCTTGGGTTGCCCCAGGCAGAGCTCAGTTGCTCTGCTGCTCACAGCTGTGCTTACAAAGCTTGCTTGAGCCACGGCGATTAAAAAATAATGACAGCATTTATCCTTGAAACTATGTTGGGATGGGAAAAAATGACAAGTGAAGTACAGCTGTTCTGGGGTGGATCCAGGTGGGCTCTTAAGCACATGCTTAAACCTATGCTTAATTCAGCAGGTTCAACAAGTGCATTTTTACACCCTTTTGCTACGGACAAACAGTTCATTTGCAATCACTCCTTTAGCTAAGATGCAGATGAGGTCAGGGCTCCCAGTGGTTTTGTGAAGAACCATGGTAAGGGGCAGGCACACCAGCTACCAGCACTAACAAAACCAGACCTTCAGACCCTCAGCATGATGGCTTGGGCTGGAAATCCACCAACACAGCCCAATCCAGCCCTTTCCTGGGCAAGTTAGGAACGGCTCTGCTCATGTCAGTTGTATTTAGGCTAAACAAGATCTCACTTGTACGTAAATGGGAGTCTGAGTTGAGTCATTTGGACCAAGGACCCATGGGAGATGTGCTCCCAGACAAGGCCAGAAGCTACACTGTCACTGTGCTAATCAGAGCTGACAAAGACATCACACTCAGTTACAGACCACAGGGCAAATTAAAAAGCCCTGCTGGAAATCAAGGAAAATATTTGCATTAGCAAGTTGTGCTTTCCAAAAGATGAAGGCACGGGAACAACACTTGGACAAGAGACTGTGAAGAAGAAAGGTGACTTGCAAGAGGAAAGCTAATTCTGAGCATCTTCCAGCCCTGAGGGCTCAGGTCTGAACCTCACAGCTCTGTCCTCCCTGTCTTTGCCACTCAGCAACTACACGGCACGTCGCCTCGGTGTTCATCAGCGCCTTCCTCTGGGAGGACAGAAGTGTTTCTATTTTTGATCTCTCAGTACCACCTCCGACTGTAAAACCCCCTGACTCTGCAAACAAGTGATTTGCTTGACGTTCAGCTATGAAATTCAAGGAGCTCAACTGGATTGAAAATAAGGAGCTTCAAGATTTTAAACCAGCACCTCTGGAGGATGTGCATGCAAAAGATAAGGTTGTTCATCCCTGAGGACTTCTAAGCCTTTAAATGATTGCTACCAGGAAAGGGGAGAAATGACATTTCCTTTCCGTGTCATATATTCTCAGGAGCCCCAGGGACGAGTCATTCTTGGAGGTGAGGACTGGGACTCACCTACACAGCAGGGCACAATTTCCATACATCAGCCTTGAGTGTGCATTAACATAAGTTTGTGTGAAGGGGAAAGGAGCATCGCCACCATGTTGTTAGCATTCAAACAACACATCCCACCCCAGCCAGGATGCAGACGATGCCATCTTTCCCAGAGCTGTGCCAGACTGAGATTTTCTCCCCCAGCCATGAGGGGAAATGTGTCAAGACATGAAAAGGGAAGCCAACACCTCTCTCCAAAAGATCTATCTCCCAATCCCTCCCTCCTGCTCCATCCAGCTGCTGCGTGTCAGGGATGCATGACCTTGGTTTTAGGAGCACAGAATCACAAGCAGTCCTTATGGGTGGGAGCACCTTGCTTGGCCTCCTGCTTATTTGGCCCACTCATTTCTTGACCCAAAAACAGTCAGCAGGGCTTATTTCCCAACCAGGCTCCATGAAACAGCCACTTTGTGATCAGCCTGTGAAGGCACCAGACAAAAATCGTGTCCCCTGGGCCACCAACCTGCTCATTTCGAAGAGGAACCGGTCTGCCTTGGCCATGCGGTCCAGCTCGTGCTTATGCTCTTCCAGCAGGTCAATGTCACCCTTTTCAGGAACAAACTTCAGGAGCTAAACAAGGGAAAGCACATTGGTGTTCAGGAGGTCCACACATAGTTTTTCAGGAGCAAAATGGTGATTTATTTGCTTGAATCTACTACCTTGTCAGTGTGACAGTGACCCCAAGGCACCCATGAAATAAGTGTTACTGCTGTCCCTGTGACCACCCTCCTATGATCCCATCACATCAGTGTCCCTTAGTTCTGCCCTGACACCAGTCAGGTTTTACAGCAGATTTATTATGTCTGCTTCAAGGAGGTTTTAGCACCAGCTCTGCCAGAGCTGATCTGAGGGTCTCTAATTTGCTGCAAGTCTACCTATTTGCAGATGGAAATTCCATGCAATTAATCCTTCCAGGTCTCATGCTGAAAGGGCAATTACCAGGTTGGCTTTAAGGACAGGTGGCTAAAATGCTTCCAAAGGGATTCAGAAGGGGGTAAAAAATGGGATTCTCTTTTGGGGGACTGCACAAATATTGAACAAGCTTTCAAAAATAAACCCCCACTGACCATGAACTTCAGGCCAACGCCACAAAACGGGCAACTTGCTCAGCCCTGGGGTCCCAGAGTAGACCTGGGTCCAGCCATGGGACATGGAAGCCATGCTGCTCCCAGCTCTGATGCTCCAACCAAGCTGCTTCCTTGCTGCTCCAGCCCACTTGGGTGGTTTTTCAACGTGTGCTTGGTAAATAATTTGCAGCCTCGCTTCTCAAATTCACAGTTTGGTCCTAAGCACTTTACAGAGTGCAAGGGCTCAGCACGAGGCAACCAGAGAGGAGCTCAAGACACACTGCCCACCTGCTCCAGCATATCTTTCGGGAGGTCCTCCTGCTCATCCATCGTCATAATCGCTCGTTTGATCTCCTCATTTGAGAGTTTCAGCCTAGGAGGTAAAGGGGAAGGAGAATTATTCCCAGACCAGCAATCAGGCAAGGCTCAGGAGCATTTCCTTACACACCCATGCAATGTTAGCAGCAGCAGCACAACAAGTAACACTTTACAGCCCGTTGTGAAGAAGGATGTGTGAGAAACATGGTGGGAATGTGCTCTGTCAAGGCACAGAACAGAGCAGCAAATAGGGTCAAACCCTCCCTCTCCCTGCATCAAAGCTGTTTTCCTATTTTATAGTATTTTATAAGTTGCTTCAGTGGTGTATTATGCATGTATTAAAAATAAGTATAGACTCAAAGAATGGTTTGGAATGGATGGGACCTTCAAGATCATCTAATTCCAAACCTACTGCATGGGAAGGGACACCTCCCACTCAACCAGGTTATTCACAGCCCCAACTATAGTGGTATATATGAATATCAACCCCCCCATCTTATGTAACTCTTAGCCAGAGCAACACTGCTCCTGCAGTGCCAGCATCCCCAAAGACCATGGGGACAGTGGGGGTCACACTCCCTGTCAGCAGCGCAATCCACCCTGAGCTCTGGGGTGCAGCTCAGCACCATTCCTGAACCCATTGCAACAATCTCTAAGGAAAATGTGGCAAATGTCTGCTGCTTTTCTTGGGTTTGAACGTTGCTTCTGCCATTCCTCCCTTCTCTTGGCAAAAAAGAGAAAGAAATCCAAAATTTGGGGAAGCGGATGCTCCGCATCCCAGGAAACTCATTATCTTTTTTTTTTTGAGGGGTGGGTATTCACTGTTCTTTGAAGTGTAAATGGCTGGAAAACAGCCCCTCCCTGCCTCTCCACCTTTTTCTTCCTCTACTTCACATAACAGGAATTGAAGACGCAGCCTCAGATCGGAGATTTGTAAAACCACAGACCATCGTGTCACAGCAAGCAAAAAGAGGTTGGTTTTCCCTGGCAGTGGTTTATTTGACAGCAGCCTGTACTGAGTCAGGAGAGATAGAAAGCAAGGCTTCTACAGTTTAACACATCCGCAGCATTCCCTGTGACCACTCCCCATGAGGGCTTTGATTGCAAAACCACACATTTTTTCTTCATGTTTTTGCATTGCGGTCGATATAATCTAAATGCGAAAGAGGGAAAGCCCAGGAACTCCTGCAACTTCATTTGCCAATATCCTACCCCTTGCCCAACATGAAGTGATGGTTAAAGCCATTGCAGTAAATACAGTTTGAAAAATCAAGTTTAAAAATCCCTTGTTATTGCAAGCAGGGAAAAGTCACACAGTTGATAAGACCCATTTGTGGGCTCTGAGAACACCCAGTGCTCCAGCCTTGGTGACTGGTGCTGCCAAGGGATGTTGATACACTGGATGTGGCTCAAAGGAATTGAGCTGAAAACCAGAAACACACCTGACAGTGGGATGTGAGATCTTGGAAGTCAAGCTGATCAGCAGATGAAAAAGAAGATTAGGAGCTGATTTGATCAGTAATTAAATGAGGAAGGTATTTTTCATCCTGGCATCTCTTCAGGAGAAGAGACGGTTTTTGGAAGCTGAAGCAGGAAGGGTGCTGGTCTCTAAGACCAGGATAGCAAGGGCTTGGTTTAGCGTGGAAACTTTTGCTTCAGATCTGAAGTGAAGGATTAGCTTTATCAAGGTTGGTGGGTGTTATAGGCCTGGCAAGTAAGATAGTTCCTTATGAGCCCACGTTTCTCATCCCATACCCACTCCTCTCTCCCCTCCTGATGGAGGTTTCTTCAATGAGGACTGAGTTAAAATCTCACCTCAGCCAAGGGAGGAAACTCAAAGATTGTGCTAAGCAGCACCCAGGACCATTGCTAGAGTCATCATACAAGAAACAAAGCCAGTATCTGTGGAAAATGTCACATCTGATACTTGCACTGAGAGCAGTGGCCAGGATGGACATGACCCGAGGTGGGATCTGAAGCTTCAGGACTCCTTTTATACCCAAGCAATGACATAAGAGATGAGACCACCAACACAGGTCACACTGGTGCCTACCCTGGTGAAATGCAGAGGCTAGATGGGTTCGGACATTTGAGAGATCCCTGGGAAGCAAAAAAGCTCCTGGGAGAGCAGGGGGCAGGTAGGAAGCTACTCCTCATCCAAAGCCAAAGGGAACACCTAAAGCGCACACTTTCCACCATGACCGTCTCCAGGAGGGTGGGTGAAAGATGAGGGTGACTTTTGTAATTCCTGCTCATTAAAAACGAAGTCTAGAATACTAAAAAAAAAAAAAAAGGGAGGCTGTAAAAAAACTTTTCTCAGGAATCATCAAAACCCAGGGCCAAGAACAAGAGCCTGCCCCGGCATCGGCAGAGAGCAAGCCCGGGGCGCCAGAAGAAAAAAGCTTCTCAGACAACTCGATGGGAAAGGGGCCAGTGAAAGCTAGAAGCTTATCTATAACCACAATAATTATCATTGTTGGCAGCAGCTGCTGAACGCGAGCTGTCTGAGAGGAACGGGGTCACAGGACTTGCTGTCACAGGGATTTAAAGCCAGCAGCCCGGCGATGCGAGGTGACAGCTCGCCAGCCTGACAAGCGCGGGGCTGCTGCTCTGCGAGGCTTTTGTAGAGTCCCGTGGAGGAGGTAATAAGTGTGAAGGGGTTGGGGGAAAAAAAAAACAAAACGTGAATTCCACCAGGAAAGGGATGTGGCCTTCTTGAAAAGCCACATTCATCTGAGTAAAAAAAATGCTGAAACGAGACATTCACCACCAGCACAGGCAGAAGGCGACGGAGCACGGGCTGGATTTGCCTCTCACAGAAAGGAGTGCTAAAAATATACACACAAGTACACAGGGTGGAAAAGCAAGGGCATGGTGGTTCACTGAGGAGGACCTGATAATGCAGTGACATTGGCAAAGCATTCTCCAGCAAACCAGAAGGGGAGGGGAAGAAAGAAAAAAAAAAAAAAAAAAAGAAAAATCCAGTGATCTCACTGCGCAGTAATTTCTCCCAGAGCAAGGGAAGCAGGCAAAAAAATAAATCTACAGGGAGAGATAAAGTATCTCGCTGGCTGTAATCTTTCCACGCTGCAAGCCAGACAATGCCTGGTGAGCTTACAAATGTCTGGGCTAAATAAGGGGCCAAGCTTGCAGGTCCTTTCACATGTGAAAGTCTGCTTGTTCCCGTGGTGGCCACGGGGGTGAGTCTGGGGAGCAGCAGCCTGGCTGCAGCAAGACCAGGTTAAGCTGAGCCCTTGGCAACCCCAGGACCAAGGACCCAAGGCTTATGCTGGGCTGAGGGGTGGGCAACTGGGATGGGCAGAGATGACAAGGTTTGGCCAAGGTCACACTGAGTTTGGCCAGACTTGAGCCTACTGGGGTTGTTAAGAGCTGGCAGGAGGCTTGGGCTTCATCCTGACACTGCCCTTCCTTTTAGGGATCAGGAGTAAAATGTCCAAAGGGATTTTGGGGAGAGAAACCCAATCGTGGTTCTTTGCAGAAATGGGGGAAGGGGCAGATTTGGCTGCTGCTGTGATGGTGAAGAAATGTTCCTCAGCCCACCCATTCCCAAGACCAGCATGGGACAAACCCCAAAGCACCTCCCTAGGAGCCACTTGTCCCTGGGAAACGCCTGAGAAAAAGCTGTATGAGAGGCCTGGGGACCACCCTGCAAGGCAGGTCTGATCCTGCTTCTCCCCTAGGAATGACCCAAAGGGGAGGGCAGAAAGGCAGTGGCCTCTGCATTGCCCTTTTTGTGGGATTAATTACTGCCAACTCATTCCCAGACATCACTTCCTTGGAAGAGAAGGATTTGCTGGTGAGATGAAATTAAGACCTTTACATGCAAGACACCTTTGATGTTAAGTGCTTGGGTAGCTCCTCTTCCCAGTGAAGGGGCTATCTGTGTACTTACTTCATTTCTAACTACACACTTCTGGCTGAATTACCCAAACCCCTCCCTGACTCTGCTCAGCCCAAGCCAGGGCTCCGAAAGCCATCGCTTTACTCGCTAATTGCTGGCTGCCACAGACACACTCATTCGCCTGCTGCTTTAAATTCTGCTTTCATCATCATCATCATCCTTTTTATTTGGATTGCTAGGAAGTACAAAAATGCCCAGAAGCAACCCAGAGCAGAAACAGCTATAAACACAGCAGTTTTACCATGCAGCACACGGCTCACTGCACTCAGTGCTCCTGCTGCCCACGGGGCTGCAGACCAGCTCTGTCAGAGCTTGAAGAAGCACCAGGGATGTGAATTATTCACCCAGAGGATTTTTATTTTTTTTTTGCAGGCACCAGTGTCTGAATGCTTTCTAGGGAAGAAAACCAACTGGGCTGCCCAGGTGAGGCTCCACCAAGCAATGGTCCAAGAAAACAGATTTGTGTGCCACTGCTGAAAGCCCAACATGCCAGTGCTGCTGCTCCATCCCAGCTGGTCCTGGGTGGCACAATAAGCTTCTGCACTTCCAGAGACCAAAGTGATTATTTTTGAGTGGACCTGTATTTTATTGCTGTTGGGATTTTTTTTAAAAATCCTTTTGTTCTGGGTGAGTCAGAAACAAGTGGCATTTTCTGCTGCTGTTTGGGGTTTGTTGTGCTGGGGTTTTTTTCCAAGTAGCTACACTGATGGTTGAACCTTTCAGACCACCACAGTCTGGCTTCTCCCTTCTCAGAGTCACTCTCTTTGGTATAGTTTATCTTGCAAAAAAACCCCCCTTTTTATCCTCTTGGCAGCAAGCTGGGGATGGGATTAAATTGCTGGTAGCAGTACTAAGCCCAGCGGCAAGGGGCACACAGAAGGCTGTCAACCTGGTGGGGCTGGGCAGCTGAAGAGGGGGATGTCCCCTTCCCAAAATCCAGAAGTGGCCCAAGACACCCCCTTGGGCAGCCAGACTCTGCTGAATGATGCTGCAGCTCCCTGCACCCTGCAGACACCCAGTGTTTTCCCCAGACTAACAGAGGCCCTCTTCACCCCAAACCAAAGAGCAAACAAAACCCAGGCTGAGAAAGACCACGAGGTGAAATCTACCCCTCTCCCACACCCTATAAAGGGTCAGGGGGTTCTCCTGCCTCTCTGGGGCTTTCTAGGGACAACAAATTGCTACATACCCAGTTAATGGCATCTCCCCCCCCCCTGCTCTAAGCCCAGTGTAAAGCTATAGCCGGGTTCAGGTGTCGCTGGCTCTGCTCCTGTGCTGGCTCCTGTCATTAAACCCCTCTCTGGGGATGAAGATCACCCCAGCCCAGAGCAGGGTATCAAGCATCCCCCTCACACACTCCCCAGAGGGCCAGAAGGCATTAACCATACCTGGAGAGGAGGATATTGCAATTCTGAGCTCTCCGTCCATCTATGACTGAAAGTTCCTTGACTTTATGCCGGGAACTCAAGGTGTCATCGATAGCATCTTCCTTCTACAAAGGGGAAAGAAGAAAAAAAAAAAAAAAAGCCTGGAGAAAAGCCACGGAGAAGCAAAGATATTTATTACTCTCAGCACATAGCAGCATGATACACAGTGGACCCTCATTAATCAGGAGTGTCACCACGGGTTACGAGTAAAACCCATCGCCTGCAACTGAAACACAGTGAGTCGTTTCATAAACCAGAGCTGGCTTTGAAGCCACTGGTCTGAAATGTAAATATTTTCTCAGACAGGGAAGATTTAAAAATCTGCAAACACACAGGCGCTGCTGAATAAATAAAGCTGGGCTTTCTTAGCATACATATTTGTGATACTTCATTAAATCCTCGCATGAAATATTTCATTACGGGCCGCTGCACACACTCAGCATCACTCTTGTTCTTCACCCTCACTCCAAACAGCTGCAGTCGCCCTTCACGCATCACTCCTCCCCAGCAAGCCAACCAGTACAAGCCACCAGACTTGCAAACACAACCTGCAGCATTTGCTGCTTTTTCAGGGAAATTCTTCCCAAATAAGGGATTGGAAAGCAGGAAGCACGGCGGCATAAGCAGTTGCATCTCTCAAGCAGCAGAAATACCTTCCCTTCAAATGAGTAACAGTACACCAAAGTGTGGCTGCAGGCAAATGGGCAGAACAGCAATTTTGCAGGGTTGCTCAAGGGGTTCATGTTGGCCCTGGTATTATTTTACCATATCACATGTAAGGTTAATCAATTAAAAGCCAGCTACTCAATCCTCCTGGAAGGAACACAACCTGGAGCTGCAAGGTCCCATGCCCTACAGATCTGCACTAAATATCTGCCAGCCTTAGGAGACCTGGCACACAGTCACAGAAGGGACATAATAATTCCAAATTTTTTACACTTTTTCTTGTTGGAAAAAACCCAACCAAACAGCTATGAGAAGTGGGAAGCTGCCAGGACAAGTGGCATAGAGCAAAGGCAGTGGCAGGTGGAAGCAGGTGAGCCTCAAGTCACCTACCACCAGCTGCCCCTCTCACGTGCCTTGAGAGCTTCAACCCATATGTATGAGGTTTTTTTATTTTCATGTTCTGAACAACAAAAATGCTCAAGAGTAGGAGCACCTTTGTGCTAAGACGCATCTGCAAATTCAACCCCTGGATTCAGGGGTTGCCTTCAACATCTGGCCAGACAGCAGAAAGGGCAGCTTACCAGCCACCCTGGCATCAACTTCCAAGTTGCTCCTTCTGCTGATCTTTGTACCTCTCTGAGGTACTCCCCACTTTCCTGTTAAGCCCCCCACAGCACTGTACATGTCCCCCCCATATCCCCAGCCCCACACTTGCCCTGCCCTTGCCTCTGGCTGGGCTCCTGCAGATGCTGGCTTACCTGTCTGGAGTTACCGTTCACAAAGAAGTCCTACAGCCATAGCAGAAGCATGGAAAAAGGCAGTAAAAACACATGCAGTTCAGTGATCTCAGCAAAACCGAAAGGAACTGAAGCACAGTCAAGGGGGAGGGTGCAATACAGGGGTGCTCGGCAGCACTCGAGGGTCTGCCAGCCCTGAAAGAGGTGGGATGAACATGAAAACGTGGTGGGGATTTAAAGGATGTGCAGAAGGCTGATGGGAGAGGCAGCTTCATGAATGGATCAGGCCAAGGTGATGGTGTGCAAGGAGGCCAGGAGAGGACAAGGGAGGAGGTGGGAGGATGGTGGCCAAGCCCTGTCACCCTGCCCAAAGGCACAGCACTGCTCAGCCCATCATGCCAGGGAAGAAAATTGATGGATTTTGTGAATCTGAGGGATTGAAATGCCAACACAACTGCCAGGAAAAGCAGGGCTTTCAAGTGGAAACAGCAAGAGGCTCATCCTGGAGCAAATCTGGCCGCAGCAAAACTTTACCATGTGCCATGGCAATGTTTCCCCTTGATTTCTCCTCTGACAGGGACAACCCCCCCATCTCCAAGGCTCAGCAGCCTGGCCAAATGCCACCCTGACACCCTGCTGGCACTGTGCCCGTCAGAAGACCTGGCTGTCCTGCCAGATTCCCCACATCAGACTGGAAGCATGTGTGGCAAAGCCACCAGCACACACGTGCACACACACACACACAGAGTTTTCCTTTCTTGTTCTTTGCATCTTATTTATTTAAATTTTTTGTGCTTGGTTCAAGAGATCATCCAGCAGCTCCATGATGGGGAAGGAGGTGTCAAAGGTGCACAAATGGTTTGGTTTGTTTTTTTTTTTTAGTAAAAAGAGAAACAAGCAGGAGAGGTAGGTGGGTCCAAACACGGATGGTTAACAAGGGTGCTTCCCTCCAGCCCCTGTGCCAAGGTGGGCAATGAGACAAGTGCCTCATTTCTTGGTCATCTCCAAACGCAGCCCATCACTGCTGCCTTTCTAAAGGAAACCTTTTAACACAGGTTTTTGCCTGTCAGTCAGCCCAGGATCCACACATAGCTCTGGGCAGGAGGATGGGGGAGATGCCACCAAACACCCAGGGCTGGGGGACCACCGCCCACCAGGGGCTGAACTGTGCTGACTGCAAGACCTAAAAAACACCACATGGGTCTTTCCTTCAGCCTGCAGAAACACTATGGCCAAGGAGCAGAACAAGATGTGCCAGGAGGCAAAGAAACAGCAGCCAAGAAAAGGAGTGACTGACTCTACAGCAGAGGGAAGGGCACCCATGGGGTGTGGTACCAGCACCCTGGCGCGATGCTGAGCAGCTCCCTGATGCTGCATTGCTCCCATCTGTGTAGAAATGTGTCAAAAAGCTGCCATGGTCATCCCCAGGAGCAGAGTTCTGGCAATGCCACCACGCCAGGGACTTGTCAAGGAAAGGGGGACCTGCAGACCCTGAATAAAGACACCCCATCTGCCACGGCTGCACTTCAGGGAGGTAAGATGAAAAACTGTATGATTTAGATGGGCATGAGGCTGTTGCAAAGGCAGAATTAACTCTGTGGATCAGTGAAGGTTGTAAAGAATCAGTGGTTCATAAAGCAACCTCTTCCCAGCAGGCTCCTGCATGGGACAGGCACAAAGAACAACCACAAGCAGTAGTGGGTATCTTCTGGTTCATTTAACTGGTCCTTAATAAGGAAGCCCTCCCTCTAACTGGATGCTCAGACCTGCCCCATGATGCTCAGACTTGCTGCTGGAGAGGGGAAGGACACAGTGGTCCTCTTGCTGCCCTCTGCCCCAGGAGAGGGAGGGTTCCCCTTGCATTGAGGTGAAGGCTTGCTACAAACCCCCTCCTCCTCTGCCTCCAACCAGCCTCATCCCTGCCCCTTTCCATCACATGAACATGGTCTCTGCTGCAGGACAGTGCTGTGAACAGGAGGAGCTTTAAATCTGCTGTCACCATCCCCACAAACGTTCCCTACCCCTGTTGCCCCTGTCCCCAGTGCAGATCACTAAGGCTTGCACAGAGGAGCTGGAGGCTTTTCTTCTTTCATCCTTTTTTGGGAGATGAATTCTCTCCCAGCTCACTGCTAAGCCCCTGGTTTAACAAAAAGTATTTTTTCCACTTGGCCCTGACCCTTCAACATCACTCACAGCTGTGGGACCTGCCAGGACTGCCCTGGCTGTGTCACTGCCACTTATCAGCACCAGGCCCAGCCTCTTCCCCTTGCAAGCTCTCAAAACATCTCTGGCAGAGTCCTGATGGCCCTAAGTCTGCTTTTCTCCATCACCACATGCAAGTTCTTAAGCAGCCACCTCCAGACCTGACAGGTCCTCATGCCACAGGCTGAAATGCAGAGCTCCTGTTGGTTTTTCTCCTATACCTTGCAAGATTGGTGGATGCTAGTACTATCTGGAGCTGTGGGGCTGAGCCCTTCTCTGGGGACAGGGACATCTGCAGAGCCTTGGCAGGGAGGATGGGGAGGACATGGATTCTCTGACAGCTCAAGGCAAGCACCTGTGTCTCACCCAGCACAGGGTAAGGATGCTCCCAGGCTGAGCCCCAGGAAGCCCAGAGCACTCCTGTCCTCCCTGTGTAGAAAAGGGTGTTTTCCAGAGAGGTGCTGAGCTCACTTTATAGCCAGCCCGTAAGGTGGGAAAAGCATTTAAAGAGATGCTTAAAATTAAGTACACCATTAAGTCTTGGCTCTGCACACTGCTTAGCTATTCCCAGGCACTGTGGCAATAAAAAGAAGCAATTCCCATCAACAGCAGCCATGCATCAGCTGCTTGGGGGTGGTCTGAGAGGTCTCTGCACCACGTACAGCTCTGCATACTGCTCCCAAATCCAGCTGGGCTGCTAGCCACAGTGAGGTACCACCCAGCCATGCCATTTCAGAGCCTTGGCTTGTTTGGGGCAGAGGTGGGCAGGCAGCCCCTGATGCCCTCCTTGGTGTCTGAGGGTTAAGTAAGACATACCACCACCAAAGAAGTGAGTTTTGGCTGAAGGCTCGAGACAGGGAACAGCGAGGAGAAATCTCTGCTTCTCCTTCCCGTGCTTGCTCAGAACAGAGCTCAAAACCACCCACTGCAGGTTATGAAGGCATTATTGGTTCATTGTGATGCCCAAAAGGGACAGGCCATTTGCATGGAGCTCCCCCAGCCCTGCACCACGTGGGAAGTGCCTGTGATACCTCAAGGGGCAACTCTAACCTCTCATGTTAGTAGGGGCACGGCAGCTGTCTGCAGCACTGGGACACAGCCCTCTCCCCAGGCTGGGACTGCAAGCAGAGGAGACACCCTGGGCACTTGCAGGTGGGCAATCCCACACCCTCAGGTCCAGGGGCGTGTGTCCCCTGACTTGATTCACACCATCTGGTGCTACCATGAAGCCTGGATGAACCACAGGCAACTCATGGGTCCAGCTTCCAAGAGTGGCTCCAGCCCCAGCAGCAACTCACAGGTGAGCTTGCTCCTCCACTTTCCCAATTTCCTTTCCATCATCTTCTGCCAGTGTCACCCCTTTCCCTGGCTCCCATGCTCAGCTCCCTTTTGGTCCTCATCCCATTTGGAGTGAAAGCCTCTGTCATAATGCTCCTTGTTGCAGCATCTCCCCCTTCTTCCTGGCCCTGAACCTATCCAGCCACTTTACCCAGCAGGTAACCAGAATTATTTTTGGCCTAGCCAAATTTTTTTTAAAATTCCTGCCTGGCAATAATCTACAGCACATCAGGTGATTCACAGACTTGGGCAGGGAAGCCAGAGGACAAACCCTGCTGCTGACACACCAGGCTTCTATTCTTGCTTCTCTTCCATTTTCATCTTGTCTGCAGACATGCCCTTCAGCAGGCATGAGTCAAGCTCCTAAAATACTGGGGGAAAGAGCCAGCACTGTCATCACCTATGCCCAAAACACACTGGGGCAGCACGTAGGTCTGGTGGGTTACTCTTGATATTTGCCCTGATCTGTCCCTCAATTAGCCTCTGGAACAGATTAAATCCTCATGTTGCCTAAGAAGCTTATGTTTTGGGTCCACTCCTCCTTGCCACCCTCCCTCTGCCTGACCCTGTCCTCTCCTGCCAGCCAGGCAACCAGATGTTCAGCAGGTGAACATGACTTTTTCAGCCTCTACTCTTGCTTTTTCTCCTGCCTTTTTGAGAAACTCACTGCTTTGGACCATCGTGATCCTGCCCAGGGTTAAACAAGTATCTAATTTTCTTGGTGTGCTTTGATGCCTTCCAAACTGGGGCCATGTTGCTCGAGCAGGAGATGAAAAAGCAGAGACTTTTGCCTGCAGTGTCATTATTTTGGTTTGGGACTTGCTTTTTTGTTCAAAGCTCACATTTTGCTCTGGTCTCACTACAAAAATAAAAGAGATCCACCCATGGTAGATGTGGGCAAAACTTAGTCCTTCTTGGCCAGAGAGGGATAGAAATTTTCCACCCAACATGGAGACACAAAGCAGTCGCTGTTAAGAGCGATCCAAAAATATTACCCAACCGTGGCCACATCTGGGGGCTATTTTCATACGTTCCCTGTCTCTTTCTTTGGGGTTTTTTTGGGTGATCCATCTTCATGACACGTGTGGTCAGGTGCGTGGGTGAAATCAGGGGTGAGATCAGGCAGAGGCTGAGCTGTGAACGGCCACTTCAGTGCAAAGGCAGCGGCGTGCGGATGAGAGGATGAGGCAGATCGAGTTGATCTGGCAGACATGGTGCTGGTATGAAATAATGATGGGAGACGTCTTGTGAGGCAACCAGTGAAACCCTGAGATCTCACAACCCTGGTGCCTTGCCCAGATCCCCATGTGACCCCCAGGCCAGCTCTTACCTGCTGTCTTTGGTAGGCAGAGAACGTCCTTTCCAGGTCTTCAAGGTCCAGGATTTTGAATACTTTCGAGTCATCTATGTCGGTCCACACAGTGCCTGCCAACTTGTTCTGCAAGACAGCAGGAGCATTGCAGGTTGGAGGTTCCCTGCCCATCTGCTTCTACATCACCAGGTGAGTGTTCAGCACCTCTGGTTTCATAGAATCACAGAATGGTTTGGGTTGGAAGGGACTTTTAAAGATCATCAAGATCCAACAACCCTGAATGTGCAGGAACACCTCCCACTAGATCAGGTTGCACAAGGCTTCATCCAACCTGACCTTCAACACTTCCTGGGAGAGGGAAGGCATCAACAATCTCCCATGGCAACCTATTATAGTGTCTTACTATCCTCATGGTGAAGAATTTTTTCCTTATATCCAACCTAAATCTACCCTCTTTCAGGTTAAAACCATTGCCCCTTGTCCTGTCACTGTTCTCTCTGGTGAAAAGCCCCTCCACAAAGTTTCTCTTTCCAAATTATTACCCAGCTTACCTCGGGCAGCTTGGACCAGTTGAAGGACTTGAGGGCATTCGTTGGCTGTGGGATGCTCTTCTTCTTGAGGGTCAAGCCCAGAGGTGCTCCGGGGGGAGGCAAAATCCCATCCAGAGGAGGAGGGCCAGGGGGCGGTGGGGGACCACCTGGAGGGATTTTGCCTCCCCCTG
>JAAWXA010000014.1:17299546-17368768 GCA_038090715.1 Florisuga fusca
GGGGGTGATGGGGTGGGGGTGGAGGAGGAAGAAGGGATCCTGGAGCTGGAGAAGGTAAAGGACCACCAGGAGCTCCTGGTGGCAAGGGAGGTCCTCCAGGGCCAGCAGCACAGATTGCTCTCTGGAAGAGAAAGAGAAGGGAGGGACTGGTCATATGGAGCTGGGGACATCACCCAAGAAACACCCCCAGGCTGAATTTTAATTTTTTTTTTTTTGCCAAATTTTAACCTGCCCAGGAAGCACCCAAAAACTTCAGCACTCCTGAGGTCCAATGCAGCTGGAATGGCAAATTCATGCTGTCACCAGGAACAGACATCTTGGTGGCCCACCCAACAAGCACCTCTCTCAGCCCCCTGTGCTCCAGGGGGAGCCTCCAGAAATCCTCCCAGAGTGTTTGCAGGGGGTTGGGACTGGGACACAGAGAAGAAGAGGTTCAGGGCCTTACCCTGCTCATCTCATGGAGCTGTGCTGTGAGATCTGCCACCTGCTGCTTGACCTGCTTGTGCTCACTGGACTCCTTCTCCAGCTTCTCCTTCATTTTGTTCAGTGTCTGCATCATTTCTTCCTTCTCCTGGGCCTTGGCATCGCACTCTCGCTCCTTCTTCTCCAGCTTCTGCTGAAGCTCAGTGTGCTCTGAAACAGCCCCATAAGATCACTTTTGGGTGACAAACACTCCCTTTTGACAAACAGCAGCACCCGGGGGACCGACCCCCAGGCTGCCCAGGTCAGAGAAGGGAGTGTGTGCTGTGCCTTAACGCCGGGGCCATGAAAAAATGAGTATTTTCTTTGCCCATCTCCCTTGTGAGCTCCACAGTGTGACACAATCTCAGCCACTCAGTAAAGCCTGAAGGGCCCCTTCAGCTCAATACATGTGTATGGGATCTGTTCAGCCCACCATGAGCACTAATAAACACTGTACAACCATCACTCACCTTTTCGCATTTTTTCTGCTTGCTCTTTCCACTGTTTCACTTCATTTTCATTGACTAACCTGACAGGAGGAGACACGGAGCATGTGAGACAACCTTACTGCAGTAAACTAGCAAGATACAGGATTGAGTAAGCCTGGGCAGCAAGATATAAGGCTCCCAAACTGGTATTTCTAACATCCCCTCTTCTGCCTCCCCCCAGCTGGGTTCTGCAGTCTGGGATGCAGCTCTGTCTTGACAGCTCCAGGGACAATGGTTTGAACAACCCAGGAGCAGAAGCATCACCAGGGGACAGTGATGAATAAGAAGAGTGACTGCAGCTGTCAGGGGAAATATCTGGCTGAGGACACAGAGGCTGAGCTGAATTCACCTGCACTTCATACTTAAGAGATCCAAGAGATGCCAGCCTGGCAGGGACAGCATCCATTCCCCTCCCTCTCACCCACTGGAGCAGGAGGCAGACAAGCCATGGTGGCCCATGCTGGTGCTGCTCAGCCCTGAGAAAGGAGGTCCCAGCACTTACATTCGGACAACATTCTTAATATTGAAGTTTTCCAGGGGAGTGGCATCAGGGTCCTGCCCTTTGTCACTCTGGATGACGATCTGCTGCACGATCCTGTCGAGCAGCAGCCAGTACTGGACAGTGTTGCCACTTCTTTTATCTGGAGGGGAAGGAAGGGAGAGAGTGAGGTGAGCAGCAAGGAGGAGAGGTGGGATTCCAAGACCCCCTCAGCTGTGGGTTTCCTTGCCTCCCCCAGGACTCACAAGGCATTTGGAGACAGTGGTGCAGGATAGACATAAAGTGCGGGTACGCCTCGGTGTGTGTCAGCCTCTTCCTCGTCAGCTCAAACATCTGAGTTGCACTTTTGGTGTCAATGTGGACCTGTGGACATGAGCAAAGCCAGGTCAGGCCATCAGACTGGCGATGGCACTGTCTGTGTCCCCAGTCTCATCCCCACCCCATGCCTGAGGGACAGATGAGCCCCACAGCCCTGCAAACAGCTTTGGTAAGAGGAGAAAAAAAATGAATCAAGCTGTAAGGATGGAGCCCTACAGCAAAGCAGGGCATCAGGAGACAGATCTCCAACCTCTACATTTTAACAAAAAAACCCTGCACTTTGTCCCAGGCCATGTAGGTGCTGTTAAGAGGAACTGTGACATTGAGTGCCAGCACCTCCATCAGCAATGTCCATACTCACCAGCTCAAATCTTTTGGCAAATTCCAGTTCGTCTTCGTTTCTAAGCATTTCAAAAAAATCTAAGTGCCTGAAGAAAGAAAGGGGGAAAAAAAGACTGTCAAAAGCAGACACAAATGTGACAGTTAATAAATTGCAAACAGCCAGTCTGGCAGCAGCCCAGAGACAAGAAGGACTTGAAACATCAACTGGATCTTCAGACTCAAGCTCCCAGGTATTACAGCCTGCCCAAGGAGCCTTTTGGGACAAGAAGAGGAGGAGGAAGGCTGGCAGCATCCCTCAGGCCCCCCAGTGGCACATACTTCCCAGTTCAACCCTATCTTAGAGCCCAGCAAAACCACGCTGGGGTTTTCCCCTTCTCCTCTGGCAACAGCAAGGAATTTCCTTGAGAGGGGTGAGTCTAGACCCACACAGAGGATCCTTCCCCAAAGGTCAAGTCCAGGAACCAGAAAGCAAGAGCACGAGGCAAGAGCTAAAATAACCAGTGGACTGGTGGCCACTACTCACCGGTCAAGAGTTGAATTTTCATGCTCCCTTAGTTTATCAATGACTGGCTGGATGCCAAGCATGAGAAATTCATATCTCAGATGGAGTCTGAAATCCAGGCTTTCCTGCAAGGGACAGTTGTGGGGTCAAGACAGCAAGGTGAACATCCTCACAGAGCTTACTGAAATTCAACCATCCCAAACCCACCAAGACACCTCCCTCCCCAAGAGCCCTGTCACTCACCACGCCAGCCCCCTGGCTCAGGACTGCGTTGATGAAGGACATGATGGCTGTCTTGAGGCTCACTTCATCTCGATACCTCCCCGTGCTCTTATCCAAGTCATTGATTAGTGTCTGCCAAACACAAAACAGCAGTTAAATGCCCCAGTGCTGCACAAACAGCCAGGGGACACATGCAGAAACAACTTGTGATGCTCCTACAGCCCCTGTAGCAGCCTGCTGGTGACAGATCATCAGTTGCTGCCTGCTGTAATGCAGCCCCAGAACCCCACAGAATCACAGTGTTTGGGGTTGGAAGGGACCTTGAAAGATCACCAAGTCCAACCTCCCTGCCAGAGCAGGATCACCCAGTGTAGGTCACACAGGAACATATCCAGGTGGGTTTTGAACGGCTCCAGAGGAGACTCCACAACCTCCCTGGGCAACCTGTGCCAGTGCTGTCACCCTCACAGTGAAAAAGCCTTTTCTTATGTTTATATGGAACATCCTATGCTCCAGCTTGCATCCACTGCCCTTTCTCCTATCCTTGGTCATCACTGAGCCTGGCTCCATCCTCCTCAGACCCCGTTGTGGCTAACATCAGTCCATCCAGATGTGCTACAGCCATGCAGAGATGCCATCCCAGCCACCCTGCACAAGAAAGCTTTTTCCTGGGGGTAAGATGCTGCCTTAAATAACTGTTTCTTCACTTTTTGCTCAGCTGCAGACCTCATTGCACACAGTTCTGTGGCAATTCCCAGAGTATCAAAGTTGCAAGTGTCCAGGAATAACCAGCAAGCAGCATTTAGATATCCAGGAGGAGGAAGGGACAAGACTGATGAATTTTGGGAGCCGGGGGGGGAGGGGGAAGGCAAGTTGAGTCCCACCTACCTGAAAACGAGTCCGTTCGCTGGCGTATTTCTGGTAGTGCAGCATGGCCTCCAGTACCTTTTTGTGGCCACCAGGAACCAGGCACACAGCGCCCATGATTTCCAGCACTGCCACCTTTGTCTTAATATTCTCCGTGCTCAGACTCTGAGCGATTACATTAATACTCTCTGAATGGGCCAAAACGTGAGCCCGGCCCAGGGAGTTGTTCATTAGTGCTTTTATACATCCAATGAGCGAGGTATGTATTCGAGACTCTGCTGTCTCATAGTCCATGCTTTTGAGAAAGTTCAGAATACAAGACAAGCCATCCAGGTCGATGAACCGGGTTACAAACCTGTCAGAAAGAAGTTTTTTAGCTTTCAAACCAAATGCTGAAGGACCCTTTTACCCTTAGTTGTCTGTTGTTGTAAACCCCTTGCCTTCTTACAGATTTTCTCCTGGACTTTGGATAGCAGAAAGCCTACAGCCCAAAGACAGGGATGGGGGTAGCAAAAATCAATTTAATTGGTGCCCAGAAGTGTAGGCAACCAAGCATCATTTGCACAGAGTTGTTCCAAGCTAGGGGGTTTGGAAGAGGACCAGCTAACCCAGCCATCAGCACAAGCCCCGGGGTGGAAGTTAGGAGTTTGTAGTCAGACTGCTGCAAAACCTTCCCAGGACTGGAAGAAGATCCCAAGCCCTGGAGTCACCCCCTCATCAGCTGAGCCCATGCCCATGAGACCCATCAGACATTCTGCCTCCTCCTTCTTCTCCTGCCCCACCATCCACATCCTTCTCCTCCCTTAGGCACATCTGACCAACTTTAGGGATTTCTGATTTTCATGATGACTTATAGGGCCGCTAAATAGAAAGCAGACCAGACAGCAGACACCCAGAAGTGCCCCAGGCAGATTCACTAGAGCAGGCAGACATAACTCTGCACACTGCTCAGGCATTTTAGGACCTCCCTGCCCAATGCCATCCAGGCTGGGTGTATTCTGGTTTGGCAAAAGGCAAAGGCTCGGAAGGGAAATGAGCCAAGAACATCCCAGCATTGGGATGATTTTAATTTGAAACAAGCCATGCTGATGGGCAGCAACAAAAGGGCTAATTGCAGGCTTGGGGAAAACTGATTTCTCTGCTTCAAAGCCTGTTCTTCTTCCAGACAAAGTCAATAGGAAATTTGATGTTCACTTCCCTGGGAGCAAAAGCAGGTCCAGCAGGTAACATTTTCTATAGAGCCTGCTGCATTCCTCTGACTTCCAGTGAGACAGGCTCACAAATCATGTTTAAAGACTTTGCAAAGTTTCATGGTTTGGTACTGCTCCCAAGACACTGTGGGGAGCCAGCACCCAAGAGGTCCAGCTTTCAAAAAAATTTTGTGCTCACCCTCAATCCTGGGATTTTCTTACCAACTACCATCACCAGAACCATTGCAAAAGAGAAATGGAAGAAGGAAATGTGTTTGCAAGCAATAGCAATGTGCTTCTTCCATGTCCAGAACAGGTCATGCATTTCTTAATGAAACATTTTCCCATCAGAAAATGTTGACCCAAGACATCTTAAAGGTTTTGCAGAGATGTGTATGCAGAATCCAGAGAAACCAAAGTCAGGAAAAACTGCAGATATTCAGCAGAAGTCCCACCCTTTCTTTATCCTCCCCATCAAAACCTCCTAGCAACATTTTTTGATCATAAAAGCCTGAAGATTCATGTGATTTTACTCCTTTAAAAAGAGAAAGAGAAATTGAAGTTGGAACCAAGGGCTTGGTTGACCAACAGGATTTTTTTTTTTAATTCAATCTGGAAGGAATTTTTATGTTCCATTCCAATCTGTTCCAAAAACAAATTTGAAAAAAAAAAGTCTCCTGATTTGCCTGAACACATTTGAAGGTCCTGGCTGAGAGGAAAAAGGAACAAAATGTCAAGAGGTGAACTGAGGTCCTTGACTCCCTTGTGCTATGCAGCCCTGATTTATATTTCTATTTAATATCTGGCTCCACCAGAGAACTCAAACCCCAAACCATGACCACAGGAATAAATAATATATTAAAATATATTAGTATTATATTATATATAATAAATAAAGCCAGGAAACAGAAGGGAATTGCCTCATTGGTTTTGTCCGCAGTGCAGTCTTCAAACTTTCGATAGTTTTATTTCTCTCCTCCTCATCTTCTTTTTCCAAGGCGATCAGTGATTTCCTCTGTGGAAGGAGAAAGGCAGATGGGAGACGGGAGGTTTCCCTGTGAAACACATGCCCGAGGAGTGGCAGTTCTTGCTGCCTGCCGTGCAAAGCTGTGGGGATGGAGCTGAGACCCTAAACCAGCTTGGCAAGTCTAAAACTTTCAGATCCTCACGGCAATCACAGGGCTTGGGAAAAGGAGCAGTGAGGAAAAACCCTCCAGCATCTACAAGGAGATGGCCTGGACTGAGAAAACCAGTGCCCTCTTCCCCAAACCAGCCCTCAGCCCCCAGCAAGCCCTGGCAAGACATTGATCTTCACTGCCCTGAGACATCTGGGACAGCTGGATCACCATCTGGAGAGGACACAATCAGCACTGTCCTGCATGATCATTAAGTTCCAGAGTTAAAACCTTGCAGGTAGGAGTGGTGCCACCTGGAATAGCTGACCAGACAAGCCCATAGTGGAGGATGCTCTGGATGTACAAAGCCCACAACCCCCCAGGAAATACAGTCTGTAAAAGGAGGAGGTAAATAGGAGTATCACAGCATCCCATAAAGGAGTGTCTGACTGACGCCTGCTTGGGTGACTTCTGGGGGATGAGAACCTCAAAGTGCTTCCAAGGCTTGAGGGGGCTGCAAAGATGCTGTGGGCTAAGCCAATGGGAACTGGGGGCCCACAGAGTAAAGGTGCCAATTTGGGGAAGGGGAGAAGGAGGAATCCTTTAGCTTTCCCTGTGTCCTTACATATGTCCCGGCAGAGGAGATGGGGGACTCAGGGGACACCCCGTAGCCTGGAGGGGACAGGATGCTGCAGCCAGGCTCAGGGTCAGCCAGGGTGGGTCCTGCAAATGTCTTTGCTTTCCAGCTGTTTGTTGGTCTAATGAATGGTATCCTTAAATCCTTACATCAGGGCTTACTCAGCTGCTGGGACAAATGGCAAACTACCTGCCAACTCCAAACTGCTGAGAGGTCCACAGACCCAAAAGGCTGAAAGCAGCCAGGTCACCCCTTGGTGGCTACACTTGTCACCCTTTCAGACATAACACTGGCCATGTGGCAGACTGTCCCCAGAGCACTGCTGCCCCATGACAGCTTCACAAGCACCCAAGTGCTGGGGAAATACTTACAGCAGCCATTGAATTCAGCTGATCAATATAAAACTCTGGCCAGCTGGTGGCTCCTTTATTTTCTTCCTGGTCCTGAAAGGGAAGGAAAAAGTGAAATAAAGACAATGGATAAGTAGGAATAGTGTTAACATCATGAGCGATCACTTCTGAAGTGCCCTTGAGGTCTCACATTACTTTATATCAATTTAGGCCTGATTCCCTACATTCTGAGCTCACCACTGAGTACTGCAGCTATGGGAACATTACCTGATTTATTGAACTAGCTTATTTTATAGAAGAACTACATTATATCACCCACCTCTGACCAAACTCTGCCCCAGTGATACTGCATCAGCCTTGGGGTTATCAGGGTCAGAGAAACCACACTGAGATTTTACATCCAGATTTCTCCTGTACCACCTCTATAGTGCTCTTGATGAATGTGCTTTGGAGAGAAAAAAATGTGTGCTATAGGCAATGAAGAGTGAATAAATGTGACATGAGACTCTTGGAGTCATGACTCCAGGCACAACAGACAATTCCTCTGGGGTTTCATTAGTTGTTAGGAGAGAACACACACCTGGGAATGTCCCCCATTAAAGGATGTCATCCCTTGGGCCATCAGCTATGACACAGCCTCATGTGGTCATCCCAGACTAAGTGCTTGAAGCCATTTCCCCCTCCTCCATCCTATTACTCCATGTCCTTGTAAAAAGTCCCTCTCCAGCTCTCCTGTAGCCCCTTCAGGAACAGGAACTGCTCTAAGGTTTCTGTCAGTAAGAGTCTTCAGTTCACAACCCAGCTCACTGCACAGCTTTGCTCCCTCCCTAACTTCAGGAGATGTTTGCAAAACTGATCCTACACCGAAATTGCCTGCAATGGTGGGAGCTGGACAAGTTACTCCTCTGCTCCCAGCTCTGTGCATGCAGACAGCTGCCAATCCCCTGGCTGATTTCTGCAAGCCCAAGGAGCAGAGTGTCAACTATTTACTGCAGTTCAAGAGGAGTATGTGGGGAATATTCCTGCATCCAAACTTCCCAAGCTGCAGCTTGCCAAGATGAGAACACACAGAGTCAGTGACCAGTGATCTGGATGGGATCCAGTTCCCCCATGGGCAGCACAACCCAGACCTGCAGACTTGACCCTTTGTTGTATGTGGCTCCAGCATGGGGACAAAATAAGTTTGGGAGCAACAAGGGACCTGACAAACCCTTGGGCATCTCCGGTGGCATGCTGAGTGCCAAGAGAAGTTGCTTGTCCACCCCTGTGGCCAACTCCAACCCTCTCCAAGGAATGATCCAGCCTGGCAGTAACCAGGTCACCCTAAACAGGTCTCCATGCCACCTGCCTGTGCCCTCAGGCAGGCTGCCCACTGACACATGCACATCCACAAGCCTCACTTTTAAAAAAAATTTTTTACGGATCTGTTCAAATTTAAAGCAAACAAACTCACTTGAGCAACATGGCTGCATTCAGCCCTCCCTTCCCTCTGCTTTAATTATTTGGGTTGTTCTCCCCTTCCTTCTCCTGCTAAGAACCAAGGTTTTGAATGAAACACTTGCCCTCCTCATTTCGTTTCTACCCAAGCAGGGATCAGCAGAGAGAAGAATTTTTCTGAGATGTTAGAAAACAACAAAAAAGCTGTCCTACCCATGCCAGTGCCAAACATAATAAACCTGAAGAAGGTCCCACCCCCTGCCTCTGCATGGATGAAGCACCATTCATATTCATTCTCTGACAGTTAGTTTTTGACACCAACAAATGAAACCATCCCCTTCCTGAGCAAACAGTGCTTAAAAAAAGGGAAATGCTCCTCTGGGTGTGCAACACCCAGCCTGAGGGGGAGAGAAAGGGATGCCTTTGTTCTTCTCACAGCCAAGAAAAATGGGATGCACTGGCTTCTCTCCACTTTCCCCTCTCCTGAAAACCTCAGACAGAAAACCTGAAAACCTCACAGACCTCTCTCCATCCACTGGCAAGCAGACTCAGTGAAGCAATTCTCTCCAAATAACCCAGGGACCATCCAGCTGCCCATCCTGCTGCATTTTGAGCCACATCTGGGACCATGTGGAGGGTCCATCACCTGGCAGCACTGAGACTGGCCACAGGAAGCTATGGCCAGGGAGGTGATGGAAGAAACCCAATGCCTTCCCAAGAGGCTGGGAAGAGGACATCCATTTGCAGCTGCCTGGTCGGTCAGAGCTTTCCACTGCTGGATTGTACAGAGAAACACCTGCTGTGCCTGAGGAATCCCAGCAGCTGGCATATCCACTCACACACAGTCAGCTGAAAGACATTCAGGTTGTTGGAAAGATGCTCAGGAGCATGGAGAAGGTGTCATGGGGCTTGAGAAACTGGGGTATCATTTATACATATGATGAGTCAAATGGAAAGGCAGGAATTATACCACCAGTTGTGGCAGAGCTGAAGGAAGGTCTTCTGCTTCTCCTGAGCAGGGTGGGAAAAGTAAACAGACATATTTTGGGAAGTATTTGTCACTCTAAGAAAACACACATTGTTTCTGCAACTAGTGGGTTAGAGCTGTTGGTTTTACCCAGGTGGGACCACCAGCCCCCAGGAGCAAGGTGGGAGCAGGACATGGGGGAACTGCCCAGGGGGGATGTGAGGATATGAGGTCAAGCTGCTCCCTATGGCAGGTTCAAGCTGCAGAGTTTGGTTTGCATTATTTTCCTACAACCAAATGGCAGTTTCTTGGTGCTTGACCCTACTCAGTGCCACCCAACCATCCTGCTGGATGCCCTTGCAGTTCCTCAGTGGTCCCAAGCAGTGGGGTGAAGCTAAAGGCACCTTCCCACTTGGTGACAAGCCTGTCTGACAGGTCTTTCTGCTTTCTCAGATCTCATCACACACTTTCCTGAAGGACACTGCCATCTGCTCCTGTGTCACTCCCAGCCCTGGTACCCACAGCCCTACGCTGCACATTCTGTAGGCACCAGAGACAGGAGAACACATACATGTGGTGATGGCTCTGAAGAAGAAGGAAGGGATGCTGGGGATGCCTGCCAACCCACCCTTCCAAGCCATCCTACACTCAGCCACAGGAAGGTTCTGCACAAGTCCTGCAGATAAAGATTGTGATTTTTTTTTTCTTCCAGTTTTTTTGCCTCCGTTTAGAGGCTGGAACACAAATGGTGCCCCAGTGGAGCCAGAGCACCTACATGTGACTTGAACGTGGCCCAAAAAGGGCCTGGCTCCTGTCACTCACCTCCTGGAGACACCACTGGAGGTTCTCCCTAACACCCCGGGGTGCCATCATCACCTCCTACAAGCAGCATTCCTCCCTGCAGTGACACCCGATGGGAAGGGGGCTGAGGTCCCCACCACTGCACCCCATCAAGAAGCACCCAGCTGGGAGATTTGGGCAGAGAATGAGACCCGTGCTGAGGGATGGGGCAGGAAGGCATCCCATATCCCAGGACCTTTCCTCATGGTGTGAACACCCGTGAGACGGGCAGGGATCCGGACCTGCTGCTCGGGGCAGGGATCCGGACCTGCTGCTTGCTCATTTAGGGCTGAAAGGAAGCAATGGAGCAAAAAAAAAAACCCCAAAGGTCTCCGGGGTGGGGGGGTGGAGGGGAGGCTGAACAACAAAATTGGCTAAACTGCTCATTTATAATTAACACACGGCATTATAAATATTTCCCTTTGCTCGGCTCCCTCGGGCTCTTGCATTTCCTCCCTGAAACCCCCAATTTAAAGAGTGCTCTCAATTAAGTGCAGCAGAACCTCATTAATTCAGATGAGCAGCCGGACAGGCTCCTCGGAAAGCTGCTTCCCAGGCAAGGGGGGACAGCACAATAAAGCAGGGAAAAAGCAAGGCATGGGCTTTCCCCTCGGCTCCCTGCAGGACATTGCTCAGCGGTAATTACTGCGGCTAATGGTCTGCAGCACACCCAGAAGTGTCCTTTGGTGCACTCGGTGGTGGTAAAGAAATCTCCCGACAAAGCGAGGAGCCCGGAGGGAAGTGACTCACAAGGTTTAACTCAGAGGCAGGAGGAAGGAGGAACCTCTCTGGGCGAAACACGTGTCGAAAGGGTGAATTTGTAAAATGGTCTCCCAGCACCCAAGGTGGGTTTTGGGGAGAGTAGTTTTGCAGCTTGCCCCTGTACTCAGCCTTGGTGAGGCCACACCTCGAGTCCTGTGTCCAGTTCTGGGCCCCTCAGGTCAGGAAGGAGATTGAGGTGCTGGAGCAGGTCCAAAGGAGGGCAACCAGGCTGGTGAAGGGACTGGAGCACAGATCCTATGAGGAAAGGCTGAGGGAGCTGGGGCTGTTCAGCCTGGAGAAGAGGAGGCTCAGGGGAGACCTCATCACTCTCTACAACCCCCTGAAAGGAGGTTGGAGCCAGGGGGGGGTTGGTCTCTTTTCCCAGACGACTTTCAACAAGACAAAAGGACACAGTCTTAAGTTGTGCCAGGGGAGGTTTAGGTTGGGTATTAGAAAGAATTTCTTTACAGAGAGGGTGATCAGGCAATGGAATGGGCTGCCCGGGGAGGTGGTGGATTCTCCATCCCTGGAGACACTTAAAAAGAGACTGGATGTGGCACTCAGTGCCATGGGCTGGGAACCACAGCGGTAGTGGGTCAAAGCTTGGACTTGATGATCTCTGAGGTCCCTTCCAACCCAGCCAGTTCTATGATTCTATGAGAGGAGGGTTGCCCAGACGCAGAGGTGAGCACCACCACCATCAGCTCTTCAGGATGCTACATCCCATCCCACCTGGATGGCACCAGGGACACAAACAACGCCCGATTCCTTCTCCAGGCTGTGCTTAGGTCTTTGTTGTGGTTGCTCCCTTCTCAAACAGCACAGAGGTGAGGGCTGATCCGAACCCTGCTGACAGCCTGGAGCTGCGGATGACTCCGAGCTGCTCTGCCAGAGGCAGGCTGATGGCTGGAACTGCACAGCACAGGGACTGTGCTCATCCCTTCTCATCTGCAACATCTGCATCAACATCCATCACCACGCTCCAGAAACTGGCCTTGATGGACACACCTGCTCTGCTGCAAAAATCAGGAAACGCCAAAGCCGTCCAGCCAAGGGCAAATCTTTGCCCCCAGTCCCTCGCTTTGTGCCCCACCTGCTCCCCCCTGACACCCACTTCTTCCTTCCAGGAACCTGACAGAAATGCAAACCAACACCAGCTGCATCCCTGGAACCTCTGTGTCCTCTTCTCAGAATCACAGAATCATCTGGGTTGGAAGGGACCTCGGAGATCATCAAGTCCAACCCTTGATCCTCTACCACTGTGGTTCCCAGCCCATGGCACTGAGTGCCACATCCAGTCTCTTCTTAAAAACCTCCAGGGACACAGAATCCATCACCTCCCTGGGCAGCCCATTCCAATGCCTGACCACCCTCTCTGTAAAGAATTTTTTCCTAATATCCAACCTAAACTTCCCCTGGCAGAGCTTAAGTCCATGCCCTCTTGTCTTACTGACAGCTGCCTGGGAGAAGAGCCCGACCCCCCCCTGGCTCCAATCTCCTTTCAGGTAGTAGTAGAGAGTGATGAGGTCTCCCCTGAGCCTCCTCTTCTCCAGACTGAACACCCCCAGCTCCCTCAGCCCTTCCTCACAGGACTTGTGCTGGAGTCCCTTCACAGCCTCCTTGTTCTTCTCTAGACCTGCTCCAGCACCTCACTGCCCTGTCCCCCCCAGGCTCCATGCACGGGGCTGATGGATGCTCCCACTCCACTGTTTGGCACCATGGTGGCAGTGGTGGTGGTGAGGGATGTTGTCACAGTGTGAACCTGATGACCAAGCTCCATCCCCTCTGCCCGTGCTGGGTGCTGCAGGGACAGCAGTCACTGGGCAAGACACCTCATTAGTGGGAGCTTTTCCAAGTGAAGGTCACTGATCTGCCAGCTCCAGCCACCCCTTTGCTCTTCCCAGGGAAATTTCACACTCCTCAGTCCTGCCACATCTTGGTGACAAGCCTGAGACTTCCTCAGCCTGCCTGCTTTCCCCTCGGGCTGTCAGCAGCTCCCACAGTCAGGCTGTCCTTGCTCCATCCTTGGGACACTGGGTAGCAGCACACAGGAGGTGGTGGCTCAGCCAGCAGTGCCATGAAAGCTCTTCACAGGCCAGTGCTGGCACTGCTTGGGCACTTCTATTCATACCTGGAAGCTTCCCCTGCATGAGCTTCTGCCTCCCTGACCTGCAGGAACAATGCACCCTCCTGCTTGCAGCTTGTCCCCATGGTGGTGGAGAGAAAGACACCTGAGAAGCTCCTCAGTGCTTCCTTAAGGCTGCTTTGCTTCCAAACCAACTTCTGATATCCTTTAGATGCCCAGCCTGCAGGTGACATCTCCATCTGATCCAGCAGCCTCCTTTTTGCACCCAGAGCTCATGGTGTTGGTGATGGATCTGGAGCTGCACTGGGACAACAGCTTAGGATGGCAGCTGGCTGAGTTCCCCTTCCACCTGATGTCCCACACACCAGGTAACATCTTCAAGCTGAAACCAAGTCAGAAGGAAAGGACTGGCTCACAGCAGCAAGCTCCAAGAAAACCTTGAGAGCCCTTCAGAGAAAATACTTGTGACTTTGATGGTTCACCTCTCTCTTGGCACCACCTGCCCCAGGAGAACCTCACACCAGGAGAGACACGGCAAAGGGTTAAAAAGAAACTTTCTTCAGTTGGTACCTGCTGCAACATCAGAAGCCATCCACCTAATTTTTACGCATCCTTCTGATTGAATTTCTATTTTCAGTGTTCCTCCCCCCTCCTTGCTGCTCTGTAATGGCAGCAGCTGGCAGCCCACCATGTTTTGGATACTCCCTCCCTTTCTGCTGTGGATGATCCACCTGGATGCTTCCAAAAGAAGCAAACGTTGGCACAGATGGGTTTTAAAGGAGACAGGTCTGCAGCCTGCATGAGAAGTTTAAACCCAGCCCAGCTCCACCAGCATGGCCAAACTTTGCTAGGCATGTGCTGGCAGAGGTTTTAGCCCAGTGTAGCCTTCCAGGCCTTCCTCACCCCTCCAGTCACTTGGCTACCCCAGGTATCCCATGACAAAACCTAAATGATGCAGCTAAAGCCATTTCTCCATGAGCAATGCTGCAAAGGGCTGTAATTTCATCAGACTGTCCCCAAGCTGAGATCTCAGTGTCTGAACTGTCCCATTCCAGACCACTCTGGTCTTCCATATGCTTACACTTCCTATACCCTCTCCTCTACAAACACACAAATGCCCTCATATGCTTTTCCCAAGGTTTAAAATTATGCTCCCCATAAGCAAATATAACAAGACCAGATGCCTTTCATAGTCAGCTGGTTCATTGTTTGAAAAGCTTCGTTTTAAAATCCAAAAAGATTGCTAACAGATGGATTTCTTGGCCAGAGAGGGAGAAAAACTTTGCTTCAACAAAAGTGTGTTGTGATTGGAACTTAAAAGGGAATTACCTTTAAAGATAAAAACTATAAACATTTCCTATTGAAAAATACCCCCAGCCATGCAAACTGCCTGTTTCCCTCGGTCAGCCCAAGAAAATGACACCTAAGATGATATTTCAATCTGCTTCTACAATAACCACAGGTACACCTGGATGCTCAGGGGCCATGAAGCTCTTCTCATCCATCCCAGATGACCCAGGAGCATGGCAAAACCCTGAGCTATTCCCCCCCCCTCTCCCCCTCCCCTTGAATACCATCTTTGTCAGCTTTTGCTCTTAGTTCAGCAAACAGAAATAAAATTGATGCTTTTTAAATGAAGGAAGCAGCAACCCAAGCCCTGTGAATGAGCTGCAGGACTGAGCAGTGGAAGAGCAAGCTGGAAAGTGAAGGTCTCTGGAGGGAGAGGGTGGAAGGAGCAGCTCGAAGGGAAAGGGGCCGTCTGGCCAGGAAAAATAGTATTACTGGAGAGCCATCACTCATTTCCCTATTTATCACATTTTTCCCCATTCTCCCCTGCCAAAACACCACTGCTGCCTTCTCCTAATGCACAGGGATCCTGGTTCTGTAGCTTGATGTCACAGGAAATTTTAGATGGAAGTTTTGATTGCAGGGGACAGCTTAACACTGCTGAGAGCTCCATTCCCAGCACTGGCAATGCCAGTGGGTTTTCAACACAGCTTTACAGAGTGCAGCATCCTTGGCATCCCTGCAGGACATTTTTCCCCTGCTCTGGCTTTACTGGTGCTCAGAGAGCTCAGCTGTATCAAAGGGGAGGGGGGCAAAGCCAGACCCTGTGTTTTTGTGAGCTCATTTTCACTACAGATCCCTTCCCCCTGGTGATTTATGCTGAGCTTCTGCCTGTCTCCACCTGTGTTTTGACGCTCACAAAAAGTGACCTGAACATTACGTACCGTAGCTGGCAGGAGCCAAACCTCCTGCAATTAAGAGGTGCTGCAGACTAAGGGGAAAAATGTTAATTATTAACTCCCTTCCGAGCGTGGCCTCCCTCCATCCTGAGTCACCCTCTTCCACGGAAGCAAACCCCCAGCCAAAGAAACAGTGAAGCTGGAAACCCTCCTGCTTCCTCCCTGCACTTCCGAGCAATATCCTCTCCTGGAGAGCAGGGCCAGCAGGGAGTGAAATATTTTGGGATGAGGTATGAAACGAGTCATCGTCCAGAAATACCACTTCTAAAAGCAGATTTCATCCCGCTGTTAATGAATCTCCACCTCCACATTTCCCTGCTTTATTGCAGCCATAGAGGGGGCTGATGCCTTCAAAGAAAGCCCATCCAATAATCTTTAAATCTCTCTCCTGACCCCAGTGCTGCACGGCTGCAGGATTTAAAGCAGACTTCAGTTCCCACCCGGGTTGCTGCCGACAGACTCAGAAGATGCTTTTTATCTCTCTGCCCACCCCCCTGCCTCAAGCATCCCAGGGTGATGCAGGTGGGATGGGGATCAGACCCAGTGTTTCCATGGATGGACAATCAAGGAGGACAAAACCTCCGCCCTGCCAAGCTGGTACTTGTAGGCTGGGATAGAAACAGCTGCCTGCAGGACAGAGGAACCAGGATACAGGGCTGCAGGCCAGGGGAAAATATTCCAGGGAAGGAAACATGCCTGGGGAATAGCTGGATTTCCCTCATTTCCTATCAACAAGCATTGCCAAGGCCAGGTGCTGCCACGTGCCTTTCCAGGGCAACCCAGCACAACAAAATGTCTCATTTTGGTTACTTTCTACCAAATCTTGCCCTTTGTGGGAATATACAAAACATGCAACAGCTGAGATACACTCTGGAGAGCCAAGTACAGTGGATGGCACAAATGGCAAAGCAGAAGCACTAGACATGGCACATGGCAGCAGCAAATGTGCACATATTTCGGGGCCCAGAAAAGCTGATTTTTGAGGAAAACACCCAGGAGAAGGCTATGCAGTATTTTTGTCCTGCCTTGTACTGTTTTTCAAGGCACAGCTCATTGCAACTCATCTTTAGGACTGTGGCAGGGAGCCTTGCAACCAGCAAGAAACTGGGGAAAATGCTAAAAATTAGGAATGCCAAAAGCAAATTTGAACTTTCCAAATCACATCCACTTAGGCTGCAGCCATGACAGGGAGGTAGGACCCCAGCCTTGTCTCCAGCTCCACAGTCCTTGCCAAAACCCAGCTATAGCACTTAGCTCGAGAAATCCAGCCCCTCTCCTCAGTGCCAGGCTAGTGTGTTGGTGATTTGTCCTCATAAAACCACAGGTACATGAGGAAGATTTCCCATGAGCTGCTGGGATAGCCAATAATGTTTCTGCTGCCTATTGGTTCTCCTCACATAGAAGCAGGAGCCTGTCATGCCTAGAAACCTTCTCCATGCCATGTGAATCCTGGTTTCCTCCACAGCTGGAGCCTCTATTGATACAGTCTTGCTCATTTTTAATTAAATAGCATGAGAAAAGAATTTGTCTTCACCAGCACATCACCTTCAGAGCAGGCATGTGGTGCTCTGCATCTCACAGAGACAGCACCATGAATAGGGAAGGAGCAGCCGAGAGCAGACAGAGGAATGAGGTCCAGAGCAGAACTGTAGCCAGGATCCAGCCTCACAAGGACATCCTCCCTCTCAGAATGCCACAGGACACTTGTGTGGCTCCTTACCCCAACATCCCCCAGCAGCAGGGAGTTTCTCAGCGTGGTTTGTAAAAAAAAAAAACCAAAAACGTGAGCACAAGGAGGTGGAGGAACAGGAAAGAGGCACCATCAGCCACATCGAAACCCTTCCTCAGGAGATTAGATAGCATGTAATCTCCACTCAAAGCAATAATTACATGGCTTTGCTTGATTTAAGCCTCTGCTGTCTCCCCTTATCCAGATGCACCAGAGCACAGCTCCGTTGATCCGACAGGCAGCGACGCGCGGGCATCCCCTGCCCGGTCCCTGTTGATCCAGACCAGTGCCTGCAATTTGTTAACATCTTGCCTCCAATTTAAACCTCGGACATAGCAAGCCTCTGTCTACCAATAATACAGGGATTTCAGGGGTATTTATGAGAGGCTTAAAACTTAATCCTACATGAGCAAGGTAAGCCTGCTCTTGGCCTAAAATGCGGCTGGAAAATCCGGTTCCCATTGCTGCAGCAGGAGAAAAGAGGCATTGGTGGCCAGGCCACCACCAGCACTGCTGAGCCACCTCCTGCAGCCAGCCTGGGGACACAGTGTCCAGTTTGGGAACTGAATCACAGAATCGTAGAATGGTTTGTGTTGGAAGGGACCTCTCAAGCCATCTAGTCCAACCCCCTTGCAACGAGCAGGGACATCTTCAATTAGATCAGGTTGCTCAGAGCCCTGCCCAACATGGCCCTCAATGTTTCATGGACATCTACCACCTCTCTGAACAACCTCAGTGTTTCACTTTCTTCTTAATATACAGTCTAAATCCACCCCCTTTCAGTTTTAAAGCAACACCCCTTCTCCTATTGCAGAAGGCCCTACTAAAAAGCCTTTCTCCTTCTTTCTTATGAGCCCACAACAGGTACTGGAAGGCCACAATAAGGTCTCCCTGGAGACTTTTCTTCTCCAGGCTGAAAAACCACCATTTTCTCAGACTGTTTTCAGAGGAGAGGTGTTCCAGCCCTTGGATCATTTTTCTGGCTTTCTTTCCATGCTCCCAACTGGGGGTATTTCCCTCACAGGCCTGAGTGTCCTTCCAAACTGGACTTCCCAGATTGAGGATTTTTGCCCCATTTCTCCTCACGCCGGGAGCTCAACAGACAGGTCAGCAGCTGACATCAATCCTCCTCTCTTACCAGTGGTACCTCAGTTACACCCGTGACCTTAAAGCCCCTCATCATCCCAGGGGTGACACAGCTTCACTCTAAAAGCAACCTCAGATCCACCAGGCTAAAGCTCTCATGGACTTCTCCAGCAGCTCTCTGCCTTTGTGCTGCCCTCCAGGAAGAGCTGGTGGGAGGACAAAGATTACTCCCCAGCCTGTTTCATGGCATGAAATTTTCATTTCATATTTCAAGGCCACAGAGCTCCATATTGTGCTGGCAGAGATGATGACAGTGTGGGGGACACCCATGTGGGTCATGGGGACACCTCCTCCAGACAGAATAGGCTCAGGAGGAAGAGCTATAAATTTTAAAGACAGGACCATGTCTTTACATGTTTTTCACCATGTCACAACAGCATGAATGGGTCTCTTACTTTCTTCTTGCTGCAGTAGATCTGCCACTTCTTCTCCGCCGGCAGCGCAAACATGGCCTCTCTGTGCTTGTCCGTGAGGTCAAGTTCATCCTGGAAAGGGTGAAAAAAAAAAAACAACCCCTCAACAATTCAACCATTAAACATGCAACATGAGTACACGAACAAGTGATGGCACAGACACAACCCCCCAGATAAGCAGTGTAAATCAATGTGGGGCCACACCACAGCAGTGGGCCCACAGCATCGCCCCGTGACTATCGATTTGTCAAGGCAACGATGTGAACTCTCATTCTGCTGTTGCTGACCTCCCCCTGACTCCTGGGAGGATGGGGCTGCAAACCCCCCTGCCTTGGTCCTCTAGACATTGCCCCTTCATTGCTTTGAAAGGCAGCAAGTGCTTTAGAAAGGACATCCATGAAGCTGGATGAGAGCTCCAGACAACAGACCACATCTAAGACATGGACAGTGAAGAACAATTCAAAGAAAACCTTTCCTTTTACCACCACAGATAACTGCTTCACTGAACACCCCGAATAGTCCAGGCCATTTCCATTGCTGACACCCTCGTATCATCAAAAACTCCAGGGGTTTTTTTTGGCTTTTGGTTTATTTTCCTCTAACTAAAAATAGAAAGCTCTTTTCCTAGTATCTCCAGTTCATAAAGAGATACATCCTCTCCATCAAAACTGTATTGCCTGGCAGAGATAAAGCTGTTTACTGACTGAAACCTTTATTGGTTTATTTGATGTTATTTTAAAGGACACATCCATTTTCAACTTGGAGGCTTGGTTAGCAGCGTGCCCCCCGCCGGGATGCCCGAGTATTATCAAAGCCTCATTGCTTCCTGGTGCTAGATGTAGGTCAAAGCTCTTATCAGAGGACTAAATAAAACATTCAGGCAGGGCTGGGAGGCTTGTTGCTAAAGCCAACATTGATCTTACAACCATGGATGTCTCTTAAAATCACCCCACCACTGACGACAGTGCTAAGGGGGTGTTGGTGGAGCAGTGGGAGCACTGGAAATGTTGCAGAAGGTCATGGGAGAGCACTGCCATGGCCTCCAGCCAACTCATCCCACCCAGATAGTGTCTTTGATTAAGAGGACCCCCATTAAAATTACACACTTAATTCCGGCAACTAAAAAAAAAGCAAAAAAACCCCAACCTCAGATACCACATGGACACCCATTAAAGTTTCCCAGCTTGAATAATAACACTAAGTACAGCCAGTAGCCCCTGATATCCCAGTCAAAAGTTAAAGCCCCAGCTGGTGAAGGCTGAGCAAGATGCCTATAGGGAAAGATGGGTCCTTGCATCATTGATATTATTGGCCACAAAGAAAGTCAGCTGATGTAATTAAAGCTCAGATTGCACCCAGCAGCTATGAAGGGAGTCTTCAGCTATCTTGTAACCCAAAGCCAGGGGCCCTCTGGCAGATCAAACAAAGAAGGAGGGCTGTCAATGGACCTGAACATCTTGGAAAACCTTATACATCCTTCAGGAATTGATTTCACCTCTTGACGAAATCATTCCTCACAAGGAAAGGTGTCATGGAGCTTTTTCTGTTACGTATGCCTGGAGGAGCTTTGCCTCTTCCTTGACTGTTTGCCCCCATATCAACTGGATCTTCAAACCCCCATGCTGCACAGAGCTGACTTTGTTGGAGCTCTGGAAGCAGGCTTGCAAGACACCTTTACAACAGAAATAAACATCCTGCTGTGACAGAGACCTGGAAGAAAATGGTGACTGAGAAAAGCGTGAGTCCAGTCTGAGACCTCCCCCTCCTAGGAGGAGAATCTGACTTAGGGACTCCTCCAATGACCACCAATTTTAAACCTTTCCATGTCCTTACAATATGGGAGATCAGAGATTCATAACCGGCATCTGATCTGTTCCCCAGCTGTGGGCAAGTCTTCCATACCCCAAAACTGAAACCCACCCTATGTCCTTCTCCATTGTGTCTCCTCAGGCTACAAACTGGTCAGACACCCAAGCTCTGCTTCAGCCCCAGTTCTGCACTTCCAAAGGATGACACAGAGACCCAGCTGAGATATAACTCATTGCAAAAGTACATCTGGGAGTGTGGGAGAGAACAAGGATCTCCTGATGAATATTTACCTCCATGGTGAGGGTTTGAGTGAGCACAGGAAAGTGCTTCCACTGTGACCTTGCTTTCCTGCCATGTGAATCTGGGATTCAGGCACAAAAAACCAGCCACACACATCTGTACTTAGGTCCTTAGAAAAATATTTATGGAAACTTTCAAAATACCCATGCCCTAAAAATATAACTTGTGCAAACACAAAGATTTATTAATGAAGAAAAAAATATCTAAACTGAGTTGAAGCCTAAGCAGGAGCAAGAAGGGATAAAGAAGAAGATCATATTAGGTGCTGGTACATGACAACGTGCAAACACATCCAAAAAAGGTGCAGAAATGCTTCTGGGCCCCACACAGCACATTTCATTGTGCTCCAGCTCAAATACACTCAGTCATTGCAGCCCTGCAGCTCTCAGCAACACCCACCAAATGACATCTTGCAGGATGCTTGGGAGAGATGTTTAAATAAACACTACGTGGCACCTAGTGAGTACAAAAATCCTCATAGTCAGTGACTAATGACCATTATTTTGAGCTGTAGCAGTGTCTTAACCATGAAGAATTAGGTCCTTACTAGTTTTATGTGCACGGGGATTCCTGTACCCACCTCCAGCCCTTTGCTCACCCTCACTGATCACAGACTGGTTTGGGTTGGAAGAAACCTTAAAGATCATCTAGTTGCAACCCCCCTGTGTGGGCAGGGACACGTCCCAGTAGACGAGGTTGCTCCAAGCACATTCCAACCTGGTCTTCAACACTGCCAGGGAGGGGACAGCCACAGCTTCCCCTAACCAGTGTCCCACCACCCTCACAGTGAAGAATGTCCTCCTACCTTCTTTCAGGCTGAAATAGTTTCTCCTGTAAAACTCCCTCTCCAGCTTTCCTGTAGGCCCTCTAAAGATGCTGAGAGGTGCCTTAAGGTCTCCAAGAAGCCTTCTCTTCTCCAGGCTGAACAACCCCAACTCACTCAGATTGTCTTCTTGGAAGTGTTCCAGTCCTCTGATCATTTCTGTGGCCCTCCTCAGGCCATCTCAGTACTTCTTGGCCCCAGGCAGGCTGCTCAGAAACTGCCCCTCAAACTCCAGCAGACCAGGAGAAGATAGGAACATGTGGGAGCCCACAGACCACCACACAGATGCAGCTCTGACAAAGCCTTTAGCAACTGCACGGCAGAGTTGTAGCACAGCAGAGAAGCCTCGCACAACTTCAAACCCAAATGCACCTTCAGTTAATAATCATGAGCTTGATAATTAGGTGATTCTAACTGGCAATTAATTTTATAGGCCATTTGCACTCCCACTGCAGTGTGTGATGTTGGCAGCTGTCAGAGAGTAAGAAGATAACTGGTGGGTTGGGGTCCATCACCCCCCAGCTCTCACCCCTCACTTCAGCCTCACCTTCCCACCTGGCTGCTTCCCATGGCAGGAGCTGCCAGCTTCACTCTTTTAAGTATTTTTTTGGAACTGGGTCAAAAGCACGTAAAGCAACAGCCTCATTTTGCTACCAAAAGAAAGTCTCTGCCCAGAGTGTTTTTATTGGAAAGAGATACTCTACTCTTAAATATTTATCCCGTGCAGTTAAACTATTCACCCTCAGACTGGGAAACATGTTTCCACATTAAAGTTTCATTTGAATATGACTTTTTTTTAAAAGGAGCACCTCACAGGGAGATTTGATTCTCTGTGTATATATACTTGCTGTTTCTAGGAGGTAAAATACTTCTGTGCAGCTTCCTTCACCAACAGCTCTCTGCCCAAGACAAGAAAACACTCCCCTGTCTCTAAGCCTGGCACAAGCTTCAGTGATGGTGATCCTCCAGTGCCCTCCCAAAGCCACCTTAGAAACACATGGCTCAGCTCAGCATGCCGTGAGCCATGATCCCATGGGGCAAACATGATTCTACCAGGTGATACACAGCTTTCCCTTGGAGGAAAGATAGAGGCATCCAAGGGTGGGTGTCCCCATGGTCCACACCTCTCTGAGCTGGAAGTCAGCTGGTATGAGGAGTCCAGAGGTTCTCTGTCAAGCCCCTTGATCAAGCAGGGCCACCATTGCCCAGATGGCTTTTGAATATCTCCAAGGAGAGAGGTGTACCACCTCTCTACCACCATTACCTCCAACCACCACCTCCTGAAGGCAAAGCCAGACCAAGGAGAAAAGCAAGCTACTGCCACTGGAAGAAATGTTTGACCCTCTCACGGTAGATGTTTTAATGAGCATTTTCCGTGGGCTGAGAGCCACCAGCTTTAATGGGGGCAAAGGCAGGTAGCCAGCAGGATGCTGCAAATCTCTGGCCTTCAGAAATGACCTCCAGGATGGGCTCTCAAAGGCACCAATGGCCACAACACCCCAGCATGACCCCCATATGGGTTCTTCCCCTACATCCCCCATGTCCTGTGAGACACCAAACATTCTGCAAGAATTAGAGACTCAGTAAGAGACAATCCCCTATACTCCTGACTCCCAAAATATCTTCAGAGGCCATAGGAAGAGAGATGAGTAATTTTTAAGTCTAATGCATCTCTCTGGCTCATAAATTGTATAACTGTAACATGGGGATGGGGTAAAATGAGGAGATCATTCATTGCCATAATTGAAGAAGAAATTAAATCAAATTTGCTGGCTTGTTCTGAGTTTAGATAGATAGATGCACACACACACATACAGAAAGACATCACTGGGTTAAGTAGGTGACCAACATAATAAAGAGTAAATGAATGTACTCCTGGTGGATGGATGCAGAGTTTAGGAACTTCCATGAGGACACCAGAGACACTACAGCATGTAAAGGCAAGATCTTCTGCATACTGAAGTAAAACAGGAGAGACCCAAATTGATCAAAAGAGAAAACAAACAAACCAACCAAAAAAACCACCAAAAACAAAGAAAGAAAGAAACAAACAAAAAAAACCCCCAAATCCCCCAAACAACAACAACAAAAAAACCCCAAAACAAACAAAAAACAAAAAACCCCAACACCCAAACACCAAAACAAACAAACCCTAAACCAAACAAAAACAAAAAAACAGAAAGAAAGAAAGAAAGAATGGGAACTTTCTGGTAACATTTGGCATTAACTGGTAGAGCATAAGAATTAAAAAAAAAATTGAAATGGCCTGCTGAAGCCTGCATCAGTTTCCTTTTTCAGGGATCATATCACTTTTTCACTCTCTTCCAGGCATTCTTCTCCAAGTTCATCAGTTTGATTTATCCCAGAACGCTGCAGTGTCACAGGAAACAGCAATCAGCATTTTTCCCCCCGTGCCTCATCTGATCTTCTTCCACTGGGAAGGGGCTGCCTGCAGAGCCAGCCCCTGCTGCCATCTGCACCCACCCTCTTATTTAGTTCATTATTTTCTTTTTAAGCTGTTTTCTTAAAGCAAGAGACTCATTAATCAGTGCTTGTTAGGGTGCAAACACCAAAACACCCTGTACCATTGGAGAAGCTCCTCTATCTGCTATGTTCATTTAGGCCAGTACAACTCCCAGTGTATCCAGATTTATCTTAGTGTTTGCTTCTTGTTTTTCTTTAATAGGAAAGTAGTGAATTATGTGTTTTATTTTTAGTATTAGTGATAGAAAACACCACCTCCCTGTCACACATCTTTTCAGCCATAGTTATCCCAAGAACTTAAAAAAACCAACCACCCAGACAAACCAACCCCCACCAGTATTATCACTACGGATTTTTAATTTACGCACGGCAGCCTCATGAAAATTACAGAACATGAATAAAAATCAGCTGTTCATACTGCTTAATGAATAAGCATAACAGATAGAAGATTTTGACTAATTTTGCCTTTATCATGCAATGAATTTGTTTGAATAAAGGAAATTGCCTACAGCACGGGAATGAGTAGCAGCAACAAGGAGTAATATTGTTTACTTCCAAGTGCTTACACCTAGTCAGCTTCTTCCCACACTGAATATTTAGTCCCAGACTGCAAAGGGAAAGACCCCAACCCACCCTGCCCTGCAGCTTTCAGTTGCTGACCTTAACACATTGGACAGACATAAATAAAATATATATTCCTTTTTTCTTCTGCAGTAAAGATTATGGCCATCAACAGCTGATTTAGTTCCTCAATAAACCCTGGCTGCAGCTGGTTCATGTTCCCATCAGTCCAAAGGCCTAACTGAAAGAGACAGCATGTACTACTTTAATATTGTTTCATTCAAATAATTATTTTAATAGTCTAAAGGTTTTAAAGGTGTTCATATGCCAATACTAATACCTTTTAAAAGAGAAATACCTACTTAGCTTTCTCAATCCTTTTTGTTGTTGTAGTATAAAGCTGCATATATACATTTTTTTTGATTTATTGAGCTCAGCCTTCTGTGACCTTTTCACCGACATTGTGTGGAAAACCTTTCTCCCCTTTTTATTAACACAGGGTACTTTCACAGCCTGAGTTATTGATTCCTGCAGTTCTACCCTGAAGAGCACTCTCAGATCTAGAAGCTTTGCAGGTGGATCACCAGTGAGCTTTTCCCACATACAGTACATAAAGCCTGAAAACAAAAAAAAAGTAAGATTGGCTCATTATTTACTACTGTGATCACTAAAATAGATTAAATTCAAGCCAAGCACAGCTGGACATAATTGCCCTTCGGTGGGTGCACCCTGAACCATAATATGGCACAGAGCTGATAAATAAATAAGAAGGTGGCTTTAGATGTGGATTTCCCACTTATTGACAGACTGAAAGAAGCAGCTCCCTTTTCAATCAGTTTTTAGATGGCACCTTTGCTGCTGGGACCCCTGAGAGCTACTAAAGTTGGAAGCCAAACCAATTGGTCAAAGTTGGCTTCAGATGTCCCCTGCCCAATGTAGATGCTCAATTAGGAAAGTTGTGCATGGCTGGGCTGGGGTTGAACTGCTCCAAGATTTCCTCAGCTAAGGTGCTAGGAAGGGCATTGAAAAGGGGCTGGATGGGAATTAGTGTCTGAAAAGCCCCATACCAACTCAATCAGCTTCCCAAAATTTAAGCTGTAGACGTTGGGAAGCTGTGGCTGTCCCATCCCTGCAAGTGTTCAAGGCCAGCTTTGATGGGGCTTGGAGTAACCTGGTCTAGTGGAAGGTGTCCCTGTCGATGCAGGGGGATTCAAACTAGATGATCTTTTAGGTTCCTTCCAACTCAAACTATTCCATAATTCTATGATTTATTTACTGCTCTGTGCATGGAACCCTAAGGATGTGTTTGAGGGAAGCAGGAGCCAGCTAGAGCCCGATGCTAATGACAGAGTAAGATGGAAGTGGGCTTCTTGCACACCTGGGGCTTGGGTGGGACAAGTGGTTCCCCTTTACTCACAACCATGGTGACTTGAGCAGGTGCAGAACAGTCACCCTGTGAGAAGGCAATTTCTGACCAAGGTTTGACACCCAGCAAGATGCCTACCACAAGCAGGCCTCAGAGATACTCGGTGCTGCTGAGGAAGCTGGTCCCCATAAGTAACAATATTGATTTGAACACTGGGAGTTGATGGGAAATAGGGCTGCAGGGCACTCAGGCAGGATCCTGCTTGCAGGGCTGCAGAAAGCCTCTGCTGCTGACCTCAGTGATGCTCAGATGCCAAGGGATGCCCTGACTCTGTGAGTGGCAGATACAGCATGAACAGCTTTGATTTGAGTCTGCCAATAGATACAAGGCAGGCATGGCCTTATTTCCAGAAGCTGGAAGGTTGGTGATAGAACACAACCTACATGCTGCTCAATCCTGCTTGTAACTCCAGCAACACCACCCAACTGCTGGGCAATCAGGAAGGAATCATCAATGTTGGAAAGGACCTTCCAGATCATCAAGTCCAACCATCAGTCTTACACCACCATAACCACTGAATCATCTCCTGAAGTGCCACATCTACTTGTTTTTTAAATACCCCGAGGGACAATGACTCCACCACCTTCCTGGGCAACCTGTTCCAATGCTTCACCACTCTATTGGTGAAGAAATTTCTCCTAATACCCAATCTGAAGCTCCCCTGGTGCAAGAGGAACCCATTTCCTCTTACCCTATCGCTAGTCACTAGGGAGAAGAGGCCAACACCACTGCTGGAGCAGATGCCCCATCTACTGAGGCTGGTACTCTCTGTGGTGACCTGTGCCAGAGACACTTGGAGCCTGCCAAAAACCTAAATGCCCCAAAATTAAGGTCACTGATGCATCACTGAATGAGGTGTTTAGGCATCTCCCAGGGACGTGGCCTCCTCCTCTTTTACGAAGTGCGAAGTGGAAAGCATTTAGCAGGTAGACCGTGTAATTTTTCCACTTCAGCTGTACTTCTGGGTAAAAAAAGGGTTTCTTACATGCTCTCTACCTTCCACAGGGACTCACACTGAGCTGTCACATGGGTTCTTTGGAAAACAAAGGGTGGGAAACAGCATAGACTTTGGGCAAGCCCCCCATGCTTGTTTGGAGCTGTAGCAGATAATGCAGCTACACAAACACACTGTTCCTCAGTGGATTACTTCATCCAGGCCTGAGGAATGTGTGTAGGCAGAAAATCCTCATTTTCTCGCCAAGTAGGTGTGCGACTTTTGTATCAGATGCTCACCTATCAAAACATACACTTAAGAGATCATCTGGGAGGGTGTAACACCATGAGGTGACAAAAACGAGCGCCGAGAGCGGCGGGCTGGGGTTAGAGTGTGCGAGTTCCAGGCTGTTCCCATCTAACAAGCAGAACTTGGGCAGCCTGGTAGAAGTGTCCACACAGCTCCCCAAAGAGGGAATTTAAAAGCAAACATTAGCAAATCACTTGCTTTTATCCCTTAAAAGCAATTCATAAGCTCAAGGGAGCTTAGTCTTGGGAGATGGTGGTGGGATGGGATCAGGAGCATGCATTAACCCTGGGCAGACTCTGTAGAAAGGGGTGCTTTGCCCAGGACACAAGGGGTATCACAGTTGCATATTTTCTGGGTACCAAGTGCATGCTTTTCTTTGCAGATATATGGGAAAATGGCTTTGGCTGCCATCCGTCGGTTCCCAAAATCCTAAGTCCTTAATGCTGCGAAGATCAGGCCGCAAAAAACAACAGCTGACCTGCAAGCATGAAATGCAAAGCTTGGCTTTGCAGCTGATCCCTCAGCTGTTACTCAAAAGCCATGTTGTTTTGCAAGGCCCAAAACCTCATACTTTCTCCTTACAGGATTAGAAACCAGGGGAAAAACACATTACTTAATTTCCTAAGTAAAACTGGATGTTGCTGGCAATGAGTTCCCAAGCCGGTGCTGCTACTAACATAGAACCCTGCTCACACTGACCACACCACCACCTTCTCCTCACACTGGGTTGTCCTCAATCCCTGTTCAAGCAGCATATGGAATGGCAATTATCCTGTCCCACTGAGAGGGCAGGAAGGCACAGCTCTGCAGGACAATTACACATGGAGCATCTCCCACCTCGTGAGACACAGAGCAATCGCCCACTGTGAAGCATTTCAAAGGAAATAATCTCTGTGATGGGAGCTGCTGTCTCCTAACAAACAGCATCTAAAGAGCAGCTCTGATGAAATGCATTAGCGTCCCCAAGTAGAGCAAAGAGAAAATGCTGTGATAAATCTTGCAAGCTTCCAGAGACTTTTTTTTGGTTCCCAAGTTTCTCCTACTTCATGAAGCAGCAGGGAGGAATGCAGCATCCCTCCACATCATGGAAGGGGAAGGCATAAAGCCCAACCCTTTGGGGACTGTGTGTGAATATCTCCCCTCCAGCAGATCCCAGCAAAGGCAGTCACTAACACCATGCAACGATGGCAAGCAAGAGTTTGGACCTGTCCTGAGCTCGGGGAGCTGGGGACACCACACAGCTACCAGCACCTTCTGGGCATCAATCATTTGAACTTGATGGGTCCCTTCCAACTCAGCAGATTCTATGATTCTATCAACTCCCTGGTTCTCTAAGACCTGCTGGCTGCTGGAGCTTTGGTGGAGGGACCCAGGAAGGTTACCTGCTCTGGTTTTATGGGCTATATGCAAAGCCATGCTGGACCCAGAAGCTCCTCCAAGCACCCGGGCAGTCTGAGGAGCCTCTAAAGTATCACTCTCATACTGCTGGGATAGACTGCAAGCAGCCCCATCAGGAAGAGAGCCCGTGAGGGGTCCTGGGTCATGCCAGGGATCCCACTGCCCTTTCCATACCAAACTGGAGAGGGTTCAATCCCCCCATGCCTGCACCCCCCTGCCTGGTGAAAGTCCCGTGCGGCCGATGCACATCACCACACACAGAGCGTTTCATTACAAACCTCAGAGTGACAAGGAGTGTTAAGCAGATATAAAGGACATCAGTCATTTACCCATCTGGTGGGAAGTCTAGTTGCTGGCAGAAAATAGGGAGGATTGTTAAGGCAAGATCTACCATATGGCACCATTATGTGGAGCTTTGCAAGCGCTTTCTCCAAGCGTGCAAGCAAGATTTCAGGCTTTGAAGAAACGATGTATTGTTAGCCTGGATAGGCAGGAGCCCCTTGAAAGAAGCCGTGGCAGATGGCACAGCTTTGTTCTCCTGGTTCACAGGCAGCTCGTGCAGATACACCCCCTCACCAGGGCTGAGCAGCCCCACAGCAGGGTGATCCCCCTGATGTCTCCTAGGAGGGAGGATCGATGGCTCTTGAAACTCCTTCCATCCGATGGATGTGGCTGGTGGGTACCACACTCCTGCACGGGCCCCGGGAAGCAAACACCAACCAGTGGGACACCCCGCTCGCAGTGCAAGGAGAGCTCCAGGAAATCATCAAGCCTGATTCCAGGCAAGGGAGCTGCATATCAGTAAATCTTGCTGAAAACACCCAGCTTTTGTTTGCTTCTCCCTGCCAGCAGCACCTGCTTCTCCCTGGGTGGCTGAGCCTGGCCGGAGCCCCACCAGGACAGTGGACAAAGAAAAGCCTTTCAGATGGGGCTGATGACTGCTTGAGCGACATCCCAACAATGCCCTGATGAAAAACTATTCAGCTCAGGCAGGAGGAAAGGAAAAGGGAAAAGTTCCTCCCGGAGAATGCAGTGATCAGTCACTGACCACAGCAACACCATCTGCCTCTGCCCCGAGCCAGGGAAAAGCCCCAGCCCGCTGGGGCACATGGTCCCTGCAGCCCAGGATGGGTATGGGGAACTTCTAACAGGCTAATTACCCCTCTTTGTCCAAGCAAAAATGATTAAAAAAAATCCCCTAGTTCCCTGTTGCTCCTCCTGAGAAGCATGGGTGCAGAACAAAATTATTTAATTATTTCAGTTAAATCCAAAGTGTCTGTCTGATGTAAAGCAGCACCATAAAACTGACACTGGGAGAGCTAATCAAGCCTTTAGCTGACCTTGGAGTTGCAGCTGCTCCATGTCCTGCATCTTAGACCCTCACCCTCTGTTGCTGGCATGGGACAATCCCTGATTTCTCATGTTCCTGACCCAGATGAACAGGCACACCTAAAAACGCCCAGAGCCCAGAGAATATTTTACATATGCCTCCAAAAAGGAAGAGGTTTTGCCCTTTGATGTGCACAGCAGGCTGAGATCTGCAGAGCAATCTGCTGGATTGTTGGTCTCTGTGGGAGGATCGTCCACCCCAGTGACCAAACCCAACACTGCAACATCCCCAAAGATATCATCCATCCCAGGCGTGAAATCTTCCACCCCTGCCACTCCAAGTCCCTAATGGGAACAAATGGGGCAGAAAAGTCACTATTAAGCTGCAAGAGAAGAGCTGGCCAAGGACCAACACGGGCTGGCAAAGCCTCCAGATCCCCTCCAGCCCTTTTGACTGAGGCAATCAAGGACTTTGGAGGGAGTCTTGGTCCCCCAGAGCCAGCACAAGCCATCCTGTCCTGGAGGGTCAAGTGTGAACAGGACGGGTGGCATCGGGCTCCCACAGGCGTCAAAATCAGCCCAGCACCTCTGAGTGCTTTCTCTGTCTCTCTTCCAAATATCACACAGTGGGTTTATACAGAAACAGTGGGATGCTTTCCAAACCATTTAACTAATGCTGAAATTTAATACCCCGCACCAACAGGTTACTGAGAGCAAGAAGGAACTGTTGTAATGGAGGGGTGTGCATCTTCCCACAAACGGGGATGTCCCTCCTACACCCACAGGGCAGAGCCTCACACCCCCTAAGATCAGGATCTGCCTGAAGGGTTTTTTGGGGAGCCAGGGAGTTGTAGCTGTGTGTATGGGAGCTGTTGTGCCCCCTCCCTGAGTGACTTCAGTCCCCAGGGAACCAGCAGGGCTCCTGCTGCCAGCATGCCCTGGAGCTGCAGCTGCCTCTAAGCTGCTTTCTCACCCTCAGCTGGGGGGAAAAAAGCCAAACCTTGTCAGCACAGAGCAGGGGAAGAGGAACAGAAGGGCCACACCGGGGCATGTCCCAGGCCTGGCTGGTCCCTGCAAACATCATTGGGCTCTTGCCTCACTGCACACACAGCAGTGCCCGAAGGCACAGCTTCTGCACGAAGCATCCAGCTGGATTTGGGGGGGATGATTTCAAATCCTTGGTTGAGGTGCTGCAGACTTGGTGGGGCTCCAGTGCAGGAGTCTCTACAGATGCCTTCTTCAGCCTGGCTGGGGAGGCTGAGCCACAGCCCAACAGGACTTTACACCACCTTTGGCTGGGGAACAGGGAGAGTCTCCCACGGGAAAGAATTTCCACAGGCAAATCTCCTTTGGCCAAGTTATCAGTGGAGAAAAATGTGGAACAGAGGAAGTCATGCTCCACCTGAACAAACCAAACCCAACTGGTGGCATTTTGCAGAACTGCTGCAAGAAGAGGTCCTGCCAGAGGGACAACTCATTCCCACCTTTTTGGGTGTCCCAGTTTGTCAGACCTCTCCTGATGCCCATGGAGAAGAACATCTGGGCAAAACCAGCTCTCATAATGAAACCTGGAGCTCTCCTCTTCCAAGCAGAGTGGCTCACCAAAACCAAGCTGCCTGCCACCTCCTGGCATATTATGCTGTGTGTGACTGACCAGTTCCACAACTCACAACTCCCTCTACACCTCAGTACACCGTAGAGAAACCCCATAGCTTGACTGAACCAACTCAAAGTGGAGTGCTCTGGTTCCATACAACAAACCACACCAAGATGGTTTCACTTAGAGGAAATGAAAGTTTTTTCTGGCTGTCAGGTTTTTTTGGTGATCCATGTTTCACAGAGTTTTGGTACCAAGGGATAAAGAAACAATGTCCTGACCCTCCATATCTCCAAACCAAGGATTTCTGCAAAGCAGAGTGTCCACTGTGTGCAGACCCTTTGCACGCATGGAGAACAACCTGCTTTACTGCCTCAGACACTTCCACATCACATAAAGCCAGACCAGCCCCAAGACCTGCTCCAAGAAACCAAACCTTTCCAAAAAGGAAGAGCAACCACCCAAAAACCATCCAGACTTCAGGAAGAAGCAAAGCTCAAGGTTCAGCACAGAACTGCTCCCAGCAGCAGCCTCCCATGCACCAAAGCCTGCCTCAAAACTCAAAACCAAGCCTGGGGAGACTAGGTAAGGAGGAAACAAAATAAAAAGCAAAACAGAAAGCATGCTACTTACCACCAGCTCCGTGAACATGGCATCCAGCTCCTCCACAGGTGGCATGGGCAGCGCGGGCTCCATGGTCTGCAGGGCGAAGCTGCTGTCATTGCGCAGCCGGTACGTGATCTCGGGGTGGTCGCTGCTGCGGAAGCAGCAGAAGATGAAGGAGATCCCCCGACTGCTCCTCTTCCGTGGGGCCATGGTCAAAAATCCTCTGGGTCCCTCCCTCCTGGATGCTAGATCCTGATGGGGAAGAGAAGAGAGGAGGCTGAAGCAGCTGCCCTGCAACGCCGCGCTCCTGTCCTGCCGAGGAGAGGAGGAATCGGAGCCACCCACGCGCTCGGCACGGAGGGGAAGAGAGGAGATGGGTTATGTGCCAAATATTTCTGCTCAGATTTGACGTTTATGGTCCTGGCAACCTTGACAACCACACTCATGAAAAAGATGCATTTGCTTTGCCTTATGCTGAAGCCAGTAGCAGCAGGAGGAGGGGAGCATGTCTCACTGTTCCTGAAGGGAGAAGGGTCCTGGACCCCCACCACTACTGCGAGTCCCAGAAGATCCCCAGCAACCTCCCTCTACTGTGGCAGCCGGGCCAGCCCCAGTGTTAACCCAGCCAGGGGTAAACCAAGTATGGGAGGCTGCTGCCAGGAACAGCAGGATGTGCCTGGGGTCACCAGGTATGTGGTCTCCAGCACAGATGACTTGGTGCTTGAAGCCCTTATGTTTCTCAAGATGCCCTGATGGTAGCAGAGCTGAGAAAATATCATGTTTTCTCCCTGCCCTAGCTCTTAACTGTGCCCCTAGCCATCCACTGGCAATCACTGGTTGGGTGGCTCTTTTTTCATGGAAAGTTTTGCTTGGCTTTAATTAGATAAATCCTACTTGAAATTCCAGTAAATATTTACAAGATGTGATTTCAGCTGATAAAAATCACACGGTGCTGGTAGCTCAGACTTTCCTGTGCTGTGGTTATGTCAGGCAGTGCTCACGCCAGCGCCCACTTGGGTTTTGCTGATTTCTGAAACTTGGGTTGGGAGCAAAGCTCAGGGCAGGAGACATCATACATCTTGCAAGGACCAGGCAAACACTGCCCCAAAACTGGGACTGTCAAGTCAATGATCCAAAAGAAGGGCCACCTATGAGGAGTGAGGATGGTGTAGAAACACCCAAATAAGAAAAATCAACCAGCGAAGCAGAAAATTTAAAAAAAACATCTGAACATTTGTCACATAAAGCCACACACCCACACGTTTTATCTCTGTGAAACAAGACGTCGAGATGTTAAGAGACAGGACAACCAGCCAAGGCTAATGCAGAAGGTTGAAATATGGGTGACTCAGATTTATTAACAAAGGGAAAGAAGGTCAGCATTTGGAAAGGACTGTCTGATCTCCCTGGGTCCAGCCATTCCTCTCCAACTAAGGACTGATATGCCCAAATAAACAGCTGCTGTGCCCCACGGGGAGCCAGCCCTGGAGGCAGGTTGGGGACAGACCTGGGGTCAGACCCTGTACAGCTGCTTGCATGGCAAATGCTGCCCTCCCAAAATAAGGACTTTACAGAAAATTCAGGCTCTACCCACACTGCTTTAACAGAGGATCTGACCCTTGAAATTATCTTTGATTGCATATTTTTAGCACATGGTGTAATCATCTGCCGAACCACAAATGATGGGAAACAGTTATTGGGCCTTCACGCAGGATAATCCCAGGCTGTGCAACTGCTCTCTGCCCAGTCTGGAGGGTCCTCCCCCCCGTCCTGAAGAACATCAAATCTCATTTCACATTTAGCATCTTGCATTGCATCCACTGGAGGAATTTCAGCTGCCATGAAATCTCTCTCATCGCAGCTCCCCAGCAGGCAGCACCGCGGCAAATCCATTAGCAGCCTGCTGGCATCCCTCCCCTGTGAGGAGGGGTTTGGGACCTGCTGGGGAATTTCTTTCCTAAAGGAGGGAGGGAAACAAACAAAAAAAAACCAAAAAAAAACCCACAAAGGCATGCAGACCTCTGTCCCCTCCAGCACAGAGCAAAATGTTTCAGGTTTGGGCTTTGAAGAGCCACGAGGGGCAGGGTGCAGAGGGAGATGCTGGTGGCTGCCCAGAGCTTCGTGCCCAGAGGAGAAGGTGAGTGCTGACCCACACGTCCTCAGCTGTGCTAAATTTGGTTGCTTGGTCATTCCCAGTCCATGGGTATGTCCAGGTTGTGCCCAGAGCAGGGCCTTGCAGTTGGGCTAGAGCAAACAGCCCCATTCTCCTCAGCCACGGGGTGTTCTCCATCCCCTTTTCAACACCACATCAACCTCGCTCTCGAAACCTGCTGCTACCTACAAGCTCTACTTTGGGCTTGCAAAGATGTAGAGAAAGCTTTTGTCAGAGCAACACCTGCTCTACACAGATATACACTCCTGGCAACGTTTCACAAGAAGCTTGAATGACAGACTAAAAGGCAAGATTTTATTTTGGGTTTTAAAGCAGACAGTCATGTAGCAACCAAGACAAGGTATTTTTGAGCTGCTTCCAACTCCGCAGCTATTGAAGCTCCTCATTTTCATCTATAAACTATTTAAAAAAACCAAACCACGCTATGGTGCAGGCTGAGTGGGCTGTAGGTTATTAACAACCAAGGTTAAAAAAGGTTAGAGGCAGAACATGCTAACTATCAGGCAAACAGCATTAAACCTTCAGAAGGCTGATGAATATTCATTGATGTCATGGATCAAAACATGGCACCCTGGCAGGTCCTCAGGAGCTGCAGACAGTGCAGATTTCATCATCAGAGCAAAGTTGAGTTACACAGCCTTCTCATTCCCTGCAAGTCCTACAGAAATTGGTTACTCAAGGAGAAAAACCAACAGCCCCTGGCAACCTGGAGGCTTGAATTAAGGAGAGCAGAATAGACCAGTTCCACCCAGCATCACATGTCAAATGTCCTGCTCCTACCTCCCATTTATACCTTTGAACGCTAATTAGATCAATAAATTTAAGACAGATTGTGATCTAATGGTGCCTTCTGGCCTTTTACTACTGAGCTGCCCAGAATAATTTAAATTTAATTGCTGTTGTCTGTACAGTGCCAGGGAAGATAGGATGGGAATGGTCACTGAAGGAACTTCTAGCCAAACCCCAAATCCCAAGGCAGGACTGAATCATTCCCAAACAACTTCCCTTTCATAGAAACAAGGGTGGAAATATGTATGTGAGATGGGCTCAGCCTGGAAGCTCAGGGAGAAAAGGTTGAGGAAGAGAAGGAGCTTTAGCCCACGTGTGCCACCAGGACCAAATGAGGTCCCCACGCAGGACAGAGACCACGGGCTGCAGCTCAGTGACACACAGACAAGCTTTCCTCCAGCCCTCAAAACCAAACAAAAAAAAGCATCAAGCCTACATGCCCCTGAGCATTGCTTAAATGAAATCAGTCATTAGGAGAAAACTGGACCCCGGTGTCACTTCCACCTTTGCTTGAAGGGAAGGAGAGCAGCAATTACTGCTTGAATATTCAACAGCCTCCTCAGCAAGCTAAATGAGCCCGTGTGCTGCCAAAGCCTGTCTGTGACCCATGCCCCAACAAGCTGGTGTGAAGCCAGCACCGGTATTGCAGCATTGCGGTCTGCAGCCTAAAAATACCCAGCAAGGGTACAAACACATGCAAAGGAGCCTGCACGCTCCCCTTCACACCCGCCTCCAAACCTGCCCAAGAAGCCAGGAGCTAAATCCTCAAATAGGAATATTACCATCTTCTTTTTTTTTCTGGCTCTTCTCCCATCCCCTCCCCAAAACAAGGATGCAAGATCCCCAGTGAGCTCTTTCTCAACGGGGAGATTCGTTTCAGCGTGTTGCACAAGGGGAGAGCTCTTTTGTGTGAGTGCAGGAACACTTATTGACTGTCTCTGCTGAGCCTTCTCTGACTGATTTTGGCATTTTGGGCCACACCAAGCTTTGCTTTCCTCCCCCCCCAGAGTTTCACTGCAGCCTGGGATGTTGGGGACTGATGGAAAATTTCCGACTCTCATCCATTGCTGCAAAGAGGCCTCCTTGGCTGCCTGAGGACAGAATGCTCTGAGCCTCAGTGGGCACTTTTGCAAAACACTGTCACCCTCACCATGTGCTAGAGCCAGATGTCTTGGACCACTTTTCACAGCATGTGGAAGGCAGAACTTTGGCATCCCACACGTTGCACCCTATGCTTGTCCCATCCCAGCACGGAGAGATGGTGCCACCCTCCCTTGCTGCTTCTCCCCAGGCACATAACTCCCAGTGCAGGGCACAATGCCAAGGTGCACGTCAAACCCACTCATTTCTTTGCACCGTTTCTTTAAACCAACAATTCTAGATGATTTCCCTACATCCCAGCCAGACCTCCACAGCCATAAAAGCTGGATGCTCCCCTGGTGTTTTTCAGACCAGCTGTACGTTTGAGGCATCCCCTGAGAAACAGGCAAAGCCTTCCCTGGAACTTGTTTTGATTTTCCACCTTATGGACCCGAGATAGCCAGCACAATCCTTTTTAACGAGGGGGTTCTGTTTAATTTTAAAAATAGAAGCTTTTAAATTGAGCCTTTGTGTGGATGAAAACTCAGAAACTGGATTGTCTTCCCCTAAACAGGAGCAACCTCCCCTCCAACACAGAAATCCAGAGAACCTGAGCCCATCATCAGCACCTCCAGCATGGGCTCAGCACTGAGCACAGTGCTGTTCCCATTAAAAGCAACCAAGATGACTTTTTGGCTGCAAGCTCCCTTATGCACTTACAAAACATCTTCTTTTTCTCAGTGTAAAACTGTTTTCATGCATAGGGTGCACAGGAGGGAAATGTCTATGTTTGGCGGAAATCCATGCATGTAGGCAGGAGAGGAGAGAAAACCCCAAAGCATTTGGCTAAAATCCTTTAAACTGTTTGATGATTCCCTTTGTCCCCTCCATCCACCCATGAAACAGCAGCCACGAAAGGGGATGAGGACAGGACCCTTCCTGTGATGCCCCAGGAAAATCAGCTGCCAGGAGAAGCCTGACTCATCGCTACATCACAAGAGCCATAATTCTCAGCACAAGCAAATCTCAAAGACTTGGGCTTTATGGATTTATAAATACATCTGCCAAATCCTGAATTACCCTAGATCCTCATAAACATTCCCAGAAATCCTGTTATACTCCAAGAACCCAACAAAGAGCCTTTTGCATCTCCAAACCACGCTTGGGCTGCGCGGTCCCCAAATGCCACTGGCACTTCCAGGCTCTCCGTTCACTCCCTGGATGCCCCATCTGCCAGCATCATCAAAAACCCCAAGGCTGACTTAAAATGTGTCTCCCTCTCTTTGTGCCCTTTCCTTTTGTGGCATTTGTCACAACCTGAAGCATGGATCTGGGCCTGCTGTCTCACAAGCAAATGTCTTGGTCTCCTCAAGGGCAGACGAGCTTCAGTGGCTCAGTGATGAAATTCAGGGTGCAGCAAGAAAAAAACAAAGCAGTTCATTCACAGGGCCAGTAAACACTTGTATGTTCACTGGTAGGGAAAAAAAATAGTTTCATGAGTTTGTAACACAGTAGAATAAGCACTCCTTTTCCCACCTAAACAAAATGTACACCTACTACAAGCAGCAGAAGTACTGGGAAGACTTTTTTGTACGTGCCTGCACAGGGTTCCCATCTGGAGGTGTTGATGATGCTCCTCGGGGAAAAGAGCAACAGCCTCCATCACACTACAAGAGTATCACAGCCAGGCTTGCAAGTCACCTCCCCAGCACAGGAGGAGCTCCCCACCACGGGCAGCACATGTGCTGTTGATTCTGCAATCCAGTTTTCAAGGCACAGCAGGATGTGACAAGATCTGTCTCAATGCTCTCCAACCAAAATCAGTCCTTGGAGCAGCACTGCTCAGCCTGGCAAACCACCAGAAAAAAGTCCAGAGCAGGAGATGGTGACAAGTGTGTTCCAGGACCAAGTCTGCCCCAGGGCATGGCAATAAGTTTGGGTCGAAGGAGAAGGTGCTGAGGGCTTGCAGCATCATCCATCCTCTGGGATGGGAGCTGCCCCAGGCATCCCCACACAACCCTTTGCCCCTTCTGTGGTTGCAGAGACCAGCAGAGCTCAGTGCACAGATGAATCTGAGCAGGGAAGATGCTGCTGGACCAACAACTTGTTTAGTTTCTGAGGATTAAAAACCAACAAGCCCTGCTGGAAAAGTTTCCCAGCCAGCTCGACAGCCAGTGGCACAGTAACACCCAAGGAGGTCACGAGTTCTCCATTAAAAGGGTGAACTTAATCGGTGACGAGCTGAGCACCAGATCCTCTAAACAGGAGCTCCACCAGATCAGCTCAGGCAATGCCATTTATTTCAGGAACAAGGACAACAAACGTGGAACCACAGACAAGACCCAGTTTGGGAACCTATATAAATATATATATATATTTCTTAATACTCACTAGGGTGCTGAACGACCCAATTCCACAAGTGCACACAATTTATTTTTTTTTTTCCAGCAGCCAGACCAATCTGTGGTCCTTCTTTTGCAGAAGCAAATGAGAAAGTGGGGTGGGGCTGGTGGTGGGGAAGAGTTTTCAAGTCACATATTCCTCCCCTAAACACCCTGACTGATTTGCATCCTGAAACCCAGGCACAACACTTGTTGGAGGTGGCTTAAGCCAAAGGAGACTTTTTTCTTTTTCCTTCTCCTTTTCATTTTCATTCTTTTTCTTTTCTTTTTCAGGTGGGTTGGAAAGGACCTCTGAGATCATCAAGTCCAACCCTTGATCCACTATCACTGTGGTTCCCAGACCATGGCTCTGAGGGCTCTCCCAAAAGCCCATGGCCTTGCAAAGAGGATCCTCACAAAAACTGTAGTATCTGAACCCAGTCTTTCAGGGAGTCTTTGTGTTTGTCCAGGCTGGGTGAAAGGTGCCTGGCCAAGGTTTGGCATCAAAGCCAAAAACAGCCCCCAGAAGGATGAGCTGGGGGGAGGGGTTGCATCAAGCATCCCAGGGATCCATCCTGGATCCGCCCTCCTGCGTAGGCACAAGTGCAAGGCAACATCCACCCCCACTCCATCTCCATCACTGGTTTTCGCCCCAGTGGGGGGAAAAAACACAAAGCACAAAACACCTCCAGGAGGCTGATAGTACCAAGCTGTGAATCTGACCCCAACACATGACAACTTAGAGATAATTAGCCAGGAAGAGCAGATTCAGTGATCAGAAACCTCCCCGAGATGCCAGGTGCCAGGACCACCTCCCAAACCAGTTGCTGGAAGGAAACCTCCCTTTTCAATATTTCCCTCTCCATCTGAAAGGATGTGGATTAAAGCTGCTTCTGAGATCACTCCCAGCTTCCTTTGATGATGCAAAGCTTTTGTCAATAAAAAACTCAACAGCCTGGCAAGCGGGGAAGAGAGCAGCTGTATTTCCCACTGGAGAGGGTATTTGTTTGCCAATTAGCCTTTTCCTGGAGAACAATAGTTCAATAAAAGCTTTCCTTTATTTTAATTCCCCCTTTTTTCCTCCTCCTCAACCCCCCCCACCACCACTCCAGCCTCAAGCCCTACTCCTCCAGTGAATATTTGGGCTCTGACTTTGATTTATCATATGCAAAGCCTCCATGCTGAGCTTTCCATTCCACTGCTCCCCATTTCTGCAGGAATCCCCAGGGTGAGATGGGCTCTGCAAGTGTAAGACCGAGGAGGGAAATTGGAGGGGGAAGGGAGGGCAGAGGAAAGCAGGCAGGTTTTTTCTCTCTTAAAAACCTCTTAATTAATTTGGCTTTGCAAACTGGAGCTTCCCAGTTGCCCAGCAGCAGACGCTTCCATTCCATCAGCACAGTGTCTGCCGTGGGGCTACCACCAGGCCAAGGCAACAAGGAGCCAGTGGCTGAGTCCCAGTGGGCTACTTTTGGGTCATGTTTGGCAATTTTTAGGATTATCCATGTTCAAGGTGAGGCTGGCATTTATGCAGCTTGCAGGGTATAGCGAGCTGGTCTTCTCTTTCAAAATAGGAAAGAAGGTGTAGGCTGCTGTAAACAGGAGGCCTTCCTACCAGGGGCCCTGATGGGTATCATTAAATTTCAGTATATCATTAAACTTCTAGCCCAGAAAGTGCCCAAAGCAAACAAAACACATTTGTCTCAGCCTGCCTACACACCAAAACCCATCTGCAATGCTGATTTCCCCTCAACCATTTTTAAATCCTGACGTTAATCCAGAGCGATTCCTCCCGCTGAAGTATGAACCTGGGGTTGAGAATTCCTTGATAAAAACATCTGATGGCAGAAATGGCCCTCTGGCAGCTGTGCTTCCAGTACAACACTAAACCCTCCCTGTGTTTCAGCACATGAAGGCTGAAAAAAACCAACATAGATGAGCTCTCATCAGGCACAACACGACCCCAAGAGCTCCCACACGATGCCTGCTCCCACCCAGCCTGGGAAAAAGCAGAAATTTTTATCACATTACACTAAAAGACTGTTTGCATTTAAATATAATAAAGAAAAGCAGGCGAGTGCAGCAGACTGGACTGATTGAAAGGCTTGATTATAGTTTTTTAAGTGGATGCAACATGTTGTAGCTCATGGCAGAAGCTCTGCTTTGACCAGGATGGAGCTGCAGGAGAGCAGGACTTGGCTTTCCCAGCAGAGCTGCTCAAACTCAACACATGCAATTTGGAGGAGCTGGGCTAATCAAGGCACATCATTTTAACTGCCAAACCATTCTGACTGCAGCTGATGGCAGGGAGAATGGAAGGGCTGGCTCCAAAGTCACCCAATGCATTGCTGCCAGGGATGGACAGGATTCTGTCCCTCTTTCCCAGCAGGAGCATCCAGAGGGGAACATCCATTCGGCAGAGATCCCAAGGTGATGCATTTAAAAATCAATAGGGGCTATTTTAGTGCTTAATCCAGTAAAGCATCAGCAGCATCGATACAAACCAAATTTAAAGCACACTGAGTATGTGTACAGGGTTTTTATTTCGCCTTCTGTGCGCTGACTTAACCAAATCTGTTTTTCCCCAGACACTTTAAAGTCCAAACAGGGCATCCAAAGCATTGCTAATGCTTCAGGCAACCTGCCTCTCAAACATCTCAAGATGCTGCTTAAAAAACAAACCCCTCCATCCCAGAGAAGCAAACACTCCAGTGAGGAAACCCTCCTCAAAAGAGCAATATCACAACAGCAGCCACCTCCCTGCCAGGGCTACTGTACCCACCAGAAATTGCAATACAAGCTTCTTATCCCTGTAGGTATTTACACAATGATCTCCCTTTTCATTAAAAAAAATAAGAAAGGGAAAATAAAATGATTCACAATTTCAAAGAACGGCTTGAAAACGTGACCCAAGGGGGTCCTGAGAGGCTCAGGCACCCCAAGAGAAGATAATTGTGTTTGAGGTTTTTATTTTACTCTCATCTGCTGCAGGAGCACAGGCTGGGTGTTCATATATTTGGGACTAACCACACTCCAGGCGCACCCACAAGTACAGTTTTACCTTCCCAGTGGCCACTGCAGGCACAAAGCCACAATGTCACCCGTTTCTGTTGGGGTACAGCAACCTCTTCCATCTGCCATCTCCCTCCTGCTCACCCACTGCTGTCTGTTGTTCCAACATCATCCCTTTGCTTGCCTTCCTGAGCCTCCAAACCCATCCTCGATGCTCCTGGCCCTTTCCAAGCTCAAGCATCCTTGCAGATGACTTCTTGCTTGGGTATAGGCAGCAAAGTGAAAGTCCTTCTCCCCATTGACACCAGCCTGGTTTACCCACCACCCAAAGCAACAGAGAACTTAATCACAGAATGACTTGGGTTGGAAGAGACCTTACAGATCATCCAGTTCTAACCCCTTTGCCATGGACAGGGCTACCCTCCACTTCACCTCTTTGAGGGTTCCTGAGTTCTGATGGTCTTGCAGAGGTCTTCATAGCTGCTACCTTAGAAAGTGCATCTCCAACACTCCAGCTTCCCCCCTGCCTCCATTTCTTTAGCAGCTTTGAAGGTGAAACAGCTCTAGCAGCAAAGGTTGAGACTGGGTTTCTTACTCAGAAGAGCCCCTCAGGGCTGCAGCTTTCTATGAACCAGCTCACCACATCTTCCAGCACAGCTCAGACAACACAGCTGAGAACAAAGCAGGGCCCAGCAGGTCTAACTAAGCTTGAAACCCAGTGAGATGAGGCTTATTCCTCAACTTGTGCTTCCCCATACCTCCTCATACCTATGGCCACAAGCCAGTCAAGCAAAAGCTTCAGGCTGGGAGAGCCACATCCATTGGGTTCCTGAAGCACCTCAGCAGAGCCCCAGCAGTGAAAAACAAAGCCAAGCCAGCAGGGATGGTGTTTTCTGGCTCAGGGACTGCAACAACCTCAGAGCATCTCTGCTCAGACACTCAAAGGTCCTGTTGCCATACACTTCACCAAAAGACAGAGGTCCAACACGAGGAGGGGCTGAAGGCTGTGTTCTGCTTCTCTCTCATCACAAGCACACCCACCTCAAACTCTCCCTTTACAACAGAACAAGAACACCTCGGATCTCCAAAATCCAGAACCTCCATCTCAAGCCCCTCCCTACAATGGAAAGCCTGAAGTTTTGCAGCCCAGCCATTGCTCAAACCTGGGAAAACATTTTCCCCCATGTCCAAGCTCAGTAGCCCACTGCTCCAGACTAACCCTGCAGTTCGGATGCCCTAAACACACCCTCATGAAATAACTCAAAGAGAAAGCAACCTTGTGGTCATGTGTGATCTTGTGACTGTGCATTGGGGGAAGGAAGTTAAATGGCTTTTGGGTAACAAAGCTTCACAGTGTTTTCCAGAACAGGATCTGTAACATCACAGCAAAAACCTGAAGAAGCTGAATGTTAGACTTAGGTACCTGAAAAGCTAGCATGAGATTGCCACAGAAAGAGAAAACACCCAGAAATAAAAAAAATAATGAAAATAAACAAACAAATAAATAAAAATAATAAAAAATAAAAAAGGAAAAAAAGCCCAAAACCCCAAGCTGCAGGTTTTTGCAGCTGTCAAGAACTGCCCATTCCCATTGACTGCAACAGGAGCTGNGCTCAGACACTCAAAGGTCCTGATGCCATACACTTCACCAAAAGACAGAGGTCCAACACAAGGAGGGGCTGAAGGCTGTGTTCTGCTTCTCTCTCATCACAAGCACACCCAACTCAAACTCTCCCTTTACAACAGAACAAGAACACCTCGGATCTCCAAAATCCAGAACCTCCATCTCAAACCCCTCCCTACAATGGAAAGCCTGAAGTTTTGCAGCCCAGCCATTGCTCAAACCTGGGAAAACATTTTCCCCCATGTCCAAGCTCAGTAGCCCACTGCTCCAGACTAACCCTGCAGTTCGGATGCCCTAAACACACCCTCATGAAATAACTCAAAGAGAAAGCAACCTTGTGGTCATGTGTGATCTTGTGACTGTGCACTGGGGGAAGGAAGTTAAATGGCTTTTGGGTAACAAAGCTTCACAGTGTTTTCCAGACCTGTAACATCACAGCAAAAGCCTGAAGAAGCTGCATGTTAGATTTAGGTCCCTGAAAAGCCAAGATTCATTCACTGCCATGAGAGATTGCCACAGAAAGAGAAAACACCATATAATAAAAAAAAATAATAAAAATAAACAAACAAATAAATAAAAATAGTAAAAAAGGGAAAAAAAACCCAAAACCCCAAGCTGCAGGTTTTTGCAGCTGTCAAGAACTGCCCATTCCCATTGACTGCAACAGGAGCTGTGAGAGGGGGAGGAGGGGAGGAAAAGCATCTCCCAGGCAATCACAGGCATTTTTTTTGCCCAGCTGAGAGCCTAGTGGGGGGAGCAACCCATGGCTCAACAGGAGCACTTGAAGCATGCTGGTGCTTTATAAATTCACTTTCAGTAGATTTACCAACATGTCATATGGAGAAGGAATTCGTGCTATGCAAATCCAGCCCCAGACTGCTCCCTGCCTAATCTGGCTTTAGATTCAAATGCTTATTACCCTGGCGCCTAATCGGGTAAGGAGTAAGAGACAGTTTTAGTTTGGGCTCCCAGGACTTGAGCTGTGTTCTTACTGAAGGCATCAAATGGAGGAGAGAGTAAAAGAAAAGAAAGAGAAGGGAGAAAGAAGGGAGAAGGGAAGGAGAAAGGGAAGGGAAGGAGAAAGGAAAGGAGAAAGGGAAGGGAAAAGGGAAGGGGAAAGGGAAGGGGAAAGGGAAGGGGAAAGGGAAGGGGAAAGGGAAGGGGAAAGGGAAGGTGAGAGGAGAGGAGAGGGAGAGGGAGAGGGAGAGGGAGAGGGAAAAGGAAAAGGAAAAGGAAAAGGAAAAGCAAAAGCAAAAGCAAAAGCAAAAGCAAAAGCAAAAGCAAAAGCAAAAGCAAAAGCAAAAGCAAAAGCAAAAGCAAAAGCAAAAGCAAAAGGAAAAGGAAAAGGAAAAGGAAAAGGAAAAGGAAAAGGAAAAACCCCACAACTCTGCAAAGAATCCAAGCCTTGGTGGAAGGCACAGGACAAAAATCAGGCATGGAAAAAAGTATAGACACCTACCAGTAAACTCCAGGTAGATATGCAAACATTTGGAGGCTCATGTGTTCTCACACAATGAGTGTTCAGCCTTGCTCCTGCCCCATCTTACCCCTGCAGGGAAGTGGGTCTTTCAGTGTCTCTCCTTTTTTGCCTTGAGACCACAGGGTGATGCAAGGATCTCACACCCATCTACCAGCAGCCAGCACCCAGCAGCACTGAGCACAGCTGGTCACACCGTAACCTTCAGACTGGCACCCATGGTACCCATGCCAGGACCTCCAAAGCCTGAGTAACGTGCCAACCAGGAGCTGGTTGATGGTTTGGGGAGGACAGGGTTCTCTTAATACACCAGGGTCTGCAACAGGACATGAGGACCATGGGAACACCATTCCTGGAGGCCATCACCTCCGTTTGCTGGCACCAGCCACACATCAGGATCATGCCATAGCCAAGGTCATCTCCACCCTTCATTGCACCAGACAAGGTGATTCACTTCACTTCTACATTTCTCAATGATCTGTCTGTCCAAGCCATATACCTACATCCCTGGTACCTCCAGGATACAGCCCAGATGCCAGCCTTTCACCCCCACTATGCAGTGACAACTCAGTCACCCTGCACCAGAAATAACCCTGAGAACAGGGACACCAGCACCCACCACTCAGGCTTGACAGGTCCTCCTCTCCATCTGCTGCTCATCTGCCACACAAAGTTTTTCCAGTGGTGGGAAATGGTGAGGTTTTTCGACCCTGTTGTCCAGCTCTGATCTACAGGATGCCATATCTCAGCAGCTTCTCCTCCCCTACCTCCACGATGCCAAATGCAGAACTGCAACCACCTCCAGCCAAGGGTCAACACGTGCAGATGTTGCTACCAGGCCCTGAAGACCCTCAAAGACTGTGCTGGCCCTGCCATGCTACAGAAACTAACAGGGAGGAGATTCCCTCTGTGAACCTCAGCAATATGAGCCACACGGATATCAAGGCTCCAGGATGAATTTACATTTATTAGACATCAGAGAATTCACACAGGCAGACATGCCCTCTGCAAACACCTACAGGTCTGTGCAGGGTCCTGCAATGGGGACTCTCTGGTGTCTTGTAATGTGGTAAATCCAACTTAAGCATTCTTCTTGGCTTGGATGTTCCTAACATTTGTGTGTACTCCCTGGTGCCCAATAGAGACAGAGTTGCCATTGCATAAAAAACCTCCACAACGCCCTTCTAACCTGATACCTGTTCTGACAAAACTTGCAGCAGCTCCACGTGTTTGAGATGAAAATAAATCTGGCAGAGAGGGCAAAATCAGCCAGTGGACCTGAGTTGTCAGTGATGGGGAAGGAGGAGCAGGTGGTCAGACCAACTTTAAAGCTTCCTTTCATTAGGAGACTAAGCTAAAATCACAGGTTAACTTTCAGTGATGCATGTTTTTACTGAGGAAAGTGAGGTGGCTGATATTCTGCCTCTCAGGCACACGTGCTCTACGCTTCATCATTTACTGAATGAATATTCAAATGCTCTGAAAGGGGAAGGAAAGCAAACCCAAAGAAACTGGAGGTTGCAGCTCGCAGTGTTTTCATAAGCCTGTTCAAAGACCAAGCCAGATTTACCAGAGCCTGTGTTGCTGCCTGACTGCCTGACTGTGTGGGTGGCTCTCCCTCGACTCTGCACCTCCCCAGCTCCTGGCAGTGCCTGGAGCTGGTCTGGGGGATTTTTTTTTTCCTCACTCCTTGTAGCTGAAAAGACAGCAGTGGGTGGTTAAATGAGGTGGAAAGACCTCCTATCCCACACAGCCCAGCCTATGGTGCAGGGGGAGAACCCCCCTGTGAGACTCCCCACCCGAGTACAGACATGGAGATGCTAGCAGGAAAACCCTTCCCAGCACTGAAGGGGACATGCAAATAGTATTTCCTGTGCCACAGGTACTAAATACACCAACAAAATCATCCTTGTTTGTGAGCCAAAAAAAAGAAAGAGTTTCTCACTCCCATATTTACAGCCACTATCACTTCTGGACCTCTGTCTCCACCAGGCTCCAGGACAAGGCCATCTCCAGTGATGACTGTGAACAGGTCCCACTGAGGAGGTCCTTTATCCCACTGTGGCACAGGGACTCAAGAACAGTTCACACACGTGTTTCCAAGGGAAAAACAAAAAAAATCTCAAAGCTGCATTTCTAGAGCTGTGGATAACACATATGCAAAGAGCATGGTTTGCTTATGACAGCCCAGGATGGCAAGCCACTTGAGAAGTAAAAAATAATTTAATGAATAAGTATATTTAGATTTATAACCCCACAGCAGCTTTATTTATAGGGATGCCAATCACTTTTACACAGATATAAAATTGGCTGGCAGAATGCCTTAGACTATATCCAGAAAGCCATCTGTAACAAATCTAAGCCGTGATATCTCTGCATACGTTTGGCCAAACAGTAACACTAATGCCAGCCATCTGACTTCAAACGTACAGATGGGCTGAGGTGGAGCTCATCAAGCCTGCCACACAGCCAAAGACAGATGAATTTTGCTGTCACCTACTATAAACTGGTTGGGGAAAGGACCACATGAAGGAAAAACCAATCCCAGTCTGGGCTGTGTGGATGCTACTCCCAAAGGAACAGTGGCTGGAGAGCAAGGCAGCATCCAGCTGGCTACAGGTCAATGTCTTTCAAAACCTTTCATCACTGAAGTGGGGGAATAAAGCAAGGAAAAAAAACTCCCTTGGAGCTCTGCAGGACCTTTAAAAGGTGATGGGATTAAGGCAGGGCTCTTGCGTATAGCTTTGTTGGTCCACTGCTCCAGACACAAAGCTGGGGCAGTGGAAGATGCAGGAGAAATAAACTGCAAGCCATCACTTGGCTCAGTCTCAAAGCAGACAAGAATTCCTCTCCCATCACTGCCCAGGATCTTGCAGCTTTATCTAACCCTGAAGAGGTCAAGGAGGAAGCTTGCTGTTGATTTCCACAGGGCTTGGGTTGCAGCATCCCAAACTACCCCGTGCTGTTGGGGTGGGTCTGGGGGCTTCCAGTTGCTGCCCTTCCAGCTCACATGGGCATCACCTGGAGAACTGAAAAGTCACATCTAATTCACAAGAAACAAATTCAAAAACTGCTCTTAGTTCCAAGGGGTCTTTTGGGGGTTGGCTGTCACAGAAGTGGGGCAAAACAAGGATGGCTCCACACCAAATACAGACTGTGGGTAAATTCATCTCACCCACAAAAGCTGCAGTATTTTGGCAAATGCCAAAGCGGAAAAGGTCGCTCTGGAATATTACTTTGAATAGCTCTGGGAACAAACCCAGCATTAATTTTCAACACTTATTCGGCAAATGATTTGAATAAACTGAAGGATGCATACTGACAGCATTATTTGGTAGATTTTTCCCTCTTCTCCTTAGATAATTTATGAAAAAAACAACTCCCAGCAAACACGATCGCCTTTCAGTTCAATGCATGGATTCAACTGACCCTGCCTTGGGGACAAAGTAACCTCTCTAGATCCCTTCCAGGCCAGTTTTAATACCATTTTACACCACAAACTGTTTACATGCTGGCATTTGCTCTGATTCATCCCTGGAAATAAATATGTCTAAAAGAGTCATTGATGGAAAGAAAAAAACTGAAACCCAACAGCAGTTCCCTCTCTCAAGGACAAAGCAAAGGAAAACAACCAGACACAGAGCTATGACATCCTAGATCCAAATGTTTTCCAAAACACTTACAAATGTTTTCCAAAGCTTCCAGCTGAAGCTTTCACAGCCAGACTGGGACTCCACCAAAGCCTCAGGCTATGGTTGCAGCCCATGCCATTATCTGAATGTGGCATCACCAAGGAGATAGCTGGCCATGACTTTTCCAAATACACACATGCTGAAACAGACCCAAGACCCTTGGTGCAGAAAACACAGCACTTCAAAGAAAAAACCTCCCCTGCTTTCTCCCTATGGCATCTTCCAAGGTGATGGAGCTCAACTGCTACGTGGGCTTTCAAGAAGAGTCAGTGAATGCACGTGGCCAGTTTAGTCCAGGCACCTCAGGAAACCACTCCTCTTCCTTTGGAATTACAGAATAAAATAAAACATTTCAACCTTTTTAAAAACTTGTTTAAAAAAACCTACTTATGAGGACTAAAGAGAGAACAAAAACATTTTCTACACTGCAGCAAGGAGTGCTTAATTTGTGTCTGAACACCAACAAACGTGGACTTTTGGGATTATTACACAGCCAAAACTGAGATGGTGTGGGAAAAGCTGGTCTGAGCAGCTGACCCCAACTTCAAAGGGTGAGCAGCAAGGTCTCAACAGGATTTAGGTGAAAGAACCAACTCTGGGGACTGAGGCACATTGCTGGTTCCCATCCCCAGCCTCCTCACCCCACTGCTGATCTGACAGCTTCCACCAGCACCAGCAGCCTCATCAGAAACAGCAATGCCCATCAAGCAGAATCTCAGAGGTCCTTCAAGATCTTCATCTCTCTCGACTTGCTTCTGGACACAATCAAAACCCAAAGCAGGCTCCTTTGGAAAGGAGCCCTTCTATCAGCTGCATGTAGGCTTTTAATTAGACCTTTTATAGAGCTGCAAAAAAGCCTTGCTGCAGGATGATAAAGTCTAGACACTACAATATATTTTCCAGCTGATCCAGCAAACCTAAAAAGCCCTCCCTTGATCTTGGACTGCCATGATCAAAGCCATTATCCCATTCAGAGCTCTTCTGAAACTTTAGCTTCCAAATGTGCAAGTTATTTTAAAAATCTAAACCAGGCCAAGTCTCTTGTTTGGAGTTTTATGAGAAAAATGGGGTGTGCTCCTTCCAAACCTTCTCCCCTGCCATGTCTGGAAGTGGCTGGTGGGCACATGGTGAAGGACAAGAGGAGGGAAGGAGCCTCAGTATTGCCTGGGGGCACCTCAGTGGCACCCAATGGACATGGTCTGTTTGCATAGGGGGACAGAGCCCATCCCCAGAGGGTGGTTACAGTGTGGGGTAATATTCCTCATCCTGAAATTAGATTAAATTTTTTAGAGAGCAAACACCCTTTGCACTCCCATCCTTAGGATCTGTGCCTGCTGCTGGCATCCTCCATCACAGGGTTGTGTTATTCTGAGGCCCAAAAAGAGGAAAAAACTTGAAAAACCTTCATTTTCTACAGGAATTAAATAAAACTAAATGCTAAAATTCCTTTACCACGTAGCAGGATGCTCAAGAGCACAAAGAACAGCCAGTCCTGTGGTAAGGGACAACTGGAAAAATATGATATTCCAAGAAAAAAAAATCATCTTCCAGTTTCCTGGAGGAATATTTCAGGTGGCTGAAAGTAAAGAAGAAACACATAGCCCTTCAAAAGCATAGAAAAAGAGAAGTCAAAGGATGGGTGATCTGGAGAGCTTGGGGACAACTGAAAAGGGTTTTGAAAGCTGTGGCCACCAAGCTGCACCCATGTCCCAAGGTGGACTTCTAACTGTGGAATGTTCTTCAAAGAGAGATGGGAACAGGAGGTGTCTTCTGCCACAAAAAGAAGAGAGCAACATGGAGCATTCACAAGCTCCAAATCTATTTAGAAGACAAATTTAGCTCCCCAGTGAATGCTTCATTATTTCCTGTGAGGATGGTGAGACACTAGCACAGGTTGCACAAGGAAGTTGTGGCTGCCCCATCCCTGGAAGTGTTCCAGGTCAGGCTGGATGGGGCCTTGAGAATCCTGGTCTAGTGGAAGGTGTCCCTGCACATGCAGGGGGGTTGGAACTGGATGATCTTTAAGGTCCCTTCCAACCCAAACCATTCTATGATTCCATGATTCTATGATTCATTTAACTGAGCAGCTTCTAAAGCACTGGGAAAACAATCCCCGTGGTCCTCCTTTTCCTCACCAGCATCTGCCTACGTGGTGCTGCCCATTTCTCTTCTCCTCTATGCTTTCACCCTCTCCTCACCTCCCAGCATACAGATCTGTGAAAGGCTGAGTGAAGCAGGCAGCCACGTGCCAAGAGGATGGGAATCAGGGACCCCCCATCCCCTGTGGCATCCCTCACTGTGGCTGGAGGGGCCATGCTGGGCAGAAGAAATGCCCGTGCTGCATATCACACATCCCCAGAGCTTCAGGAGTTGTTGTCTGAGCCTCCACCACCTTTCCAGCTGCATAAACGTCAAGAAAATAAATCAGGTCGACAGCCTTCCTGAAGAATGTTTCCATCAAATGGGATTCTTCCCACCCACACCAGAGCAGAAAGAGCAAGGGCAACCTGGCTCTGGCTGTGACAGCCACCACGTTGATCCCAGAGGGGATGGAGAATTTGTTGGCATTTCCTCAAAATATTGCTTGGGAGCTGGATGAGGTGGAGGGAACATGGGAAACCTGCTCGGCTTCAGCTCTGCCACAGCACAGAGTCCAACACGTGCCCCAGTGCAGTTGTTTGTTTTTACTCTCCCCAACAAATAAAAAGAGATGGATTTCCACTGTAGCCTCCATGCAAGTGTGTCACTGGGTCTGCTGAAGCCACCAGACCCTGACAGCCCCATCTTGCTTCTCACCCTGCCCCCTTCCCTCTAAGGAGCTTCTCCCAGGAACAGAGGAGAGCAAAGCCCTGGGTGCACAGCTGTGATCCCTGAGAACTAACACAATATTATTAACCTCAAAAACCTCTGGTCTCCATCACAGGAGAGAGCAGAGGAGCCAGTGGCTGCTTCTGGATTTTAAAGGCTCTAACCCCACCAGGGAAGCAGTGGGCACCCTGAACACTTGGCCCTAGAGTTTCCACATCTGACCTGATAAACAGGTGGTGAGGGCAGCTGATAAGCCAGCATCTCAGTACACAACCCCTACCAACACTGGCTTGGGAAGAAAGGGAAATCAAGGGGAAAAATAGTCCAGCCTCACACTGTCATCACCATGGTGGCCGTCTGCTCCCGGTAATAAATATTGAAGGGAAAATATAATGTGATTCATTTAGGCACTGAGCAGGAACCACGTGGGCTCAGCACCACCCTTGTCTCATTGTGAGGCTCTCGAGTCATCCCTTCCTCTTCTGCAGTGCTTTTCCATGTCTTTCTCATCTCCCATGTTACAGACAGGAGTGTGTACATCACCAGCCCCCCTTCTCAAGCTAAATATGCAAATACAGGCTCAAAACCATCTGAATTTCCAAGCCCAGCAAACTTCTCATGGTAATTTATTTCCAGGCAGAGCTTGGATTTTTATAAGGGATACCACGAGGCTATGGAGTCAAAAGGTGCTACTGTATAGGTAAAAGCAAAAGCCTTTTATTTCTGTAAAGCCTCTTTTTTTTTTAAAACTGAGTGTGGTATACAGAGGGCTGGGCTGAAAGCAACCTCATTAAACTGGCTGGGTAGTTAAGTGCCAATCCCAACACTCAGTCCTCTGATGGGCTGGGAACCAAAGGCAGCTCCCAATTAAACCCATAAGGACAATGAGGAAAAATCCTTACAATGCCCTACCCCCAAGCAGAAGCCACCAACACCATCCCCACCCTCCCTTCTCTTTTTTTTTTGGGGTATTTACTTACATAAGCAGCATGACAGATAACTTGGAGGAAATCAGATGCTCACTGATGAAGCGACACTTAGGCAGCACTCCGGTGGATAGACAGGCCCTTTGGAAACCCTGCAACAAAACCAGAAGTTACAAACAGGCACTAACTAATTATTCTGATTAAATCTTGGAAGACCTGAAATACCCGACTGCTGCAGAACAAAGCCGGTGTGCGCCAGGCTGCTCGCAAAAAAAAAAAAAAAATTTTTTTTTTAAAGAATTCACCCAAACAGACCTAAGTGCTCTTGTGTTGTTGTTGTTGTTTGTGTTTCTTAAAGTCTAGGCAGATAGGAAACCTCTGCCATACCCTGGAGGGATCCCATTGCCTTCAGCTGGAAGCAGACTTCAAGGAGAGCGGGTGAAGGAGGGTGGCTCCAGGCTCCCACCACACTTAAGGAGCAGCAGGTTGAGGCTTTTCCTCCCCTCTCACCGAAACCAGAAAGGGAAGGGTTTTCATGTTAAAAAAAATAAGGGAAATAAATAAATAAGGCGTGCTTCTAAGGAGGAAGGACACAGCAGGTCTACCCTGACACAGGGCTTGGAGGGATCTGAGCTGGGATACGGGAAGGTGGGGATTTAGCTGAGCCACAGGGACAGGATGGGATGTGATGGGTACTCCACCCAGCACTGAGAGGAACTGGCATAGCCCACCAGCATCTCACCCACTATCGTGGGTGCAGAGTAAGGCACCTACTTTATTGTGGTCCTTGACACCAGCACCAGGAGCCTTTGTAAGAGCAGAGGGCACACAGGGGGATGTGCTCAGCAGACATTCCCCTGCTCTCCTGGCCTAGGAGGAAAACCATCATTTTCCTCCTCCCCTTTCTCTCTGCCCTTCCCCCATCACATTAAATGCCAACGGAGCTCAGGGGAATATTTAATCTCAAACCTCAGTAATCAATCAGTTCACCCCCATGCATGAGAAAGAGTCGCAGCAGTAAGCGCCAAATCCCATTTCTACCCAGCAATACAATGTTTTAATTACGTACATAAAATTCCCCTATTAACATAAATCCTGAACAGATCCAGGCAGCTCCTGGGCTGTGGTGAAGGACACAGTGCTGGGGAAGAACAAGGGGGGACAGGAGTAGGGGGAAAAGGGAGGAGAAACCATCCTGGCAATTATTTACCATAACAACTTGACACTGCTGCTCCAGTTTGCTGCTGGCATGAGGATGCTCCCACCTTGGACTTGCTGTCCCAGAGGACGGGCAGCAGTGTGGTGAGCACCAAGGCTACATCCAGCCCCATCACCAGACTGTGCACTGTTTTTATCCCAACACATCAGCAAGCATGCAGGAAAACAGGGACAGAAAAACCTGTGATGGACACACATGGAGGGGCTTGGGTAACTGTGACACAAACAACAGCAACTGAGCCTCACCACTGGTGCTGCAAAACTTACTCCAAAACCTGGTCATATCAGAAGGAGCCCTTCTAGCTGGGTTTAAGCAAGTTCAGGATAGTTCCCTATGAACATTTTATTTTTTCCAAGTGCAAGCACAGCTGGACCAGCAGGGCCATCACACGGCTGTCAGTGCAACAGGTAGGCAGCTGCGAGCACCATCCCTCCTTCACCCAACCAGACCAGCCCTGAGTGGCAGAGCTCAGAGCCAGCTATGTCAAAATATATAGAGAGAGGTTTTTTCTAAATATAAACACATGTACAGACGTTTCTAATATAAAGGAACAAAAGAGGGGACACCCTGCTGAAACCCCGTGTGCAGTCCAGCTGCTCTCTGCACTGATGAAGGAAATGAGAAGCAGAGACCAGGCACCCACCCCCTTGCCATGGTGAGGTTTGGCTCTAGAAATATTTTTGAATTTCCCAGTGGGAGCTCTGACTTCCCAGAGCCACAAAGTGGTCTCTATGGAGAGGAGAAGGGGTCCCTGGGTGCTGAGCTGGGCAGGTGGAGCAGGATGAAGAGGCAGGCTCTGGGTGCCCATGGGGACAGCTGACCCCACAGTTCCCAAAACACCCACTGTGCCCCCAAAACAAGTCAGAAACCACCTCCTGCACAGGCCAACAGCCTTGCACCTCTCTGCACAAAGAGAACACTCCAGCCCCCAAGCACACAGCAGAAAGGAAGGTCCTCCCAAGGGGATGAACCCACCCATGACCACCACTCCAGCTCCACCAGTCAAAGGACAAACTCCTTCCCCTTTTTTTGGCTTCAGTTTACCCAAGACCAGTAACATCAGGAATTGCTTGGGAGAAAGGACAAACTCCTCGAGCTCCACATTCATACCCAGAGCAACTACTGCACTTTTATCTCCCCTAACCACTTCAGCCCATGTTGGGAAATGCACAGCTAAGAGGGACTGGGCACCATCAGCAGCTCACAGCATGTTCCTGGAGGATCCAGCCATATCCCCATTTTCTCCCAAAGAGCAGAAACTCACAATGCAAACCAGGACAGAGTTACTCAGTGCAGTATCTAGAGCAAATTAAACCTCCCAGGCACAGCAGCAAGCATGGATTTATTGATTCATGGAAAATGTCCTTATAAATTACTTCATTCAGATCAACAGGACTAGACAAAATGAGGGCTATCCTCAGAAATGAGAGGCTGCAGCACTATCATTTCAGTCCCATACTTCAGAAACAACCACTCTCTTGGAGCAGACACTTCTAATAGGGCTTTGCAGGGCTGGCAAAGGATGAGAGAGGCCAGCATGGACCTGTGCCACCTCTCTGCCCCATGGCAGGCTGAGCTGATGGGTGATTTTTACAAGCAAGGAGGTAAAAAAGCTGCCTGGCATCTGCTTCACATGCAGAGGCTCCATCCACACCTGCATGTTGGCTAATCCAGGGCTGCAGCCACCAGGCAGGGTGGGATGGGGGGGGTCTGGATACAGAGGTTGCTGTCACCCATGGCACCCCATGCACTTTTCCTCCAAAGGTGTCTGCCTGCTGTGGGGCAGGGAGGTGGGGACCAGGACACAGCAGAGAGCCACTCTCACCTCTGCTTTGTCCTCCTCCAGCCTCATGAAACCTCATTAGAAGCATCTGCTTTAAAAGATTTCTGCTGGAGTACGGGGCTCCCAGGCACCACGGCTCATCACTCTTACCCACTTTTCCCAACACCAAGACCTGAGTGTGCTTTCATCAAGCTCATTCTCCCACTGAGGGCTAACAGTGCTCTGGACCCAGGATGCTGAGATGAGGTCATCTTCTCTGAGTGTTCCAGGAGTTAGAAGCAACTCAAAAATAAAAAAAATTATCCAGATGTACCCATTGCCTTGCTCTGGACAGCACATATCCAGCTTCAGCTTCTTGATATGGGCTGTTTGCTGAACTCAAGAGGCACTGGGTGCCCATCACCACTCCCCAGACCAAGTGATGCATGTTCACAGGTTTTAGCTTCTAGATGAAAAAGTGAGAGAAGTGCTCACATGAAGCATTTTCCCAGCTTTTATGCATGTGTGGCACTTCCCAGTTGGACTCATCAGTCCAACCAGCTCAGCAGCAACTCCCAAATCTCCTTTGGCAGGAACAGTCGCAGCTGATCACAGCTCAAACTGCTTTCCAAGGCTCCAAATCACCTCCTGGGATCACTTCCCAGCATCCTCATCTTCAGATCACCCCTGTAGTTTTTTAAAAACGGTGGTAATTTGAGATCTATTTTTAAAAGCCATCAGTGAAGACACCAAATCTCACTGGATGCCTCCGGGACAGTACCTGCGGAGGTCTTCTAGGAATGCCTCTGCCTGGTGCAAACTCCCCCGTTGGTAACATCAAAACTACAATTATCTCTGCAGATTAATAAAGGATACTCCATCTCTGGCAGCAATCTCAGGCAGGGACTCCCAGCAGAGATGAGTGCAAACTGTGAGGGCACGCAGGCACACACAGCTGTGTTTGCAGTCCCCACGCTCACCATCACCCACACCCCACCACGCTGCCTCACCCGTTCCCCAAAACACACCCCACCCCCCTGGCACTGATTAGGATTTTGATAAGCAAACGTGTCTCATCACATCTATTCATTTAACCCACCATAGAGGGGTTGCCATCCCCACTTGCATTGACTTGGTGGAATAAAACACTAATGGGTTCCGCATCCCTGGTGTGACACTGCCTCCTGCCAGCCCCAGGGCATGGCTCCTGGCCCCAGCATCCCTCTGGCCTCAGCACCTTTCTGGCCCCAGCATCCCTCTGGCCTCAGCACCTCTCTTGGTCCCAGCATCCCTCTGGCCTCAGCACCCTTCTGCCTTAGGGACTGGGAACTGCCACCCTGGAGGGACCACCTGCTCCCATCTTGCTGTTTGAGGATGCTGGGGAGAAAACGGCTCCTTTACACGGTAAGAATTACAAAAATCCATGGATTTGTGTCACTGCAGCAGCCCAGGACACTTGCAATCATCCCCCTGCAGCAGATGGGCTGTGCACAGCACATGCAACCTGAGTGCAGGTGGTAGAAGCAGAGAGCATCAGTCACCACTCACAGCTCTTGGGGACACAATAAATAACATCCCAGAGCTCAGAGCTGGGAAGTCTGCAAGCCTGGCCAGCCCTTCCCAGCCCAGCCAGGAGGGAGAAGGAGCTGGCACGTGGCAAAGAGGAAAACCAGAGCTCGGGGATGGAGCCAACACCAGCAAACATCACAGGGATGAAGGGGCAGAGGGCTGAGGACGTGCCACCACCCACTGTGCCTTTCACCCTCACCACAGGACCTTCTTCAAGGGGAATGCACACACTCCCCTGCCCCTGGAAAGCACATCTCTGCTCTTCTCAACTACCAAACTTGGGCACTGCCACAGAAGCCAAGGAGTTGTTTACCCTTTCAAGGGTAAAATTTGCCCCCTCTGTCCCCCTGCGATCAAAATTGGGGATAAAACACAAGTCAGTGGCTCATGCTTTTAGGTATTATGATGAGATAGATATATACACACACACATTTTTTATTTATTTTTGTATTGAGAGGAAAGTCATTCACTTTTTTTTCCAACAGAGGGAAAACACCCATTTCTCCTGGCATCCCCCACCTCCAGCCACTGCTGCATCCATCCAGGCTCCTCCCAGTATACCAGGAAGGGACAGGGTGATGGGCCACCACAGCACACCATGGCACACCAGGCAGCCCACACAAAGGCTGATAAGGGGGTTAAACCCATCTGCTCAGGGGTTACTCAGTCAGATAAGGAAATGGCAAATATCAGCTCACCACCCTACAGCACCCACTGGCACAAGTCACTTTGCATGACAGTCACCAGGTATTTAACTCAGAAGCTGCTGATACTGGAAACCCTGAAGGCAAATTTGATTAAAGCTCTCCTGGTGAGCTGCTTTCTTGGCTGTTTCCAAGCTTGCAACAGGGAAGGTTGAAAAGATAAAGTGATTCTTGGCTTTGTAGAGGATGCTGTGGTACTTTTTACCTGTTGTAACTTTTTGGTCTTTCAAGGGGCCAAAGAATAAAAGATGCTGTCACTCAACACACACCTCACAAAAGACTAAAACATCTTCCAATTGCTGCTCAAGCTGACCAACAGAGTATTTTATTCCTTTGCATTCAGAAATACTGAACTGCTGCCTCTGGGAATTCTGTAAAGATGGATAGGGCCATTTTCTCTGTCCTGATGCCATCATGCCCAGGTAGCTGCAGTATAGCCACTGAACTTTAAAACCTGGGATACCATAGAATCATAGCATGTCAGGTTGGAAGGGACCTCAAGAATCATCCGGTCCAACCTTCTAATATGATTGTTTACATGAGATGCCTCAGCACCCCATCAAGCTGAGACTTCAAACTCTCCAAAGCAGGGGAATCCACCACTTCCCCTGCGAGACCATTCCAATGTCTGACTGTCCTCAGAGTGAAAAATTTACCTCATGTTCAAATGGAATTCCCCCAGGAGCAAACTGCCCCTTGTCTTGTCCATGTGATTACTTATAAATAGGGAGTCTCCATCTTTGCAGCCCCCCTTTCAGTACTGGAACATTGTAATAAGGTCTCCCTAGGCCTTCTCTTCTCAGGGCTGGGCAGACCCAGTTTTCTCAGCCTCTCCTCATATGGCAGATGTTCTCCTCATATGGCAGGTGCTCTAGATGATGGAAAGCTTATGGATACACCGTGAGCTCTCGTGCTTCCCAAATCTGCATTGCTCAAAACCCCAGAACTAGAGATCTCCACACACCTGTCCACTGAGTATTCTGTACCTTGGCCGTGGTCCAGACACAGGTTGGCAGCAGAGACCGAGGAGGGTCTTGGCCATGGGATGCCCCATCCTGCTCTCCTCCTGCCTCTGTTTGGAGGCAGCCAGCTGCATCCCGTTTTGCATAATCAAAACTGGAGTTAGCCTCTGTAACCACAACTCAGAGGGTATATTTAACTCAACTAGAAGACAAAGGAGCCCGGGTCCACCGCAGATTAAATTAGCTGAGCCTGCTTATGCCAGGAGCTCCCGTCTGCCATCGACCACACCTCGCATGGATTTGTCCCTCCCAGCTCCACAGCTTGGCTTGCCTGCAGCAGCTACGTCCTTGAACAAGCACAACATCATGATCCCACCACCAGTGCCCCATAACCTGCCACCAGCAGAGCCTGCAGAGCCGGGGCAGCAGCCAGGAGGGCTGGGATGGGGAAAATGGGATCCTTTCCAACAAAGGGAGCACAAGTCACCTGGTGTTTTCTTTCCCTCCTTCCCTTCTGATCATTCTCCCCACCCAGTTTGGCCACAACAGAGAAGCCAGGCATTCAAGGAAGGAGATTCTGTGCACCACTTGTCTTGAAGTTCCTTTGCAAATAAATTGATCATAATGAATGTCTGCACCCTAAAAAAAAAAATAAATCCCAGCGCCCTTCCCCCAGCACCTCCACCTCCCAAAGCAGAGCACAAATCCAGCTGCTCTGCAATCTTATCTTGACACAGATACAGTCTGGGACAGAGCAGGAAGGGTTCCCCGAAGGCACGGGTTATTAAAGGCATCTTTATTTAGTTGGTTCTCTTCAAAAACGCCGCACTAAAGCGCTCTTCCCGGACCGGTTTTCATCACAGCAGCAAACACCACCCAGGCAGGGTCTCCCAGCATAGCGATGCAGTGTGCCACCCCCCCCCAAAAGCCACAGGGATTTCCCAGGCTAAAAAGCAACCCAGGTCCAAGGGGATATACCGAGGCAATGGTACTTAGGGAGACCCCCAGCTGAGAGTCACCAGGAGCTCCCAAATCCCCCAGGGGATGTTACAGGGATGGGGACATTAATGAAGTCCAGAAGGTGTTTGCTATTTATCCAGCAGCTCTGACACTTTGCACACCAGCAGCCAAATATACCTCATCCCAGATTTCAAGAACTGGAGCTATAAAATCACCACACAAAGAGGCAGCAGCTCGCACACATCCTGGGGAACCTCCCCGCAGCCAACGCCTCTCGATTTCATCCAACACGCAATCTCTACACGTTCAGCTATTTTCATCCCACCCCACTATTAATGGATGCAAAAGGCAGTTGGGTAAGGTGCTTGACAAAAATCTCATTTAGAGATCAAGACAAGCTTAATTGGTTTTTAGCCAGACCTGCACAAAGATGGGTTACTCCACAAATACAGTTGCTAATCTGCCCATTATACTCACTAAGCTCCCACCGACAAAAGAAGGAGAAAATAGAGAGAAGATGCACAAAGGAATGCAGTATTTTTCAGCACGGTATGTCCAGACAGTAACACATCCAAAGCCATGAGTTCTGTAAGAACAAGGGATATGCTTTTCTTTGAAGGCAAAAGATAATCAAGTGGTAAACAAAGTAACAGCAAAAAGACCTAACATAGATCAAATCTGCAATCTACATCCATTCCAGGTTCCTGAAGAGCTTTTCCAGCACTATTGTTTCTGCAGGCAGGCAGAAGCAGGGGAAAAGCCACGGGGACGTCATTCTACAAGTGATGGAGTAGAAAGGATGAAGAACCTCGTGATTAAAAAGCACAGGACTGAAACCCTGGAGAGCTGAATTCACTTCCTAACTTGCTGTTTAAAAAAAATAAATAAAAAAAAAATTAAATCACCAGTTTCCTGCGTGATCACATCCTAGATGATTTATTCCAAAACCTGTGGTGGAGGAAGCAGGAGGAGGAAAGGGAGGACTCAGTCCTGTGGGCTCTTAACAAGCTTGGGGTTACACCAACACCAGCAAGCAGTTGCCATCCATCTGTGCTGGGTGCCTGCCCGGAGGAGCCAGGACCACAAGTGGCAGTGGTGGGAAAGCAGAGAGCATCCCCCAGGGAAGGGTGAGAGACCTCCCTGCTCCTCTGCCCAACACCACATCCCCATCAGCAGCGTCCTGCAGACCTTCAGAACATCCAGCTCTGAGCAGAAACAAAGCCACGAGCAAAAGGGGAAGGTCAGTGATGATCATTTCCCCTCTTGGGGAATTTAAGCATTTAGAAACAAGAATATAAAGGTGTCCTCCAAATGCAGCATATTATAAACTAGATGGCAACATGATTCCAGGGCTGCAGAGCCCTGCACTGCCCCTAGAGAGGTGATGAAAGGGCCACCTGGTTACAAATGTCTCCCCTTGTGCTACAGCCTGGGACTTCCAAACTCCAGCACAGGAGTTCTGTTTATTTTCCTGACTCTGAGCCAATTCTGCTGGGAGGCAGGGCTGCACCCACGGGAGACAGGAGCTGCAGATTCTCCAGCAGGACAGAGAGGGGAACAAGGCCAGCAGCTGTGTCTTCTGCACCTTTAACACAACATCCCTCAAGCTCCAGAGCATCTTTGCACGAGCCTTTTGCAGCAGGTGGGTTGGCTACAGAACAGAGTAAGGGAGGATTTATTTTTTTTTTTCCAGGACCTCCCTCAACCATGACAGGTTCTCACAAATCCAAAGTCTGGCACAAGCAAAGGGTAGCCATGTCCCTGTCCATGGACGTGGGCTGCCAGGCATGGAGATATGAAGCTGGTACCATCCCAAAAAGCTGCCATGGGAACCCCAGACTGAACGGACTCAAAGTTTTACTTTCAGCAGTGAGAGAAGCTGTAATTAGCAGCACCAAGTACAGCCCAGAGGCTGGGTATGGACATCCCCGTGACGTTCACTGACAAGGAGACTGTTGGATGTGTTTTCTTTGGCTTTTTTTACTTCCCTGGAGAAACAAGCATCCATTTTTCACGGGTCATTCTCCCCACACCCTGTGTTGCCCAAAGAGTTGATTTCCCAGAGCAAGAACATGCATCCCAGGATGTGCTCAGCTCTGGTGCCACAGCTGGAGCTCAGCCCTTGGCATCCCCAGGGATGGGTCCCTCCTTAATTGTTCCAGCATCCCACAGCATATCAGGGGCACCAGACTCCAAAGCCACAGACTTCTCCTGACTCCCACCAAAAGGAAAGATGTAGTGCAAAACATGAGGCAAAGGGAAGAAAATGAGGACATGCAGCAACTGAGCTACAGCTGTGAGACACATCAGCACAACTGTCCCACATGTCACTCACTTAGTTCAGCCTCATCCCTAGTGCAAAGCCAACAGAGCATCCTCTGATGCAACTACGAGCAATCCTTTGGAAATCCATCCGCTGAGTATTTTGAGGTTAAAATCCCTCTTTGCTCACTTTTTCCCGTGCTGAAAGCTCTCGCACTATAGGATGGTTTGAAAATCCAGGGAAGTTATTTTCTTTTATGGATTTAAGGGAAGTCATGCCCTGCCAACTAAAGGAATGGCACAATTTCCTGATGACCTAACCCAAATCACAGGCCATCAGACATCACTGCAGTTTGAACTCAGCTACAACCACCACCGCATCACTTCAGAAACAGCAAATTTTGGTGAACCCAGTGAATGGAAGAGCAGCTCTTAATACAAAAGTCAATGTGAGAAAACGATGAGCATGAAGACTCATTTCCAGCTCCATACCCAAAAGCAAACTGACTGTAGGGATTACATCATTTAGCATGCTCCAAAAATTTTCCTCAACATCTTTTTGCCCTGTGTGATGAGTAGGGATTTCTTGTGGCTCCAGAGCCACCAGCTATTGCATGTGCAACTTGCCAGGCAGCACTACCCACAGAAGATAAAAGGACCCAGAGTTTATAACTGGATCTGAGTTGTCCCCCAGAAGCCTGCAGCCTCCAAAATGCCAGGTGAGGAAGGAACACGTGGGCTGAGGTCTCAAAACCAACCCCTAGTACCCAGTAAGCAAATGGCTCATGTAAAGTATCTGTCAGGACACCCATCTGAAGCACCAGCTCTTGTAAACAAGGTTGCTCTGGTAGCACCAGGGGTTAGCACAGTTCAAACAGTCCTCGGTGGGACTTACTGGAGCACTCGGGTACAGATTTGCAAGTTGAGATTTTCTCCTGCCTAACACACTTGCCTGGCACTGCCAAGCTCACCCAGGCTCCTGACAGCCTTAACCCTGCCAACTCCTGCACACAGAGACTGAGGAACAGAGATGGGAGAAGCCCCACGCTTGACCCCAGGACCTGGTAGAAGAAAACCCAAGGTGGCATCACCACAGGGCTGCTCTTCTCCCTTGCAGCTGGAGGAAGGAGCTCAACCACCAGGGTGTCTACGAGCAAGCTGGCTGAGTGTCCCTCAGCAGAAAGTAATGCAAGGAGAAGAATGCCAAGCAAAACAGGGCAGCTAGAAATCACCACATGTCCAAAAGGCTTAACCCAGTATCAAGGCAGGAGCAGCCTCTTCTCCCTGCACTGGGCACACAGCAGCAGCCAAAACAATCCTCATGCCTTGGGGGCAGGAAACACAGGCAAAGGGTGCTTCATTTGCTGAAGATTTCTGTGCAAGCTGGGCACAGTGAGGGTATCCATCTTCCTAGCCACATCTCCCCCTTCCTCAGCTTCAACAAGAAGGTGTTGCAGTTTCCAGGAGCAGCAGCTTGAAGGAATGGGAGTGTGAAGGGTGGCTGGCAGCACAAACAGATTTACAGTCACTTACATCCACACGAGCATCCTTGAAGGAAACAGCTGCACCGGACCTCAGCCACCACAGCCTCTCCGGAGTGGCACGCAAGAGCTCACAGCTCCTCTGAGCCCTGAGAAGATGCTGAAGCCAAGCAAGGCAATAGCCACCCAGAAAAAAAAAAGAAAAAAATGAAACCAACTAATCTCATGACTAGATGAGAGTCAGATGGATGCATGGCTCCAAGGAGCCGCCTCGGAAAGGTCTGCACAAAAGAAACACTCAGGAGGAGCAGCAGCAGGGCAGACCCACCACAGCCTCAGCTAAATGTCATGCAACAATCTGAGCCAGAAAACATCCCGGCTGCGCTGCCTTCGCGGCCTTGCCATGGCAAGCAATTAATCTTGCTTGTTTGGGGTGGGGAAAATGGTCTCCGGAATGTTCCTTCATCCTTCTCCTCCCTGATGGAGCTGGGAACAAGATCTGCTGCTAGCAGAGATTGCCTGAAACGGGCACTGCTGCTGGGACATCACCTGAGCACCATAAAAGGCTGAGGGTTCTCCCACCACCCTGACCCACTCACTGCCTCTCCCTTTTACATCCCAGACCTGAGTGACTGCAGGGCACATCCCAGGAAGATGACCCCTCTTCATTCCCCCCATTTTCTTTGATTTTTAGGACAAATACTGTTCTCTCCTCAAAGCCCAAGCAGTGCAGAGCTGGCTCCTGGGTGCAGAGCACAGCCCCAGCTCCCCAGCCCTGCACCCTCAGGGTAAGGGAAGGTTTGTTCCTGTCTAAAAATAGTGTGTGCACTCTCCTGCTTGTTGACAGTCCATCCTCAGATAAGTAACACTAAAATCCCTGAGGATGCCCCATTTGATAGAAGGACTTCCACCGGGAAGCACTGAAGTAACCGATGCCCTGCAGAGCCTTCCCCAAAATCTGCCCAGCTCTGTAGCTGAGTTTTGTATATTGGTACAGAGCCCAGCTGCTGGTGTTCCATGAAAAAAAAAAAAAAAACAACCCCAAAATAATCACAAAACCAAAACCAAACCAAACCAAAAAACATTCAAGCTAGCCTCTGAATGGCAGTTCTAAACTGCTTTCCTCCTGCCATAGTGCCATGAAGCAGTATCTGCCAGCAGCCCAGCCCATTGCCACCACGGCCATGCAAACCCCACCTGAAAGATGAACAGCAGTGAGGAAGGAACCTCTGGAGACCCCACTGCATTTTGCACTGCTCTCCCGAGGACGGGCACTGGTCAGATTAATAATTGGGTTCTTCCCCTCTATATATCCTGGGTTGCTTTTTAGCACGACTGCATTCTACCCAGGGCCTCTGCAAGAAGGGCCAAGGAGCCAGAGTGCAGAACTCCTGGCAACAGCCCAAAATCCAGAGGCTGGGAAACCGGGTCACTGGGTTCAGGCTCTGAAAAGCTGTCCCTGCAGGAGGGGTGGTAAAAGCAGCAACAGCTGAAACCTCCTCCCAGAGCTGGACACTGCTGCTGCTCCTCCTCCACCACCACACCCTCCACGAGTTATTTTATTGACCTTCTTGTGAAAAACACTGGTGTGTTGACAGAGCAGCCTGGAGAGGGTCAGCCCTGACTTCCAGGCTGCGTGCGGAGGGAAGACATGATTCAGGTGAGCAGCACGTAGCTGAAAGCGCATCGCTATGCGGTGCTCGCCCTGAGGAATGCAGAAGGAGAAACATGAAGCCACTTGTCTGGCAAGGAGAATAACCCTGCAATCATCTGCCAGGCCCTGCGAGAGCCGGGGAGCTCAGCACGGAGGGTTGAGAGAGACACGAGTGTCTCCATCCACCTCTTCCTCACCCCTCCGAGGACGTGCTGCCGCGTTTCCTCAGTGCCGAATCCAGAAGAGTTCAGTGAACGAGCTCCAAGACTACATTTAAAAAAAAAACCAAAAGAAACAAACAAAACAAAAAAAACCCAAACCCAAACAGCAGCCAAGAAACTGGCACGTCCTCCAGGAAGAGACCAGGCGTGAAGAGCAGCCCTGCTCTGGTGGTTTGACACCTTAGCACCAGTCAGCACGGCCGCAGTGATGAACTGGGGTGTGCTGTGGTGGGTGAGAACGTGTCTGTCCCCCAACACTGACCTGCCAATGGGTCAAGGCAATGTTTTGAACACAAGGACTCTCAAGGTAACTCAGTCCATGAGAAAAAATAGGTTGTGTCATCTATTGAGTCACGATAGAGCTGACTCAGCCATGACTGTCACGAGCTTGGGTCACCCCATTCGTTTGGCTGATTCAGGATGAGGCCCGGAGTGACCTCCTCACCCAAGTGCTTTAAGCAGCACAAACCTCTCCCATTCACAACCAAAGCTCAAAATTCACAAACTCCCCCCACAAAATTCACCAAGAGGGTGAATGCAGGAGGAGCATGGACAGGATGGGGTGGTGTGTTCACATAGAACATACAGAGGTTGCTCCAAACCTGGACACACATGGGACAGGATGCCCTTGGGAATGACCCCACCCAAATTTACCACGAGGAAAACACAAGCCAGATGTTCAGACAACTTCACGCATTAATTTGGTTAATTGTCTGTAATTCAGGTAGCTGGTGCTCAGGCCACACCAATCAGGAAACAAAGCATTGTCAGCTCAGATCATCAAACTCACCACTCAACTAACCCCATCTCCATAGTCTGCCAGTCTGTATCTCTCATCCCCACCTCCTTTTGGTTTTCTTCTCAGCGGCCACAAAGATTTGAAAGCTTTATGAATCACTGACCTGATATTTTCTACGTTACCCCAGAACTCCTTGTTCTTCAGTGTTTTCCAAAATGTTACGACACACCGAGGACAGGAGATAACAAGTGCAAATTATCTCCTGAGAGGGCAGGAGGGTAGGAGGGCACCAGCACTACTTTCCTCTCATCCCAGCTCAGGTAAAAGAAGCAGTGAGGGGAAAGAAGAACCAAGGGGAAACAACAAATCACACCCAGCATCTTGCAAGGAGCTGAGGACCCTCTATTTTTTGCATGAAACAGAAAGTTGGAAATATATCATTAGGGGCAAGAGAGCTAAGGTAGTACACAGAAAAGCTTATGATGGAGTATTTAACTTATTTCCAACCCTTGGGTAATTGTTTCTCTCATGCCCCAGTATAGTAAGTACATCAAGTAAGTATGGTTTAGCACCTAGATTACCCAGCACAAAAGTAAGGATCAAACACTCAGTATTTCTTCCCCAATTTACAGTTCTTTGTTCAGAACACCTCCTTTTTCAGCCCAGCGCTGACATCCGTCATGGTGCAGGAGTGAAAAGTACACATACGATTATCTTAAAAAAAAAAAGTGGTAGGAAATCAACACGGACATGATTTGAATTTTACAGCATTCGGCTGCCACAACTTGCAAGTAAACAGCTGTCCCAGCAGGTTCCTGCAAGCTCAACAATGCAGCACTAAACCATGATTTTTCTTCCTTTTTAAACAGAATCTTATAGATAAAAAAGTGTATTTTAAAAAACAAACAGTAACAGTCTGAAGAACCATTGCTAGGTCACAATTCCAGCAGAATAAATACATCCTGCTTCACATGGCCTCACCAGTCACTCCATGGCCGTGGCAGCTTTCTGAAGCCAAGGGAAGATATTTAATTACCAGCATCAACCAGATACCAAAGCATCCAACAAAATCCTCATTTGTGAGCAAAGCTTGCAGAAATCTTGTTGAGCAGGCTTTGGCAATCTCCAGAGCTGACAGCTGGATGCCCTGGCTTATCTAAGACTGCTAGAGCAGGCACACACACCAAAAAAAAAAACCAACAAAACTGAATGCTTGCAGCGCTGAGCAAGCCTCAGAGGCAGCCCTGCCGGGCTCTTACAAAGGCTCATTTAAATAGGCAAGCTTCATGTATTAATACTTCTGAGATAAAAATGTCTGTGTGGGAGAGGCTCTCAGTGTGTATCTGAGCAGCAGAAGGATGGCAGACCACTACCCACCCTCAGTGGTGCATCTGTCAGCATCTCCAGCCAGTTTTTAACCAGTTCAGGTATTAAACCCAGCAGGTAATCTTGCTACCTGGACACGGGGTGGGCTGCCCTGCATGCACCAGCCAAAGACCTTCAGGCATCAAGCTGGTGCTGATGTCAACACACACAGACTGCAAAGCAAGAGTAAGGAGCAAGAAGGGACTGGTAAAGGAGTAAGAACCTGGAAAGGACTAAGGAGCAAGAGGGAGCTGGTACAGAGTATTTGCAAGGGGCCTGACTGCCCGACAACTCCATTCCTCCCCGCTGCTGGGCTCCCCAGCCGTGGCAGTGACAGCATGGGAGATAAAACAAAGCACAGAAGCAGAGGGAGATAAACATGACCCAGTTAGACTGGCTGTCCCCCTGGCTCCTGCCCATCCTCGTCTGGGAGCAGAGGAACCGACCTGTCACAGCCATCCCTCTCCTACTCCCTCCCTTGCCTCTGCTGCAAGCAAAGGGTCAGATAAGGAGCCAGCTCAGGTCAAGACCGGTTTGACTCCGTTTCAAGCCCAGGGGAGAGGATTCGGTGCTGATTTTACACCTCACCCATCCTGTTTGCCTGCCCGGGGCGGGGGCCAGGACACAGAGCAGCATGCACGCATGGCTGGCTGGACCCAAAAACCCCGGGGCCGTGGCAGCACCGTCAGAGCCACACGCCAGCCCGGAGCTGCCCAGAACCAGGAAACATCAGAGCTTCCTGCTGTCCCGGTGTCACACGTCGGGGCAGTCGGAGATGGTGGACTTTGGCTTTTGCTTCCTGCTCCTGACAGAGCAAGGGCAGGACCCGGTGTAAGGCCATGGGGAGAGCGAGGCGAGTCACTCATTAATCAAGGGACAGCCAGGTGGATGCCCAGCCCGCAGGGGCAATGCACGCCAAAACAAACCCCTGAGCCCGTGGAAAAAGGTCCAGATGTGGCAGGACCCACTTACTCCTGGAAAGAGCGGGAAGGCAGGGAATGCCTGATGGCCGTGGCATACATTGATCCCAGTGAGGGAGGATAACAAGATTGCAGCTTGGTTCACCACGGCGGCCTTAATATTCACCACCACTCGGTTTTTGTATGCAGTATCAGAATCGACCTCTAGAGAGGGGGGAAAAAAGAAAAAGCCTTGTTCTGCCATCCCTCCCAGCACAGCCAGAAGCCATCTGGTTGTACAATGCCAGGTGTCTGCAGTGCTTGGAACTGGCAGAAAACACCAGGACAGCACATGCCCAGGGGTTCCCCTTGCCCTGGCACCTGGCAGAGGGGGCTCGGCTGCACCCCGTCATCTCCCACCCGCCTCTCATTTCCATGGGGAATGATTTTCCTCACCCCTGGTTTGGCAGCCTGCAGCCCCAACAGCTCAAGTGGCTTTCATCAGGAGGAAAATTACCATCCGTTTTTTCCTTAAATTAATTTTAATCACTTAAAGATGCAGAAAGCCTGTTTCAGAGAGGCTGCAGCACAGACATCCACACGCAGTGCAGACCCCAAGGACGAAAGCCCACTCCCAATACTGATGATTTTGCACCAAACAAGTCACAGCCAGGCAGAACCCAACCCTGGTCATCACATGCGATGCCAATGGGTGCCAACCCCCGAGGGCATCACTGTCCTTCCTCCTGATTTTCCCAGAAATTCTCCCCAAATTTCTAACCCGGCTCAGCCAGTGACAGACCCAACGTCCCCATCTGGAAGCTCTCCGGCTGGTTCCTGCACCACAGACCCGCTCATCCTTCACTGCTGATGCCGTAGAGGTACCAAGCCACACCGAAATCCTATTCCCACCCCGGCTCCCACATCAGAGCATGGAGGTGGAGCAGAGCACGCCCGCAGCAAGGTGTTTCACACCGGGCTGGTGGCTCGGCACGTACAGACAACCCGGCAGCCCGGTGCCTGCTGGGGAGGCATGGGCAGGGGTGGCACAGACACCCCCTCGTCCCCCCCAAAACCCGTTCTGCTCAGCCGGGACAAACCCACCACCCCCGGGGCTCTGCGAGCAGGCAGGGGTTCGCACCCCGCCCTTGCGGGTCTCAGGCCCGGTTCGGGAGCTGCCGCAGGGGTGGGAACCGCCGTGCCGGCTGGAGCCGGGTCCGAAGCCGCCCTCGGAGGCGTTGCCATGGAGAAGGCAGCGCGGCAGCATCCCGC
>JAAWXA010000014.1:17368955-17423886 GCA_038090715.1 Florisuga fusca
CTGAAGAATTTCTTCCCCAGGCCAGGTTGGCCGCCCCATCCCTGGCAGTGTCTCAGGTCAGGTTGGGATGGGGCTTGGAGCAACCTGGGCTGATGGGAAGTGTCCCTGCCCGTGGAATTAGTTTCGGGAACTTCACAGGATGGTTTGTGTTGGTAGGACCTTTCCTTTCCAACCCAAACCACTCTGGGGTTCTGTGAGCTCTTTGAGGAAGGGGGGAGTCAGGAGGGGAGGATCCAGCTCCCACCCAGGTGAGCAATGAAGATGGAAGTTCCATCCAACTGGTGACATGGGTGATGATGGACATGGGGGGTCGGGGTCCCAGCTGCCAGACAAACTTTGCCCAAGATACAACATTCTCCACTTGCCAGCTTGGATTTAAGTTTTCCAGGGGTTCCCATTTCATGTAAACCAGAGCAGCAACCTGAACCCCGGGCTGGATTTCCACATGCACTGGAAAAACCTCGTTGCATGAGATAAGGCTGCGGGCTTCCTGCAGAAGCAGTTATTGCTTTTGGTGCAAATCAAAACTCCAGATCAAATTATATTTTTTTTTTTTTTTTTTTTTTTTTTTTTTTTTTTTTTTTTTTTTTCTGGATAAGAGGTCAAGCTATTTATAACTTGTATGAATTTTTTTTTTTCTCAGCAACAACGGTATGGGAAGGTCTGAAAGGCTGAAGGGGATTTACTTTGCTTGTTTTTCATATGGAGCCCACACAAATCATCGGTGGAGAGACAAAGGGAAGGGACAATGATGGGAAAGTAAAGAAAGAGCATCCTTAGGGAAGCTGATACCAAAGCATGGGACAAAATGTAACATGAGAAGCAGGACAGGTCATCCACAACTGTCCAGACTCCAAGGTGGCCTCTACGAAGGAGAGAGACAGAAGTGTGGAGTCCTTCCAAATGCTTGACTGGTTAAGCACACGTAGGCCTGACACTGGCTTTTTCTGCCCATCTTAGCTCCCTCACAGGACTTGATCTGCAAAACAAAATCATGGGCAGAGAGAAAGGGTTTCATCTCATCCTGTATGGTTTCAGCCTCAAACCCCAAGCTTCGCAGCCAAATCCATCTTCCAGACAAGTGGTCTATCTACCATCCCTGGAGGAAAAGGCAATAGAGTCTCAGGAATGGTTGTGCCTGTTAGAGAAATCAGTTAAAATGTCATCTTGACTTTTTAGTTCTTAAGTCAAGAAGGTATATTTATCTCAAAAAAGCCACACTTTGATAAAATGGATTTTCTCCTTCTTCTTGACATGCCCAGTCCTTTTTCTAACCTCTTCTGCTCATCTGTAGTAACGAGCTCCACAGGATAAGTGTGACTTCCCATGGAAAAAACTATTCCACTTGACTGGTTGTGAATTTCAAAGCCATCCCACTTCCCTGTTACAGGCCTGACTTCACCTCTAAACTTTTTACAACTGCTCTTCACAGCCTGGCCTTTGGCAAACAAGCATCAGCCTTCAAGCTGCCATCTTGAGAATGAATCTTTCATCAGGAAATCCTGGAAATCCTTCCTGGAAACTAGTAAATACTCTGAAAGCTGAAACAACCTCTCCCAAAACTTTTCTACAGACACACACGTCTTCCCAAAGTCTTAATCAGAAGCTTCACCAGAAGCATGAGAAGATGCAAACTTCTGGAGACTCCCCAGAATGTCTCTCCATGTCTGTGGCAGCTCACAGCAGGAATTGCATTACTGTAATTCTTGTCTTCACGTGATGTCATGCATGAGGTGTCCCAACTGGGTCATAAAATCATAGAACGGTTTGGGTTGAAAGTTTGGGAAATTCCCAGTGCTGGGATCCTTCTTTGCAACGTGGGACATGTTGGTGGCTTCATCTGAAGCTGGAGTACCAGCACGAGATCTCACAGATCAGACTGGCAAAAGGAACAACTACAAATTGGCACAGGCAGATGGTTTTTGCACAGGGGTACTGGAGGTTCCCAAGATCCAAATGGCAAAGTACTCATCTTAGTGTGAGGGTGTTCTCCTCACACTACCCTGGTGTTGGAGCAAGGGGAGGTGGCATTATGGAGGCAGCTTTGGAGGAAAAGGTGGTTACGGGTCACGGGTTACGGGTGGGGGCACTAAAACCAGTGGTAGTGCTGTGAAACTGATGGGAGATGAGGTGGAGGGGACATCTCAGAGTGTTCTGGGGAAGAGCCAGCAGAGCTTTTGTTGAGCTGAAACTGTTGAGAGAAACTGTAACTTGCAAAATCTACTGCAGTCCTTGGATGGAGCCAAAGATCTGGAGGACAACGGAGATCCAATGGGTATAATAGCTATGGATTTCCTAAAGGCTCTGACAAAATCCTTCATCAAAGGCTCTTGAGCCATGAAAAATTAAATGGTTTAAAGACAGAAACCACAAAGGGCAGTCAGGGATGGTCAGTGTCTGCAGTGAAGAGATGCCCAGGGGAGTTTGATGGAGATCCATGCAGGGGTCTGTGCTGCTCAGTGACCCCAAGCTGCTGAGAAAGGCTGATGGCAGCAAACCACAGAGGATGTGAGGACACTCAGTGATAAAAATGACAGATGAAACTGAGAGAAATGTAAGTGATGAGCCTCAGAGGAAGCACTCCTAACATCATGCACACTGTGACAGGCTCTGAACTAACCATCACCCCAGAGGAGTGGGATCCTGGGGTTATAACAAGAAATTTGATGAAAACACCAACTCCTCGCTGAGCAGCAGTCAAAAAAGCAGTTAAAAAGGAGTTAATGAGGAAAAAGGGAAAACTACTGTACAAATTCCTGGTTTGCTCCCCCTTTGAATACTGTGAGCAGTTCTGGTCCGTGTTCTCACCAAAGAACTAATGATCAAAGATATGGAACATTTTTCACCTAGGTGACTGGCTAGGCCAGGCCTATTCAATACAAGATTTCTATACAAGCCTCGAGCTCAGGAAGTCCTGGAGCTGCAGCCTACTGCAGCCTTGCAGAGTTTACAGGAAAATACCCCTTGTTCACTTCTCATACTCTTGGCTTATCAGTCAGTGTTGGCCATGGGAGAGGGAGGATGCCAGGCAGGGTGGTCCCTGCGTCTGACCCAGCACAGCTTTTCCTAAGGTCTTGCATTCATCTTTTTTTCCTATACAAAACGTCCTCCCAGGACTCCCCTTCCCACTCCCCTCCTCAAGGACATTTGTTAACCATGTAGTGATGGGTTGATCTGAAGGTTCCCAGCCTGGGCAAGCAGCTGTGTAAGGTTTGGCATCTGGAAGTGCATCTTCCTCATCGAAATGGCTCAGCCATTTGCTTGTAATTGCCTCCCTGGAGCTTGTTTGGAGGCTGCTTATCAAGTCCCATTGTGTTGCTTTCCTGCTTGTTTTTCCAACAGCCGCCTATTAAATTAAGCTCCTATATTCAGGCAGGAAAGCCCAATCACCAGCTGCCTGCCCAGAGCCTCTCTGACTAAGCAGGACACATGCAATAGTCATCCTGTAAAACAGATGAGGATCCAGCCCCGAGAAGGGGAGAACATGAGTACCAAGCCTGCCTCAAGGATAACCCCTACCATGCCTTGTAACAGGAGGGTTTTCATAAGTTTTGTTTTTTCACCCAATGCAAAACTAAACCAGAACTTTCTTTGAGCTGAGGGAGAGAAAAAGAGTCTCTTGTTCTAAATCTGTAAGAAAATACTCGGTATTGTTCATCATTAGCTGCTCACTAGACCCTATAAATGTTTTCTGAGCTCTATCCATGTGAGATCAATACTGTCTTATCCCTGGGGCAGAGTTTTTATGTGTCTGCTCCAGTGAAACTTAAAAGGATGCTCCTGATTCAGCTGAGGGTAATGGAATATGGAACTCATCCTCTTACAAAAATTAAATAAAATTGATTTTGGAAATAAAAGAACTTTCTCCTCTTGAGGTTATAGTCTTTCATGTTGCACAGATTATTTGCTCAGCAGAAGGAAAAAAAAAAAAAAAAAGGGCTGTAGCTTTTATTTAATTGTTGTTTTGGTCTAAGCCACAGACTTTCATCAAATGAACAAAACCACACTCGGAGCCGCTACCGCCATCCCGCTCCGCCGGAGCTTACAGAAAGATTTCCATCAGCTGCAATCAGGGCTGGGTTTAGTTCAAAGGTAGGAGGCAGCTTTCTGCTTTCTGCTCTTCCTTTGATATTTGGGGCTACGTGGATGGAGGACCATTTGTGGCTCTGTATCTGAGCTGGGAGGTTCTGCTTGAAAACAAACCGCACCCTAAGCCGGCATTATCTCTTACCAGCGCCGAACCCAGACTCGCCCCAGGACTCACATCAGGTCCTGGCAGCTGGCAGGGGGAGGCAAAGCTTGGGAATAATGTTTCATGGCCTCCAAAGGGAAAATAAAGGCATTCCCAAGGCAGGGCTCAGCCATGCCTGTGTTGGCTGGGAGCGTCAGTGGAGACTCAGTGGATTTAGACCCTGATTCTGCAAAGTCCTTAAGCTTGTAAGGAATTTGTACTTTGCTTGTAAGCAAATTCCCCTTTGCTTCGATGGCATTTAATCACGTGCACATAAATGCTTTATGGCCTGCAAGGGAGCTGTACCTTGGTGGAAGTGAGGGTATTTTGGCCCAAGCAACTGACTTCTTTTCAAACGTGTTCAGAGAAGGGTAAAATGTACAAAATCATTACAGAGCAGGTTGTGAAACCCCTTGCAAACAGCTACTGCCTCTACTACAGGTCTTCCTCCAACCTGCCCTGTCCAAACCTACTTTCTGTGGGGAGATGCTGGGAGAGTGCTGCCACTTCCCCTGCACAAACCACCATGCCCTGGGGGCAATGGATGACTCAGGCAAGTGACAGCAAGATATAAGCACTTACAGGAGTGCTGGGAGTGTAGGAAGCCATTAATAATCTCAGTGCCTTGGCCAGGGTCTTTCACCCCAGGTCTCTCCTGCGGTTGCCTTCCTTCCCTCTCCTCTGCTTTCTGCAGCTGCCAGAAGCACCTCGTGCTTTCTGCACCATCCATCCTCCTGGCTGTCTCCCGTGGGATGCTGTGCGTGTGGCCCTGCCTTGGTTTGGATCATCCTGCTGGTGCCTGGCCTGTCCTCAGCAGGCTCCTGCTATGCAGGTCCTGACTCCTGATGAAGCCAAGGGTGAGTCCGTCCTCCTCCCTGGTTCCTCCTGCCAGTGCTGGGCTTCACTTGCAGCCTTGTGCAAGCACCAGATGCTGGGGCTGGGGGGGAAATGTGCTGCTCAGGGTGGGTCAAGTCTTTTCCTCCCTGGATTCCTCAACCCTGCTAAGAAAGCAAACCATTCCTGAATAGGGATCTGTAACTTTGCCTGCATCTTTTTTCTGTTCCCCTATCCCTACAGATTATTCTTGCACTGGATTGTTATTGAATATACCAGACAACCCCCACCCCTATTTCAAGGTAGATGAAGGAAATTCTCAGTGGATGAAAGCTCAGTGCCCCATTGTCTTCCTTCCTTATTTATCTCCTGAGAGCATGGAAAGAGGTAAGGTGAGAGGGAATGGCCAGGGAAGATGCGAACCAGGAGAAAGGGGAGAGAAGGGGTGGGAGGGGGGTGTAAATCAGTGCCTCTCTCTCAAGCCCAGAGACGGGTGCAGATCTACACCAGCTGTTGCTCTGGCTGACAGAGAAGGGTTTAACAGGGATGCGTGCATATACAGCCTACAGGGAGGGCTGCTTATGTTTGTTCCCATCTAGAAGGGGCTGAATTTATTGCCTTGGCAGAGGGGCCAGCAGAAAAGACAGGGCGTCACTTAAATCCCACTTAAAACCTCAGATTAAGGCTATGCAGGAAGTGCAAATGTGGAGGTGGAAGTGGTCTGGCCAGATGCTGGTTTCATTGCTTGGGGGAGCAGACTACAAACCCCCCTTCTGTGATGGCCAGGGAGCCAAGTGAGGCTGTTGCCTTACCAGAAGAGCATCCTTTGCTCCACAGATGTAGCAGAGACAGGGTGAGGAAGTGCCAAATCACTTTAGGCTCATGCTGAGCCTCCATCATCTTAATGGAGCATAAAACAGTTAACTCTCAGGTCACCAGGTGTGTCCCAGCAGAACTCTGCCATCCACTGGGGAGAGGAGCTTATCTGATGGGAATTAGGACCCCTCATCAAGAGCCTGGCTGCCTTTGAAATATCCAAATCCTCCTGCTGTTTTTATATGATTCAGCCTTCTAAGCCACCTATCTTACTTTTGCAAGATGCCTGAGCCAATTTTTGGCAGTGTTTGTCATTTATGACTCAGCCAAGGTGACTCCCGGAGCCCATGGTCGACCTGGGAACTGCTCCCAGATAGCCTGAGTCCTGGCTGAGCACATTAAATCACAAAACCATCTCTGTCTTCCTCGCTATTTTGGTCATCCTGATTTGTCCTGCATCATTAAATTTTTACAGTGCCTGACTCCAGATGAGTTCAAGTTTGTGCCTCCTGTCTCCAGTAAGTGCAGAGCTAAGAGGTTTTCTTCCTCCCAGCACAGGGGCTGGAATGTGAAGACTCAGCGACCAGAACAGGCAGGAAAATTTCTCCCATCCCTGACAGCTGTGTTGCTGGATGTACATGCTCCCGGCATCTTTCAAAGCTCCAGTGTAGCTTTTTCAGGTCCTTGTACTGGATTTCTTCCTAGTGAGCAGGAAAAGGACAGATATGGTACAAGACTTGAACAACATTACAGTCAGCAGGACAGAGGGTCCTGTTGCATCCCTGTCAAGAGATCTTAGGGCAGACATCCTGCAGGGATGGGGAGAGCAGAGGACTGCTCCAGCCTTACTCCTCCATCCCTGGGCATTCCTGGGGTGACACCAGCACCCTGAGATCATCTCTCTTGGCTGGGTGTATTACTTAAGGGCTTTCCCTGGGGGGCTTCTGTTTGCTTTCTGGTTGCAGCTTCTCTGCTGGGAGGAAGACCTTAGTCAGGTTCATATGTCCTTCTCCATGGTGCCCAGATGCTGCTCCACCCCAGGGTCTCTGCACTGCTGTGGCTTCATCACCTCCTCAGAGCCCACATGCTGGGAGTGATGTTTGCAATGGGGAGGGGGAAGTATTGCAGCTACCTCTGGCTGCTCCCACCTGCACCCACAGGAATTGCTCTAATGGAAAGTTTTCCTGGATGGGCATGGGGTTGGACACCACCAGAAAGCTTTCCTCTTTCCTAAGCCTTTTCCCTGATTGCTCAAGCACACAAAGCTCTACGCCTCCTCCATTCACCTTGCAATAATTTTAGGTCAATGGGCAGGATCCTCCCAATATCCTGGGAAATCTGATGTCTTCAGAGTCTAAAAGCTGCCCATGGCTGGCATTGCTTGGAGGTCCCAAACTCAGATCACAGCCTTGGGAGAGCGTCAGCTCCCTGGCACAGAAGGAGCCCTGGGGAGAGCAGGCAGTGAGTGGATCTGCCATCTGTTGGAGGGCTGGTGGTGGTAGGAGATGTGGTGATGACACTGGCCCCGGAGAGAGCTAGATGGATCCTGGCCATGCCCTCCCTCCCCTATATCACTGGTGACATAAGGGTGTTGCCAAGCTGGCAGAGAGCAGTATCAGTGTCACACCAACAGCAAGGAGGACCTCCCCAGTTGCAGCCTCCTTAGTCACAGCTGGATTACTAACCCCATTCTTATATTTTCCACGGAGGCGGCATGAGTAAGAGCTGACTACTAGGGCTGGTTGTTGTCTCCAGAAACCCTTCAGGAGAGAAATGCTGACAGGGCTATTGGGCTGTTTAAGTTTCGGGCCAAATCAAGGGAGCCAAATGCTTGTCCTAGAAGCAGGATGCTGAGTTAAACACAGGACAGAGCCAGCCCAGGGTGACTGGGATTGAAAGGGGTGCCCCAAGCATCCTCTGAAGCAGTGTCACTAAAAGGGGGTAGGCTCAGCCTTTCCCGGGGACCTCCAGTCCCTATAAAGGTAATATTTGGGACACAAAGTTGTCTTGGAGAAGAGCCCCACCTCCTGCAACAAGCCTGGCCTCTTCATGGCTCTCCCCGTTTTGACCCATGGTGAGCTGGGGGTGAGAACAGCTCTTGGGAGCATTTTTACCCTTCTCAGATGCCTGGCTTGTACATAAGGGACAACACAAATGATCAGCATAGGTTAGAGGTTTCAGGGCTCAAATCCATGCCAAGTCTTGCATGTCTTCCCCAGCTCCCAGCCCTGGGTATCCCGGCAGCTCTGGGCTCCTGGCTCCAGGCTCCCTGCATCTGGCTGGGCGTTTGCAGAGCAGAAGGTGGGAGATGGCAGCCCCCCATCTCTCTCCAGGGCTGGAGTCAGGGTCTGCCCCCAGACCCCGGGGTGATTCCCCTCCCTCTGCAGACCAGGGAAAGAGAAGAAGGGGAAAGAAGAACTTTCCCACTTGGGTTGAGATGATGGGAACGAAACCTTGCTCCCCCGGCACTGGCTGCCAAGGCGGTGGGAACGTGAGCTCAGCCCCTGGGTGATTTAATGGGCTTTTTAAAAAACTCCTTTGTATTGGATCCATTCTTCTCCCCAAAGCTTGCTGGCTCTGCTCCAAGGGGAAACCTTTGATTCTGCAAAAACACCACAATTATCATCCGGAGGAGTCCCAGCTATCGGGCTCCCTCCCCCTTCCGAAAGATCAGCAGGGTACCGGAGAGGTGTTTAAATCATTTCATCCTAAGAAAGCCTCGGGCTGTAACAGCTTCCCTCTTGCTTGGAAAAACCACCCTGCTCCCAACAGCTTGGCTCCATTTTTCTCCCAATGATCCCATTGCTATGGGAGGCAGGACAGGCAGTGCTGCGGAAACCGGGCCACCAGGGTTCCCGGTGACTTCATCGGTCCCGAGCCCGGGGCTTGCACTGATTTATGAGCTTGCAAGAATCTCACCATGGAGTTCTCCCCCTCCCTCCTTTTTATGGCTGTGCAGTGGTAGAACTCTTCTGGGTACTGGAGCAAACGTGTTGGACTGGACAGTTGCAAATATTTTTCTCCAGCATTGCACAGGTCCGTGTGCCCAGGCTGCTCTCACCAGCCAGCACTGAGAAGTTCAGCTTGGACTGGGGGAGCTCAAAACCAAAAGAAACCACTCCTTGACTCCTGTCCCCTGCTTATGGCTTTCCTAGGCTTTCCCCTTCTCCTCAAGTGGAAATGTATTATGTTTAAATTTCTGTGTTTCGGTCTTTTTTTCAGAAATATTTTTATTTTCTTCAGATCGTGCAAATCCTGCCCTTCTGCAGTGTTCTCCAGTCAAAGGCTGGGATTCCTGATGGCAATTTAGAAGAGTTAGGTGCTCTGCTTCCAGCAGGAGCCCAGCACTTCTCCCCCTGTTGCACTCCCCCATTAAAGCAGGTCATCAGTATTTTTCTGCAGCTGTTTTTCTTAGCAGCCTAAATAAAGCTTTCAAGTTACAACTCATTGATGTGAGGCCAGATTCAGAGGCTGTCAGTTCCTTTGTGTTATCCTCAACTTGTTCCGGGGGTGTTTTGTTTTATTTTGGGATGGCTGCTGGCTTCTGGGGCTTGCTGCAAAGCTGGGAATTTAGCAGCCCCCTCCTGCCACATTCTCCTTCCTGACAGTGAACCTGGCCCCTGCACCTCCCTCACACAGTGCCTGCCTTTCTGCTAAAGGATTTTGCAGACAGGAATTTATTCTGGCCCTGGGCTCACTCTCCCTGTGCCATAGCAGGAGCCCCAGGGAAAGGTGTGATTGACTCCACCTAAGCAGCCAAGGCCAGTGTCCTTCCCAAGCTGCTGTCACAGCCCCCAGGGCTTTGGGACACAGTTTTGTCCTTATGGAGATTAATGATAGGGGAATGCTGATCGCCTTTGGTGACACACAGATATTGCCATGCAGGCCCATCAGAAGCTGAAAAGGGAGCTGGAACAACATGGGGACCCCTTCTCCTGCCTCCCTGTCCTGTCTCCATCTGCTCACCCCATAGAATCATAAAATGGTTTGGGTCAGAAGGGACCTTAAAGATCACCCAGATCCAGCCCTTATGCATGTGCAGGGACACCTCCCACTAGGCCAGGCAGCACAAGGGAAACCTCTCCCTCATTGACCTTAAACACTTCAAGGGATGGGGCATCAACAACCTCCCTAGGTAACCATTTCCAGTGTTTTAATACCCTCATGGTGAAGATTTTCCTAATATCTAACCTAAACCTACCCACGTTACATTTAAAACCATTACCCCTTGTCCTGTCACTATCCTCTCTGGCCACTTGCTTGGTCACACTGGAGTGGCCAAGCCAGCCACATCCCCAGCACAGCCCGAGATGAAGGTGATGGGAGAGCAAGAGGCCTCATGACCCAGCTCTGCCACCAGGAATTATGTGGATCCACAGCGTAGAGACCAGCACAGCTCACCCCAAAAATCTAAAGGCAAGTAACAGGCTGAAACAAAAAAATCTACTCCTATCCTTTATCAAAACCACTGCCACTTACTTAGGATGCTCCAGGCATGATTCAACACTCATTATCTTCGTTGTGCTGGAGATTAGGCTGCAATCTTTCCAGATAATAGCTTTATTAGCGCTGTGTTATTCTTTCTACATTATTTATTTACACTAAGTCCAGAACACTCAAAGCTTTCACTGGGACGGTAAAATCAGCTTAGTGGATGTTTTACCCTGTGTTTTTTACACCAGCAAAGATCCTGTGTAGAAGGAACTACCCCAAGCCCGAGGTGCTGTGTTCAATGTGGTCTCTCTGGATCAAGGAAGATGTACATGTTATGGGTACCTCACCATATAGTGAGGTATTTGGTGTCTTCTCCCAGGCACCTCTCAGCAAGACAAGAGGGCACGGTCTCAAGTTGTGCCAGGGAAGGTTTAGGTTGGATATTAGAAAGAATTTCTTTACAGAGAGGGTGATCAGGCATTGGAATGGGCTGCCCTGGGAAGTGGTGGATTCTCCATCCCTGGAGATATTTAAAAAGAGACTGGATGTGGCACTCAGTGCCATGGGCTGGGAACCACAGTGGCAGTGGATCAAGGGTTGGACTTGATGATCTCTGAGGTCCCTTCCAACCCAGCCAGTTCTATGATTCTATGATTCTAGTGAGGGAAGGCCATTTCCTGGGGCTTCAGAACTGGCAATTGGCTGTTGTGTCCTTCGACCTGCTGTACTGGGCTTTGCCAGGGCTGCTCCTAGCCAAGGGGCAACCAACAGCCCTGGCACAGCTCATTGGAGGCTCTTTCTTGGGCTCTTCCCATCCCTCTGCCTCCATCTATCTTGCTCGAGCATGGGCTGGCACTAACACTCTTTTGGCTGGGACAAAACTGTACTCTCCCCACTTCTTAAGAAATTAGAAAAGAAATTAGACTCCACTAATTACTGATTTAATACTAATTGCACAGTGTACCAGTCCCAGGTATGAGAGTTGGTTGGAGCCAGCCTTGGGAAGGGCTGCCCTGCAGGTCCTGCTGTGTGTGCTGGTGAAATGACCCAGCCCAGATTGTCCTCTGACTTGGTGTCACTGCAGAGCATGGCTGCAAGGGGTGACAGCAGCTGAGTTTCCATTCACCTATGCTCCATTCTTGACGACCCTGGCATGCAAACCAGGAGCTGGCAACCTGACTCTCTGGACAACCAGCTCCTTTCTGGGTTGCCAGGGTCTTTTTCTGGCACAGGGTACTTGACTTCCTTAGTTTATGCAACTCCTTGCAATCAAAAAATGCCAGCCATGCTATTAAGCACACCTCTAAGTTTGGATTAAAAGGACCAACATGAAGCTGGCTGGTTTTTTTGGATAACACCCTCCCTACTGGCTCTTGGTACCCGTCACTTCTGGGACTGAGCACTGCCCCACATGATATCTGATGTGGTCCCTGAGGAAGATGCTCCAGGAATGTCCTGCCACCCACTCTTCAGTAGCTGCAAAAGCAGAGCTGGAGACAGGCACTTCATGCATGTTCTTGACAGCCCCAAATGGCCTCCTTCTCCACTGTTTACTCCTGGAAGAGGGATTCCCACTCAGGGAAACAGTAGACTCACTGCAAATTTCTAAGGGGCACCCAAGATCTGCACATCTCAATAAAGAGCAACAGTAATGGATGACCATGGGCCTTCCTGAAGCTTTCTGGTGCTGTGAATCCTGTTGCTAAACTGCTCTTGGATTTATTTCATTTCAGTTTCATTTTACCATATCCTCTGCTTTTTGTTTTAAAAATTATCTTCATAAATCCAGTCCTGAGATTAGTTTCCCATTTCTGCCCAGACTCCCGAGCTCCACCAGTCAAGGAAGTTGAGTTTTGCACTTCCCTCTCCGGGAGTGAAGCTCAGAAGGTGCCCATGACACAAGCACTGTGGCTCCCCCAGCAAACCTGGCAGATGCTTTGATGTGCATTTCCTTGCTGTTTGAAACAATCTTTTCTGGAAGGGCTTGGTCTGGAGGCTGTATATAAAAGCTGCCATTGTTTTTATTTGGTTGTCATCCACCTGTTTAAAACACAGATGCCTTGAGTGCTCCTGCTGGCTGGAAGTGGAGCTGAAGAGGCTCCTTTGGATGTGCTCAGAAATCACCTCTGCATCCAGGACTCCTTTTAGAGATGTTTAACATCATCCATCTCTCAAGCCTCTCCAAGCACTGCCATGTCTCTGGGGTTTGGTATAAACACCGGGCTTGGGAGGTGGTGAGGGAGCACGGGGAGGGTGGCACAGTTAGGAGATGTCCTGTGTCACAAGTGGTGCAATTTGAAGCTGCCTGGAAACACCCTGGCAGAGAAACAGGGGATGTGGGAGACACACCTCTCCATTCTCAGCCCAGCCCAGAGGCAGCCTGCCAGCCCCAGAGCTGCTGCAGCAACACACTGGGATGAAGCTCTCATGGAGCTACAGCAGAGACTGTGCTCATTTGGTTTTTCCTTGCTCTCTGCACTCCATATCAACCAGAGCAGTCTGGAAGTAAGACCTGGAGAATATTTGCTGGACTGTTCCTCTTCAAAAGCCCAGCTCCAGCTTTCTGGAGCTGCCAGCAATGTACTGCTCCTGCATTTTCTCTAACTGGAGTTCTAGCCAGCCAAGAAGGGATGAGTTAGTTGGTACCTCCTTCTGAACAACAGGAGGGAAGCCTCCATCCTTCTCCCCATCTGCAGTCCATCTGCCTGTATCCCACCTTGGACTCTGCTACCCAGTGTTCAGCTGCCACCACCCAGCTGCCACAAGTGTCCTTTTGCCATCAGGACATACCTTCCCTGGGCACAGATCTCCAGGGAGGCTGCACTGCAGCACAAAGAAAGTCCTGGTTCTCCTTATACCTCTCCCAGCCACAGCTCCTGGCTCTCAGACTGCAACTAGATGACTTGCCCAAGACCAAAGAGTGGATCAGTGTCAGAGGAGGGATGTGGACATCCCTCCCTGCACTGTGCCTCTGACCTGGCCTCATTCCGTGTGAAAAAGCACACAAACCAGACATTCAACTTACCACATCTTTGCACAAGGCTCTCCGTGGCTCGGGCTGCCAGGAAATTATCAGATGCTCTTGTGGCTCTGCAAAGCAGCCAGAAGTCTAAGGGAAGGGTTACTGATTGCATTTGGGCCCTGGGGAGCTGTGTTGGACAAACTGCTGTATAATCACTGCACAGTCCAGCCTGCAGAACAGCACTGTTATGTTTTTTCTCTTATCACTGTGCAGCTTTGGAGCCTCTTATTTGATCTCCTTTATCCATGTGAATGTGTCCACGAAGGCTGCAGCCTCTGCCTGCAGAATGGCTCCCATTGTTCCCTTTGTTCCTGTGTCTGGGCTGTTCCTCAGCTTTTGCTCTCCCTTCCTGCAAAGAGACAAACTGCATGGGCAAAAAGTATCTTTATAGCTTGATCTTAAATATGATCTCAGCCATGGAAAAGACAGAGGGCATATTTTCCTGAATATTACAGACAGGCTTTCTGTGATCCAGAGGGGCACATGGTAAAAGGTACCCTGAGCTCACATGGTCGATTAGCTGCTTTTAACTTCAACCAGGACCCATTCATCTCTGCCCACTGAAAGCTGCTTTAAACTAAAGCTGAAAATAGATGGCATTGGATTGGGCATTTTGGCTGATCTATCCGTTCCTCCTGAAGTGCTGACCCTTTTTGTTTGAATAAATCCACAATAACACAGTCAATCAGCTTGGAAGAGAAACAAAGAATCTGAGGGATGGAAGAAATACAGCTCTGCATTTCTTTTTTTTTTTTTTTTTTTCCTCCCCTTTATGCTGAGAACAGGCTGGAATAATCTTAGCTTTTAAAAGTATTTAACTTATAGATTATTTTTTTTCTTTTTTTACGAGCATGATTTCTGCAACCAAGCCTGCAGCTTTGCAAGGAAGTCTGCAATTTCTAGATCAGTCCTTTCCACTCCTCATTTTGGACAGGTGTGCAGCAGTTTATCCTAACAAAATCTTGACACCTTGTTGAGCGCACACTTTCAAAACAAACCTCAAACAAACCTTAGCCCCCTCTGAAAACCCATCTTCTCTTAATTCTCCTCCCAAAGAACCTGTAAGAAGATGTTTGAATTATACAAATGAGGACTTGGGCACAGCTGGTTTAGAGTAAGCTGAATTACTCATCAAAGTTCCAGCTGGAGATTGTTAATCTGGTGGTGACTTCCAAGCAAATTATTTTTATTTTCTGTTTACAAAACAAGGGAGCTGAGATTATTGCTCGGGCCTCCGGGTAGGATGCGTCACCTGTGGTGGTAAAACAAAGATGATGTGGAGCTTGCTGGCAGCCAGATGAAGGTGTGCTCCTTCATTAAACCTGAGTCATCACTTCCAGCAGGAGCAGGATTGCAGGATGGTGAGGAAAAGCTGTGCAGGCACCAGAGCTGCTCGCCCTGAGCCTCCTCTTTGCAACCTTCTCTGGTGAGATGGGTTGGAACAACCCTGCTGGCTCAAGGCTGGATGTGTGCTTCAGCTTTGCCATCTGCCTCGTTGGGAATTGCTCTTTAGGCTGAGCTGGGGTGGGCTGAAGGTTGGTTTATTTATTTATGTATGTATATTTTGTTGTGGGTTTGTTTTTTTTTTTTTTCCTACTGGATTAAGCAGGAGAAATCACTACTGTTCAGGTGTAGTGGATACGTAGCACTGTTAACCTCAGGGTTCACAAGTTATAAATTAAACTTGTAGAATTCATGAGGTTTTTTAAAATTATTTTTATTTATTTTTTTAATGACAGAACTTGGCTCCTTGGCTCTCTTCACTGGGGTTTTTTGCTTTCAGGACGTGTCTTGGTTTTTTTTCCCTGCAAATGTAGCTGCAGAAAACAACCCCTTCTGCAAAAGTTAAAACCTGTAACAGGATTCCTTTACTCCAGAAATAGGAATATAGAATAACACCCACTTCCTAAAGACCCAAATGAAACCTTTGGACATGGGCAGTATAGTTTGGAGCAGTCATTTTGGTGCCCAGTGGCCAAGCTCTTTCTGATCTGATCTCACTGCTCTTAGCAGAGGGCTCCTTGAGCTTGCCATTTCTGGGCACCCATTGGTGCCGACTGATGGGCAGACTGAGGAGGTAAGAAAAACCCAAAGAAGAGATGATTTTCAAGGTGATGTCTCCTCTGCCTCGTGGCAGAGCCCTTTTCCACAGTGCAGGAAACAGCAAAACCCTCCTGACCCAGCGATTCTGTTTGCAGACAGTGTCAAGGTGAACTCTTCCCCAGGGTAACCAGCTTTTGCCTTTTGGTCATCCAGGTCTACAGGTGCTCGTCTGCTGGTGAGGATGATCTGGTGCTGCATTCCCCAAACTGGCTGCTGGCAGGGAAACACTGAGGCAAACAGAACACCTTGGCAGAGGGATGAAGGAGAAAATAACCATCAGCCTGCAGTATCTCTTCCCTCTGCTCAGTTCACAATGTAAAAGTGAAGACCGAACCTCCTTTCCTGCCCCTCCCACCTCCCTCAATCCCTTCTCATTAAGAAAAAGTCAATATTGATGGTGTTGAAATGAAGCACAAGGACTGGTGCAAGGCGTTGAAAAAGTCAAGCACAAACCAACATTTTCCAGAGCCTGTATCAGTGTGGAGAGACTGTTTTGGCTGACCAGAGTGCGAGGAAGGAGCCTGATTTCAATAAGTAATTTGCAATCAGGCCCTGGGGAGACTCAAGGGGGAAAAAAAGCACCTGTGAGTGGGTCATAGCTTGGCCTCCCCAGTGGTAGGTTTGAACAGAATCTGGCAACCTGGGAAATTCAAGATGTGGTGGACAATGCCCACCAGAAGGATGTTAAGGAAATCTGAGGCATGACACACCAGAGATTCCATGGCAAAACTTCACCTCTGCTGAAAGCAGCCAAGGCATTGAGGCTGTACCCTCACAGCTTTTCTGTGTCCTTGTTCTATCTCCATCCACCACTTGTCTCTGCTCTGAAATCCCCAGGCACAGCGGGTGAAAGGAGATGCCTCATTCTCTGTATTTATCCATCACCACTCACCAGGCTGTCCTGGCTCCCAAGAGGAGCCTGTCAGGCTCTGTGCTCAAGGATGACTCCAAACAGTGGAGTGCCAGGCTTGCACATTTGTGCTGGGTGTTAGCTGGAACTCTCTTTCTCCTACAGCTGGTCAAGGATTTCCTGCTGAAAGGCATCTGTGAGGGAAATGCCTCTTGCTACAAACAGCTACATACTATGGGATAGTGCTCGTTTTGCTGACATTTCCCCCTTCCTTATCTTAAGCTGAAAATAAAACATTTTTTTTCCCCCCATCTGCCTGTTCCCAGCTCCACTGTTTCAGTTTGGCCACAAACTGGTTTTAGCTGCTGTGAGTTTGATGTTACTCTGCATCCACCTGAGTTGCTTTTTACTTGGCTGCATTGTGAGAGCTATTGCCTAAGTCTGGAAGAAAAACAGGGGCAAAAGCCCTTGGGACCAGCATTGCAGTGAATGACAGCCTGTGTGCTGCAAACTGAGCAGGGCTGGAAGGCTTAAATGTGCCCAGAACTTTTGTGACAAACCCTGTTCTGTGAAAAATAGGATTTTTTTCTTTTTCCTTGTCCTGATTTGGTGTCCAACTAAGTGTTTGAAGATCCTGACTTTTCCCTAGGAATGCAAAATTTGATTTTTGGCCATCTTGCAAACCTTTAATCTGTTTTAGAAGGAACCTTTTTATCATTACTATTCAGTGAGAGCATATGCAATTGGGATACCCCCCACATACTCCTTTCTTGTGCACCAGCAACACCAGGCATTTACCTTGGTCCACCAAGGTACAAGGGTGCCCTGAGGGAAGATGAATTAAGCCCTGGTGATGAGTTACAGAGCATCACACTTCCCAAATACAATCACTGTGATTTATGACTGCTGACATGACAAAGATTTTGTTCTGTAGTGAGGAGTGATGGCTGATGTCCCTTGAAATCCTTATCATTTCTGGCAGCTTAATTGAATCCCGTTAACAGATGCAATGAAACTGAGAAACATTTCTCCTACTAACAGTGCTCCTTGGACCAGCAAAGGCTGGTGGTGGCCTTATTTCCCTGTTTTCAGCTATTGCCCTTTCAAGTCAGAGGGTGCAGAAAAGATCTTCTTCAAATATATATGCTACAGAATGAGCATCTGATTCATGTATTTGGTGTTAGGACATCCTGGCAGGAGAGCAACCTCCTCTCATGAGTGGGAAGAGGGAACTCTTGGAGTCTTGCTGCAGTTTTCCACCATGGATTGATGGTGGGTCCTGTGTTCAGCCTGCAGAGGACTTGGGCTTCAGTCCAGCTTGGAGCTTTGCTCTTCTCTGGGGGATTTTAAAGCTCTTCAGACCAGTTGAGTAAAAATCTAGATAACTGTGACAGCAAGGGCATCCGGCCCTGGCCTGTCAGGCATTTTGGGAGCAGCTCTGCAACACAAGAGCTCCAGAGGACAGGGTGGAGGGATTTCTGGCAGACTTGCAGGCAGCTGGAAGCTTTGCAGGAGATCCCACTCCCTTTGGGTGGCCTGAGCACTACAGGAGGGCAGCTTTTTGCTCAGCACCCGAGGGAGCAGCAAACCCAAGGCCAGTGGAGGCAGGTGGAGGGAGAAAACTCATTACTGCAGAGCTGCTGTCTGCAGGAAGAGACTAAAACACAGGAGATGGTTTTTAGCAGGGTTCATCTATAGCAGCAGTGGACATCTGTGGCCCAGAGTGACTTTTAGGAAAGATTAAATTATGTGTACAGTGGGTCCTTTTGCAGCAGCTGAGCCAGGCTAATCTCTCCTCCAGCTTCAGGCACACCAGGGTGTTATCTTTTTCTTGGGAAAGCCATGCAACTGGGTAGAATTTAAATTATACCCCAGAGAAGTTGGCTCACTTCTCTGACAGAGGTCGTAATGAGGGAGTCAGGATTCCAGTTATAGTTCAGCACAGCAGATGTAGCTGGTTTTGCAGATGATAAAAATACAGCCTTGTCTCAGGAATGCTGCAGAAGTGAGGCACGCGTGTGGTTGGTTTTTTGTTGGTTTGGTATTGGGGTTTTTTTTTCAGAGCAGTTCTTTAACTCTGGCTGTACTGTACAGCAGTTGTTCCCATTGGGAAATATGTATTTACAGAGTAAACAGTGATGAGACGTGGGCTGGGGGCCATCTGAGCATGGAGCAGGACCTGCTCTGTCGACTGCCCACACCTCAAACTGTGGAAAAAATTACTTTTCTCTCTTCTGGGATAGCAGTATTTTCTCATTACTAGTGATGAATACTATTTTACTTCCACTTTGTTCCATTTACTTTCCAAGGCCTGCTCATGAGGAAGGAGGCAGGCACTGAAACATGGGAAGCTACACTATATGCTCCCCTATATCACACCCCAACTCACCTCTTCTGATCAGAATTCCAGGCCTGGTACACAGAATAAGCCATCCACTCAAAAAAAGGCAATTTATCACACAAAGAGATCAGAACTGGCACTTCAAATATACTGTATTTTAAGCACAACTTGAGCTCCTGCTTGACCTCATCTGTGTATCAGGCACCTCCTTGGGGCTCCTGCAACTTCTCAGCCTACAGAGTCCTTCACCCCTGGGACAAGCACTGCCCTGCAAGGAGTGTGTCACTGCTGGGGTGAGGTTCAGCTAGGACTAATAAAAACCCTGATGTGTGGGCTTGGTGTCTTGCTGGTCCACAAGGTGTTTCCAATGGAGAAATGCACTGCAGGCAGAGCAGAGCTGCTGTTCTCACTTTACCTGGATGCTACAGTGAGTTCATGTCCTCCCATTTTGCAACAACACTCTTGACCTGGGTATGCAGTACTGCTGAGCACTGTAGTCCCTCCTGTTTGCAGAAGCCTCTTGCAGCTGTAAGAAAAATGTTCTGTCTCTAATCTCTATTTACACAGGATGGTGATAAAGAAATTCCTCAACAATCACTTAATCTCTCTTTGGGCTGACACCACCATCTTTGCTCAGCCCAGGTCCAAAGCAGCAACACATGCAAACACAGCACAGTGCCTTGTGGACTAGGGAAGGAACATGGTGTGAAAACAAGCCCTGAAAGTCTTCTGCTGACTGTCAAGAGTGAGCAGCCCTGTGCTCTGCAATTGTCCCCCAAACCAGGTAGGATGATGCTGAGTGGAAGGGGCAGCCCCATCTTCTGGCAGCTGACGTGTGTTTGAAGCCCTTGCTCATTTTTGGCACATGATTTAAAGTAAGAATCCTCCTTTCTGGTAGGTTTCTGCTGTAAATTCTGCTGGTCATCTGCAGCAGCAAGGCACTGCTGGCAGACATGCTGAGCTGGCCTGCTCTTGGAAGTAAGCTCTGAGCAAGCTTGGCATGAACTCACTGCCTGGCCTACAGGATTGGAAAAACAGGAAACTCTTTCAAAGGTGTCTAAGGATTTGATGTTGACATTTGAATTTCCCTTTCATATCACTGCAACATTTTTGTCCAGGTGCTTTATCCCTGCACTGCAAAGCTGTCATTTATTTCCAGTCAGAGATGTTATGCTTTTGAAAATAAAAGTATTCCAAGGCACTTTGGTGCACTAGAGGAGTGTTTATTATGGGAAGCTGAGACTTTCCAACCCTGGGGGAAAAGCATATCTTGTGTACAAATAATTTAGCAAAATCACAGAGCTGTTCTGCCTACTGAGATTATTGATGCTCTACGATTTGAGGAAATCCAGAATATACCCAGCAGTAGAAAGAGAGTTATAACACACTGACAATAACCTAGGAGGCCATGCAGCTGGGAAAGCAGCATCTTTGTTCCACCAGGCCCCAAAGCAAGCTGATGGTCTGAGAAAACACAGCAGGATTATTGCGGGGGCTCCTTTGGTGACAGTCTCACCTGTGAAATGTTCTCCATTTGCTGTCAGCTTGTGATCACGGAGGCTGTGAGCACAGGAACAGGCAGAGAGCACTTCATCCTCATCCCAGGAGCTGCTGGGAGCTGCTGGCAGTGGTGGTTGTTTAAATATGCACCACAGCTGGAGCTGGCCATATATTCCTGCCAGCAAATTGGGCATTGGGAGGAACTGTGGAAAGAAAAATCCACCAAGAATCCATGCATGTAACCCCTTAGGTGAAAGTCCATCCCACTTGTAACCCAACCCAGCAAATGTTAATGCCCCGTCCCCTCATTCACATTCCCATCAGAGCCATTTTCCCCAGACAATGGCCTTTTTTTGCCCTGGTAAACACAGAAAGTAGGCATTTCCTCAGAGGAAGTCAATTTGGATTTTTAGACCAAAAAAAGAAAAAAAGAAAAAAAAAAAAAAAAGGAAAAAAAAAAAAAAAATAGGGCATTTCCTCCACCACTTATNGCCTGTGTGCTGCAAACTGAGCAGGGCTGGAAGGCTTAAATGTGCCCAGAACTTTTGTGACAAACCCTGTTCTGAAAAGAAAAATAGGAGGAGTGGGAAACAAAATCTTTTCAGTAACCTGGGAAAATATTATCAGACCAGACCTTTTCTGATAAAGGAAAACACTTTCCCTGGGCCACTAAGGATCTAAGAACCTACTACACCTTACTTTGACACTATCTTTAAATGAAGAAAATTAGATGGCTCTGCCTTTAATTTTACCAGTACACATACTGCAGTCATTGAAGTCCTGACTTTATTTTCAAAGAGTGATTCATGCATTTGGCTTTTGCTTCATTTCTGTCCTAGCTGCAGAACCACAATAAATCTCACTTTGGAGGTGCAGAATGATGAATTTCTCTAATGCATTTTCTCTTTGAAGTGTCTATTGGCTGTTAATAAAATAAACCCTTTTACATTTTCTTCGGAGTCACAAAACACCAACACACACGGAAGCTTTGGGCCAAAGGAAGGAGCTGAAAATCTGTCTGGCAGTGAGAACTGAGCTGAAATGAGGAAGGGGGCTCCTGTCTCCACCCTGGGGAAGAGTGCTGCAGTTGTATAGCCAAAACTGCTTCGTGCAGAGGCAATGGGAAAGTCAGGATGCTGGGTCTCTGGAGCTCCTGATTTAGAGGGTGGAGTCTGGGGGAATGAACATTGTATTTTGTTAGCAAACCACTAGTGTTTTTACAGCACAGATTTAATAAAGTTAATTTATGTCTGACTGAAAGTTGAATACCTTACAACCCTGCACTGTGAGTTTGCTTAGTGGCAGATACTGTAGGGGCTGTGTCTGACCCACAGCTGGTTTAAGGATGTTTCTAGGAAGACTGGTTCCTCTGAGACATGGAGAAACACATGGAAATCAGAGGAGCAAATTCCTGACTGGCACCCTCTCTGAAGCCATTGGGGTTGGATTTTTTTACAAAGGACAGGAGTAAGAACAGAATGCTGAACTCAGGTGCTGATGCTCTGGGCCACCACAGTTGTGCAAAGGTTCCTATATCCTCAGGGAAGGGTTTCTCCAGGAAAACTGGGGGGGCATAACAGCCTCCATTACAGGTTGGCAGCTGCAGTGCCAGGGCAGGGCACAGAAAGGGAAAAAAAAAGGGGAAAAGAAAAATCAAAGCAAGCTAGAATTAAGTCAGAGATATCCCATCAAAAGGGTTCTTTCTGGAAAAGATAGTTCTCAAAAAAAACCCCACACAAACAACAAATACAAACTTCCTTTTGCTAAAATATTTCCCATTTACATTAGGGAAAATGACATTTAGCTGTTTTGTTTCAGTCACTTAGCTCTAAAAGTGCCACTGAACATGACACATTTCAGCTGTAAAAGAGCTTAAGATCATCTGATAGCATTTCCCTACGATGCACCTGACCTACATGAGCCACCTTCTAGAGTTCATGCCCCTTTCTTAGGGGCTGGTCAATTTGAAAGGCCACCTGTCCTAAAAATATCCCACTGTTGAAATTGGGTGGTGCAGTATGGGAACTGCCTGACTTCTGGAGGTTTGGACAGGGAAGCCAGGTCACGGCACACAAGGGCCAAGTCCAGTGATGCCCTTGGACTACAGTTGCTATGACCCAGTGTTAAATGGGGTGGGAAGGGGTAAGAGATTCAGGCTGCCACAGGGTGTTCCCATGTGAGGACAACCTAGTAAATACATCTACATTCTAGTCTAGTAAATACATCTAGTAAATCCATCACAATGAAAGCAATAGGGAAAAAAATCTGAATTTTCCTTGAATAAAAATTTTAGGGTTTGGAGTGTAAGTACATGCTGGAGTCTCCCAGAATGTCAGTATGAATTTTGCTGACCCACAAGGCCAGACTTTGTTCATGGGGTCCCTACAGCCAAGAAACCCCCACTTGCTCTGTTGCTTTCTATCAGACTGCCAAATGCCAGCACAAGTGAGTCTGTCCCTGGTCTTTACATTCAGCAAGGGAATTGCCCCTAGTTTGGGCAAACCCTGAATTCACTATCAGAGCATGTCAGATTTACACTGCCATGAAGGACAATGACACAAGAGGACGGGCAAGTTCAGCAAGATAATGTGACTTCAGTTACACCTCTTTGCCTTTGTATCTCTGGAACCCCACAGGGAAAGTTTGGCTCACACAAGGGGTAGCCTGATGTTTTCCATCTCTCCAGCTAACAGCACAGGGCACCCTAAGGGTGTTTTGTCTCATCTGCAGCACTGAGAGCAAGGACCAGAGCAGTGCCAGCAGCAGCAGCCATGAATCACAGCAGGTACTGAGCACTGCTGCCAAAATTAACCAAAATACCTGTGGGAAGTGACTGTTTAAGATCCTTGTTTAAGATCCTCCCTACTCTATACATGTGGCCTCTACATGCCCACTCTGCTCTCAACAAGGACATTTTCTCCATCTGAAGGCCACCTGAGGGATGGGTCCTAAGCTGGGAGGTCCAAGAAGGCCCATGGTTGAGGTAACCAGAGACCCTCACCCAATCCTTACACTCAGGCACCAGTGAATAGCTGTGAAATCACTCAGCAGCAAACTGCCCTCCAACTGTGAGTATTTAGACACACCAGAGAAATTGTAAAGTGCCATGTGTGCTGCAGGACTCACTCACACCTGTGGCTGGGGAGGCAGGAGAAAATATAGGGACATAATTTATTAGGGACCGAGCTAAAAAAACAAAAAACAACCCAAAAGTGCTTCATTTGTTCCACTGCTAAAGAGAAGTGGCTGTTAATGACAGGATGAGTGACTTGACAAAACACACACAGTGGAGCCAAAGGCCCTCAAAACAGAGACAGACAGCTTTCCCCTTGCAGATCAAGGCCAGGATGAGCATCATCTGTGCTGCTGTAGGTCCAGTGTCCTTTTCCCAAGGTGTCTTCAGCACCACTTCAGCCTCCTGCCTGCCTGGCAGGGCTGGCACAGGGGAATTCATCCCCTGTCTTTGCAGATCCTTGAGCCAAGCAAGGAAGGAAGAGGCTACCAGCAGTGTGCAGCAGCTGCTCACAGGTACCAGTCTCAAAAATTGAAATCAGTTATTGAAGTTTGTTTTCATGTTTTGTTTAGGTTGTTGGGTTTCTTTCCCACAAGAAGACGTGTAGCATTTATCAGTGCTGGAGACCTGAATTTGACTTTTCTGCTCTCAGTTCTGCCTGGATCATTCTCAAAAAGGTGCCTCCACCTCTCTCTTTCCTCTGTTACTCTGTGTGATTTTAAAGGTTTTCGTGGGTCTCTCCTCAGCAGAACCAGGAACCTGGAGAGCATCTGACCCCCCAGCTTTAACCTGAAAAAGCTTTGGTTGTAAAACAGGCAGGGCTGTAAAACAGGGTAAGTGAGCTGTGGTGAATTGCCAGCAGGTTAGTTGCCAACATCATTGCCAAAATAATTTCCTATCCTACCTGGAAGACTCATCTGTATGGCTGGAGTCTATTCAGAGATGTATCTTGCCCCACATTCATCCTGCCAAAAATTGGGAGGGCTGCAGCAGGACAACAGGGTGGAAATCAAAAGGGTCTTCAGCCAATCAAGTCTCCTCAGGCCTGGGATATCTCTGTCTTCTTCTGCTCCTGTGGCAAGCTTGTCAAAGCCTTACCTTACCTAAGAAATATTGAAATAATATTGTAATAATTCAATTGTTTATTTTATTTGTAATAGTTTTAGTACTACATAATAATGCACAATAATAGGATTGTACTAACTCTATTGTACGAGAAACAATACTGAAACAATACAGGGTCCTAACACTTACACACTGGCTTCCATTAATTATTACATGGAATAATGATTCCAGTAAAGATGCAGTTTGGAAATAGCAACTTTTCCACCACTGCCTGCCAGCATTTTGTGTACCTGTCATTTTAATCTACTTGCCCAACACAGGCTGTGATTGATGTAGCTAAGACACTTTATCCACTCAGTCTCTCACTCTGTTTTTACATGTGTTTTCTGTCATCTGCCTTCTGCTTGCCAAAAGTCTCTTGCAGCTTGTTACTCATCTCAGAGCAGTGAAGCATTTGAATATGGACTATGGGGACCACAGCCTTTCCTGGAGGAAGATCCAGCTCTGGCAGAAATAAACCCAGCATCAGACTTCCTTACTATCTCTGACCCTCCCGTGGGTGAAAGTAGAAAAAAAAAATGAGGAGAGCATGGAAAAGCACCTGCATAAATTCTAGCATCAGGGTTAAGCTGATAATAATGACTTTATGAAATGCTTGTTCAGAACACTATTAACACTATTTTGGTCAAAACTTGCTCCCCATCATACCTCTAGCTCTCACCTGCAGTTTGCCAAACTCATTGGGAAAGCTTCAGCAGTGTCATCAGCCATTAGTTTTAACAGTCTCCAGCAGAAACACAAAGACATTCTCCTCTGAGGTGGTTCTTTGGCCAGACTTTAACCCTGAGGAGATGCCAGTGCCCACAGGCAGCAGGTGCTATGGACAACCCAACACAGCACCATGGGGGTGTTGCTGTGTTGTGCTTGTGTAGAGAGGAATTCTTGGCACAGAGGCTGCACTCAAGCCAGGATTCAGCTTTGCCACCCTGCCAAAGTCTGGAGACCTCAGTCTGGCTTCAGGTTTGCCCTCAGGAGCTCCAACCACACCTCCAGGGAGGTGGGCTCAGGGGTGACCAAAACTCCTGGCAGGACATGTGTATGCTTTGCTTTCCCCCTGTGCTGGGGCACTCAGGTCTTCCAGGCCACTGCTGCTGCTCCACCCTCGACACAGCCACCTTCCACTCCACCCAGTCCTTGGCAGTGGATTAACCCCTGATCTTTCCAGTGACCTAACTTGGAGCCTGATGGATGGCTCTACGTGTTCTCTTAAATATTGCATCACCAATACAAGAGAAAGGATCACCACACAAAAGAAACAGCTGCTAGGGAGGAGGAAAGAAACTCAGCAAGTACTTCATGGCCAATTTCCATCTTTTGTTCAACAGTAGGTATGATTTAGGGTAGCCAGACTTTTGGAAATGGCCGTTTCTTTCTCTTCCCCAGCTCACGTTGCTTTCACAAGAGTAGGGACCGGCTATAGGCAGCAGCAGATTGATGTTTTGGAGAGGGAAAGAATGTCTTAAGCCGTTTAGTTGTTACACTTCTTCAGGACCACTGTGGGATACGTAAAGCTCTGGCTCCAGCTAGCGGCCATTCTTGGGCAGATTCCTAACCTGGAAGAAGCTCTCGGTAGGAAATGTTGCTCTGATGCATTAAGGTGCATGGTGCAAGATGCCAAAAATACCAAAGAAAATTAGAAGAGCAGGGAGCACGCTGACTGTGAATGATGCCCATCCGAGACAGCAGGAGCTTCCTCCTTGTCTATCAAGCAACAAGACGAGATCATAGAATCACAGAATCAGCTGGGTTGGAAAGGACCTCTGGGACATCATTGCAGCATTGCAAAACTTACAGGGGGGCAGTCGGAAAGATCAGAAAATCACAGAATGGCTTAGGTTGGAAGGGTGCATGTGTTTGTGTGGGGGGTATGTGTATGTGTGGGTGTGTTTGTGGGTATGGGTGTGTGGGTGTATGGGTGCATGGGTGTGTGTGTGTGTGTGTGTGGGTATGTGTATGTGTGTGTGTGGGTATGGGTGTGTGTGTGTTCGTGTGGGGGGTATGTGTGTGTGTATGTGTATGTGTATGTGTATGTGTATGTATGTGTCGGTCCGTTCCTATGACAACACCCAGATCTCTCCCGCCTTTACTAGGAGAGCTTCCGCCTCCTCGCTCTCCCGCCGCTCCCCTGTCGTTCCCGTACCAAAAAGACATCTCTGGTAGCGGAATAGTAAAAAAAAAACCACAACAACCAAACAAAAACAAAAGAAAACGGAATCCCCGTTATCCGAGAGCTGCCGCTTCGCTGCGGTTCAGCTCAGCGCCGGCGCAGCCCCCGTTAACGCCGCTTTGGAATCTCCCGCCGCTGCTCCGGCTCCGCCATGATCTCGCCTGCGGCTCTCGCGAGAGCTGCCGCCTGCCGCCGGGTCCCGCCGCTCCCTGTCCGCTCCATGCGTGAGGAAACCGTGAAATATATATACACATATATATTTCATATTATATAATATTTCATATATATTAACAATATTTCATATATATGTTCATATATATGCTCATATATTTATTTCATATATTATATAAATAATAAATAGTATATATAATGGATGAAAAAATATCCCAAATGTCATCCCTCCCTTTCATGGAAGTAATCGGTACTAATGATAATGATTATTATGTACACTAATCTTCTACTGGAAACCTGTCTTTAATATTCAGTGCTAATTATGGCATATTAAACCCATATCTTGGCCCAAGCAGCAGTTTATGATTCACATCACTGACACAGTTTGACATCTGTCTGCTTTTGTCTTTGAGGCCAGGTTGTGTATGAGTATTTGCAGCCATTAGCTGGTAATTTAAAGTTATTAAATACATTGCTGCTGAAAAAAATAAATAAATATGCAATTGGAAGTCTTCTACGGTAACCCCGGGCCCCCTAGAACACACAACAACAGCCAGAAGCGTGTCCTGAAGTGCCTGCAGACTCCACCACCCCCGTGGCCAGCCCGTCCCAGTCCCTGACTCCTCTTTCAGTAAAGAAGTTCTTCCTCAGATCCCGTCTACACCTCCCCTGGTGCCACTTCAGGTCCTGTCGTTATTGAGAGGTCAGCAACCACCTCCCTACAACCTCCTTTCAGGTAGATGTGGAAAGCAAGAAGGTCTCCTCCCAGCCTCCTCTTCCAGACGAGGAATTGGCATTTCCAATTCCTTCAGCCTCTCCTCATAAGAGAGGGCTTTCCAGACCCTTCACCAGCTTGGTTGCTCTTCTCTGGACATGCTCCAGCACCTCAATGCCCTTGTATTCAGCCTAGAACTGAATACTGTACTTGGATGCTGCACTTGAGTTGGGGCAGTCCCAAGGCCCATTAGAGCTTGGGAGAAGGGATTGAGTACAGCCCTTGAGCAGAAGGACTTGGGGATGCTGGTTGATGAGAAGGCTCAACATGAGCTGGTAATGTGCACTTGCAGCCCAAACAAACAACAGTTTTTGGAGATGCATCAAAAGCAGTGTGGCCAGCAGGTCAAGGGAAGTGATTCTTCCCCTCAACTTCCCCCTGGTCAGACCCCACCTGGAGTGCTGTGCCCAGTTTTAGAGCTGTTTAAACAGGAAAGCACATTAAGCCCTTGGAGTGAGTCCAGAGGAAGGCCATGAAGATGATCTAAGGGCTAGAGCACCTAAAGAGTTAAGGTTGTTCAGCCTGGAGAAGAGAATGCTCCAGGGAGACATTATTGCAGCATTTCAAAACTTACAGGGGGGCAGTCAGAAAAATCATAGAATGGCTTGGGTTGGAAGGGACCTTAGAGATCAGGTACTCCAACCTCTCTGCCATGGGCAGGGATGCCTCTCATCAAGACAAGGTTGCTAAAGGCCTCATCCCACCTGGCCTTGAGCAGCTCCAGGGAGAAGGCATCCACAACTTCTCTGGGCAATCTGTTCCAGAGTCTCACCACCCTCATACTGAAGAACATCTTCCTAATATCCAATCTACCCGGTTGCCACAGCAGAGTTCTCTGGCCACATCCTAACACACACTGGCCTCTGCCTACCTGCTGATGCTCAGGAGAATGTCTGGGTCACCATGCCTCACCCCAGACATCATCTCAATCAGGAGGGGAGGAGTTCTTCCCGCTGCCCCAGTGCAGGAGACAGGGCAGTCTTTGTTATAAATTCAGTGAAAGCAGAGGCCACCACCACATCAGCTCTCCTGCAGACTGCTCTCTGGCTCTGTCGCAGATGAGCAGTCAGCACTGACACCTTCATTCCCCAACAAAGTGATGCACAGACACTCACAGACACAGCATTTGTTCAAACAGGACATTTATTGGCAAATTTGCACAGGGTAAAGCTCCCAGAAGCAATGGAGGAGGCAGAGGCGATCACTGCCCAGCTGGTGAGAGGAGTCTCCGTTGGTAGGAAGCTGCCACTCTCTGCTGCATGAAGCTGTCCCTTTTTAAAGTCTCACATCCTCCTTTCTTTTTTCCTGTATACTGAGGTGCTCATTATCTTCCATCAGCTGTGAGCCCCGCAAACAGAAAAGAGCTCTGGAGAGAAGCATGAAGGTGGCTACCAAGTTTTATTTGTGACCCTGCAGTCTTTGGTCAGGTTCTGAACTGGCACAGGATGCACTCCACAAAGAGCTTTGCCATGTCCTCATCATTGCCATCTTCTTCATGCTCCTCATTGCTGCTGCCATCTCATGGCACCAGCAGAGCCCAAAGAACAGGAGCAGAACTCCAGCAACAAACCAGAGCTGCCACTGCTGCATGGCAGCAAAGAGCAGGGCCCTCCAGCCACAGCTGCTCTGCTCCTGAATCCTTTGCTCCAGCTCCTGCAGCAGCCAGTTATTTCCTGGGTCGGCACCTCCTCACACAGCTGCACGCAGTCCCACATGGCCTTAGCCAGATCATCACTGACCATCTGCTGGAGCTTGAGGGTGATGATCAGTACAAACAACATTTAAAAATTTGTGGGAAACGTGGCCTGAAGGAGAAGGAAGAAAGGAGGTTAAGTAAGGTTGTGAAGGAGGGAAGGAGAGAGCCATGGTCATGGGGAGCAGGTCCAGGAGCCACAGGGAGCTGCAGGCAGGTAGGAGAGGCAGCTGGGAGGTAGCAAGGCCTGTGCCCAGCCCCAGTGGTGGCAGCCCCATGCCCTGCCCAAGATGCTCCTGCCAGCAGCTGGGCCCTGGGTGCAGGATGACTTTCTGGGGTCATCTTTCTCTGCTGGCAGTCGCCCAGCCCGGCCTCCCCCTGCCTGTGCTCCTGGAGGGCAGTCACCATCCATGTGGTGACAGGAGTCTCTCTCACAAGCCTCCTTGCAACAGCCTCTTCAGCTGCATCGGCTCTGATTCCCCACAGGGGCTTTTGCTGAGGAGGAAAGGTGTGGCAGAGTTCCCACTCCTGACAGAGCAGCGTGTTCTTGGTGTCCTGTGCGCACATCAGCGGTGACTCTCACCTGGTCCGTGCCCAGCTGGACCTGCCAGCAAGAATTTCTGGGCCCATGTGAAATGCCATCCTGGTGGCAACCAGCCCAAGGGCAAAGCAGGAGGAAAATTATCCTTGTCACCAGTGTAGTCATCATCAGCTGCTGTGCTGGGCAGTCTGTGCGGAGGAGAACGCTGCCGCTCTTGGCAGAGGGCTGCTGTGCCAAATTCTCCCTTCCCTTTCCATGTCCTGCATCTTTCCCTCTTTTTCCTGCAGGGAAAGCTCTCTTTTTTGAGGTCTGCCTCACAAACACAGCTATGTGGGTGCAGACCTCTGTCAGTGCCCGTAGAACAGCAGCATTTGGAGCCGCTCCAGCAGGAAATGGTAGTTTCCCAGTGCCTCTGCTTGTGTGGCTGGATCTTCTTCAATGTGCTGGAAGAGGTTGAATGGCTTGGCTGTTCGGAGGGCTAGGGGCAGGATGATCTGCTCAGGCACATTCTCATTGCCAAAGAAGAAGTGGTTGAGGCGTGCATTCTCCAGGCAGCAGCACAGGTACCCCATGATGTCCATCAGCCGCAGCAGGAAATGCCTCCTGCACCAGCCTGACAGGGGGATGGTGGTCAGGAGGTGCATCACAATTGTCTTTATGGTATAGGTGGGAAAGCATGTTCCCACCAGGATGCGGGCAAAGATCTGCAGGCATTTCAGGTGGATGCTGTTGTATGGGACCCGCAAGGCCATATTCCTAAAGAACTTGAACTCTGCCACAGCATAGCTCTCTAGCCACGTGGTGCTGGGGTTGAAGATGGCCTCCGAATTCTGGCTGCTCAGGAAGATGTCCGAGTCGCCTTGCTGTACCCCAAAGAGAACCTCAACAAAGAGGCTTCTCCTGGAGGCATTTGTCAGATGCAGCTTGCAGGAGCAGCTGGAGGGCAGCACCACCATGCTGTAGTGATGTGACTGAGGCACCAACACCCAGGCTGACCTCACCTGTTTTTGGAACCAGAGAGCAGTTTTGTGTATGTCTAAGTAGGATCTGGTGCAAAGGGTGTCGAGGAGGCCGAGATGCTCATTCTTGCTCAGGTTCTCCTCAGGGTCGTGAAGGAGGCACAGCCTCTCTTCTGATGGCTGCTCTGTTGTGCAGGTGCACTCCAGCTGCACCCGGACACTGAAGTTCCTTTCAGGAATGTCTTCTGTGCTGCCCAGCTCCAGGTGGAAGGTGTACCCACAGGGGGGCTTCAGAGGCACAAGCATCTGGTAGACAGCATCATCCTCATGTGGATCCCAGCCTTCAAAGACACTGCCTACCTTGATGGCTGTTTGCAGCACCGCGTAGAAACTCTCTGGCAAGTGCTCTCTGATTGCATGGAGGAGGTTGTCCACCAGCTCATTCACCACCCGGCTCCTGTAGGCCAAGTTCTGCACAGGCCACTGAACGCGCTTCATGAAAATCTTGCCCAGATCCCTCTCGGCATTAGGATCTTCTTCATCGTCCTCCTCTCGCTCCTCTTCTTCCTCTTCCTCCTCTTCCTCCTCTTCGTTCTCCTGCTCCTCTTCATGTACCTGCTCCTCATCACTGCTGGAGCTGTTCTCTGATTCACCATTCCTGTCTGGATCATGGCTCCTTCTGCTGAAGTAGTGTACAACCAGGACTCCAGCAACAATCGAGAACCACCATATCACCATGGCAGCAAAGAGCCAGGCCTCCCAGTAAAAGTCTGGCTCCTCAGTCCCCGGCTTCTGGGTCTCTTGCTCCAGCTCCTGCAGCTGTTGAGTCGTTTCCTGGCTCAGCATCTCCTCACGCTGCTGCATGCGCTGGTGAGTGTCCTCATCCCACTCATGCTGTATCCCCACCTGCAGGAACTGGAACATGGCTATCACAAGCAGCACAAGTATTATGGCTTCCATGGCCTGCTGGAGGAAGGAGAGAAGGTGTTCAGTGGGGCTGTGAGGGAAGGAAGGAGAGTGCTGTTGTCATGGGTGTGTCAGGGAAGGAGGGAGAAAGGGAGGGAAGGAGGGAGCTGTGGTGGTGGGGATCAGGTCTGGGAGCCACAGGGAGCTGTGGGCAGGTAGGAGAGGAGCCGATGCAGCTGGGAAGCAGCAAGGCCTGTGCCCACCCCTTGTGGCAGCAGCCCCATGCCCTGCCCAAGGCTCTCCTGGCAGTAGGGTGAGAACCCACCCCCAACCCTGCTCAGCCTCCCCTGTGTGTGCACTCACCGCTGGTCCAATGCACACAGGGCAGAGCTGCTGCCTGGCTCCTTTTATAGCTCCACTGTGACACCATGGGGCTTTGGTTTCCAGAGGCAATGGTGAGGGCTGGTTGGCAGGTGTGGCCATGGCCCACTGTCATGTCATCCTGTAGAGAGGAAGAGGAGGAATACGGAACATAGAAAGGGGGAACCAGAAGGATTCTGGAGGCTAAGTAGGGAATCTGGAGGGAATCATGGCGAAACCATGGCATCCAGCAAGGAAAGGCTCAGGGAGAGTCAGAGAGAGTGAGAAGGAGAGAAGCTGCTTCCTCACGCTGAGCAGGAAGAAACAACTCCTGTCCAGTCATGGATAGTTCCATCTCAGCATGGGCAGTGACCTGGGTGATGGCAGCCCACCCTCTGTCACCTGGAAAACCACAGAATCATAGAATTAGCCGGGTTGGAAGGGACCTCAGAGATCATCTAGTCCAACCCTTGACCCACCGGAGCAGTTGCTAGACCATGGCACTGAGTGCCACATCCAGTCTTTTTTTAAATGTCTCCAGGGATGGAGAATCCACCACCTCACCGGGCAGTCCATTCCAATGCCTGATCACCCTCTCCGTGAAGAAATTCTTTCTAATATCTAACCTAAAGCTCCCCTGGCACAACTTAAGACTGTGTCCTCTTGTCTTGTTGAAGGTCGTCTGTGAAAAGAGTCCAGCTCCCACCTCGCTACAGCCTCCTTTCAGGTAGTTGTAGACAGCAATGAGGTCTCCCCTGAGCCTCCTCTTCTTCAGGCTGAACAGCCCCAGCTCTCTCAGCCTCTCCTCATAGGGCCTGTGCTCGAGTCCCTTCACCAGCCTGGTTGCCCTCCTTTGGACCTGTTCCAGGACCTCTACATCCTTCTTAAACTGAGGGGCCCAGAACTGGACACAGTACTCGAGGTGTGGCCTCACCAGCGCTGAGTACAGGGGAAGAATCACCTCCCTGGATCTGCTGGTGACGCTGTTTCTGATCCAGGCCAGGATGCCATTGGCCTTCTTGGCCACCTGCGCACACTGCTGGCTCATGTTCAGTTTCTTGTCAATGCAGACTCCCAGGTCCCTTTCTGCCTGGCTGCTCTCCAGCCACTCTGTCCCCAGCCTGTAGTGCTGCATGTGCAGCAGCCCCCTGCCCAGAGTGGCAGCCTTCTCCTCCCAACGACGGCCCCAGCACAGCAGCCCGTGACTGCCATCGTGACAAAGTGAGGCCATCCAGAGGGACCTGGTCAGGTTAGAGAGGTGAGCCCATGCCAACCTCAGGAAGTTCAGCAAGGGCAAGTGCACTGTGATGTACCTGGGTCAAGACAATCCCAAGTGTGAGATCCCACTGCTGAGACCCCACTGACTGGAATTTTCTTTGCCTCAAAAGACAATTTTAAAGTGAATAAAGGTGGCTGGAGCAGAGTGGGAGTAACGCTGCTAAGAATAAAATAACTGATTGCAGGGTGGAGACCTCACCCTTTCCTGAGGGCCGGCATTGAAGGCTGCTGATGAAGTCCCCTCCAGGCGACCCTGCCTACAATAGCCCTGACTAGGGTGGGAAAAACACCTCCATTGTCCTTATGCTAATGACTCCCAGCTCCCGCGGCAGCTGAGGAACAGATCACCTGGGAGAGGGAACATTATGAGCCGGGAGGATCCTGGCAGAAACCCCCTCCAGGCAATAGTCCTGATGAGGGTGGGGAGGACACCTTAATTGTAGTGATGCTAATGAACCTGGCTTCTGCGGCAGCTGACTGACAGTTCCCCTTGGGAACAAAGGAATTTAGGGGTATATAAGGCGGTCTCGCTCCGTGGTCGTGTCGTCGTCCTGCACCCATCCACCATCAGCTTCATCGGGACCTGCTCGGGTTCGGAACGCCATCTTGAAGAAACTCGCAGGACTGCTGGACCCCTGGTGGTGACTCTGACTCTCTCATTCTTTCTTTCCCACTTTTCTCTCCCATTTTTCTCTCCCCCCGCTCTCTCTTTTCTTCTCCTTTTCCTCTCTCCCTCTTTTGACTGGCAATATATTCCCCATACCTTCACGGCGTTCTATCATTTTGCTTGTGTCAGTTGTCAAATAAAAGTTTATGCTTGCACCCGATGCTTGCTGGTTGGATTTTGTTCTCACGAATCAAAACCAAAAAATAATTTAATAATTTAATAATAACTCCCAACCATAACAGCCTGTCTTTCCTCAGAGGTGCACAGTGAAGGAATGTAAGGTGCCGGTCACAATTGCACCAAGGAAAATATGCCATGAGAGCAGCTAAGCCTTGGAAGAAGTAGCAAGAGAGGGAGTAATCCCCTTTGGCAACATTAAAAGTTCAGCTGGGCAAGACGCTGAGCAACATGTCCTGACTTTGGTCTTAGCCTTGCTTTGAAGGGGGGGCTAGACTAAACACCTCCAGAGGTCTCTCCTAACCCAAATTCTCTATGTTACTCTATGACAGTGAGGATCAAATTGCCCAGGTGACCTTGTTGTGTGGGTGAAAGGCCATACTGTGCAGATCCATTGCTATGGAGGCCTTCAGGTGGAGCTACCAGTAATGAAAGCAATAGTCCAAAAGATGTTAGAGGGGATACTGCCGGGAGTCTTTAGTCATGAGTCTTTGGTGATTTTGTAGAAATCTGCATAACTTGAATCCCTAATGTATGGGATGAGCAAAGGAAGAGCCAGCACAGATCTGCAGATGGCCTGTTAGTCATGGCAGATGTATCACTGAGCAAAAGGAGGTGCTGCTTGCAGTTGACAGTCCCGTGGCCAGGAATCACCCAGCACTTGGGCTGTTTCCTGTGCTTAAAAACATCGTGCTGACTAGAGCTCTTATCTCAGTATCAGCCAGCTAGCAAAGGCAAGTGAGCAGCATTTTCTTCACTCATGGAAATCAGCCCATTTCCTTGACAGCTGACAGTTACCCACAGGAATTTGGCTTTAACTATTTTCAATAACAAACCAGGAAGACCGAGGATCTCTGTTGAAGAAAGCTTTAAGCTTTCAAACTATTAAACACTTGGCATAAGTTTATAATAGCCTGGCATAAGATCACAGCATGAAACCCAAAATTACCCATATTAGAAGACTGAATGTTCTGACCACAGCTATGAGGAACAGATATTTATAGGAGAACTGTAAGAAAGTGTGAAAAAGAGAATCATCTAATGATTTCTGCCCTAAGCACAACAGGAAATACAGCCACAATCACATGGTAAGGCATTTCCATGGCAACCGATAACATTTTCCATTAAGATGGAATTAATTCCAGGCTATAACCTGCCTAAGGACACTGAATGTTTAAGGGTGCAGCTAACGCCATACGTAGAAAAAGGAAATGGCTGAGCTGTGGCTAGGATGGGAGTGGGAAGGAGTGAAGCAGGACTCTACGTAAGAAAACCCTGTCCCAGCACGTTGTGCCATGGGCAGGAAGTGCTCCCTGCCCTCCATTACCACCGGATCTCCTTACGTGGGTTTCCCTGCACAGGGCTAGGCAAACAATGCAGGTGGGAGAAATCCACATCACTTCTCTGTCCCTGGTCCCATAACTGCGTCACGGGTCTCTCTTAGCTTAGGAACAAGAAGTAGCAATTAACTGCCTTACCAGACACTCTGCCTCCACCATTGCCAGGACCCTGCACAGCCCCCCCAGGGCTTCCCTCCACCCTGGCCATGGCCCAGGATCCTCCTCCAACCCAAAGCAGGGCTGTCAACCCCTGTCCCAGTTGCACGTTGTCAGTTTCCAGTTTCCCCCAGCCTGGCCTGGCCTGGCCATGAGCTGGGACAAGCCAGACCCACCAGCAGGTCAACATCCCAGCCTGGCCTCAGCTTGGACCTGTTTCCAGAACCCTGCCTGGCCATCCCTGGAGATGCTTCTCAGCTGCAGATTGATTTGCTGGATTGAGCTCATCCTGTCCCATCACCAGGAACCTGCTTGATAATCTGCAGGCACAATTGAATCTGCTGAGGATCTCCAGGCCTGCACTGCTCCCTGGATGGAGGCAGTGGGATAGGTTTTGGTGTCAGCACACTCAGTTCCTGGGCCCTGAGGGAGCTGCTGGCCCCTGCTGCACCCTGGCACAAGTGTCTGCAGTGCCATGGTACCTAAGTTCTGCTGCATGTCCTTGCCAGGAAGCTACACCCCAACCTGTCACAGCCTCCTCTACCCTAATAGATTCTGTGATTACAATCTACAGATTAGGTGGCAGTGGGGCAGTCCAAAAGGTTGAACAGGGCCAACAGAAGTCCTCCCGTCAGCATTATTTGGAGAAGTGTTACTGCTTGATAACTGGATCTGCTGGTTTCCCACAGCTGAGAACCAGTGATGAGGCCTTACATTTGTGTCTTCAGCTCCTTCATGAGTAGGTCTGTCAGTCCAGCTGGCCCAGAGTCTTGGGGAAAGTGCAAGAGGAGCTGCCCTCACCAGCAATTTTTATTGATTAGCACCTAGAAAGGTTGCACTGACTTGCATCTAGGTGGGATGTATTCATGATCTCCCAGTCCACAGGTGTTAATGGTGGTTGGTTCATCAGATGGGCTGTCCCCAGTTATTTTCCCAGCTATCTAGACAGGTTATGACTCTGGTTATGAAGCAGGTGTGAGGTGCCAGCATCAGCTTTCAGATGAGGATCTTGTACATAGAGCAGCAGTTCCTAGCACTTAGGAAGTGCTCAGTGGGGTGGATGGTGGCAGGCTAGACCAATTTCCATGGGAAAGGAGTCAGTGATGGTGCTTTAGCTCAGCCCAGATCCCCCTTCTTTCAGTGACACTCACTCAGTGGCTATAAGTGTCAGAGCTCCAGCAGCCTCCACCAAGAGCTTGTTTTGCTTTTAATCTAGGTGAAATTAGGAGAGGAGCATGCATAATCATGGCTAACAAAAATTCTTCTTACATTTATGAGCAGTGGCTTCAAGTGTATCTCTCTATGGAGTGAATATGGGTTTCCCCTTCCTTTCTTCCCCACAACAACTTCACTTATTTATGAAGATCCTCGTAGTGAATAGATACTGTGCTTTCTTGCCCTCTGCAAGTGACAACTCCAGTGTGACCACGATGCTGTGTGATGGGACATTCCTCTCATGTCAGAAAAATCTGTAGTGGTTATTAAAGATTTTCTGACGAAGAAACAGACTGAGAAAAAAGAATGTGTATTCCCTGTTCCAGAAGTAGAGGAAGACAAAGGCCTCTGGTCTTCAGAATGCTTCTTTGCAGTCAGGGGCTTCTAGAGATGCACGCACCAATAGCCAGCCTGCTATCTTGGATATAGGGCTAGAGGGAAATCCAGCTCAGTATATATATATATATTTCAAAGGACACAACATGAGAAAAATATGAGCTTTCCTGGCATCTTAGCCACCCTGATCAAGCCACTGTAACTGAAGTCAATATGAAAACATCTCCCCATCTGTCTTTCATGAGTTTCATGGGGTTTTTTCCATCCATTTTCCTTTCAGAAGTATTGAGGAAAAAAATCTGTATTATCTTCATGTCTGCTGTGCAGTCTAGGAAATGCTGTGCTTGTACATGCAGAGGGATTTATCTTGTCTCACAGGGCTGGGAGTCTGAGAAACATCCATAGGTGCAATTATTTGTACAGAAATTTTAAACCTGAGGAAGCAACACACCTTCAACACCCCGTAGCTTTGAAAGAAGTGAAAGGAAACATGACACATCCTGTTTCTGCAAACACTTTTCCAGTAACTCCAAAGAAAATCTTTAAACTTTTAAGGGTTTGCAAAGCTACTTACCTTCATTCATAGTTTTTCCTGTTTTCCTCTGAGGTCAAACAGATTTCTGTGTGAAAGGACAACCTGCACTTGACAGAGTGAAGCCATCTGCCACTTCTTGATTAAACCACTTCTGCAAAACCAATACCTGACTCTCTGCCTTTTCCTGTATTCAATAAAAATACAAAGACTTGAGGAGCAGAATAGGTGGCACATCTAAATGCTTCTTTAATGGCTGATTTGCTTCAGTGTTTTTTCATTATTAAAGTAGGACATCTGATGAAATAACAAAGAAGTTTTCCACAAAGCAAATGATAATGCTTGAAAATCTAAGGTCAAGCAAATTAATCTTGAGTGTTAAGAATGTCCATGGTACAATTAAGCTCAGATGCTGTCTGGTATCTGTTCCAAAGACAAAATCATTGCTCTCCCACCTTACAAATTCTTGTCTGTGGCAGCCTCTTACTGAAGCTGATGGGAACAAGCTCTGACACTTCCATAAGGAAGGCCCCAATGCATGGGAACCATCTGTCTGGTATAAACAAAGGCTACATTACCATAGCTGGTATAAATTAATAAAATCATAAAATCATTTAGGTTAGAAAGGACCCCTAAAATCATCAAGTTCAACTGTTAAGCCAACACTGCCAAACCCACCACTAACCCATGTCCCCCAGCACTGTATCAATGTGTCTTTCAAACACCTCAAAGGATGGTGACTCCACCACTGCCCTCAGCATCCTGTTCCAATGCTTATCAACCCTTTCAGTGCAGATTTTTTCCCTAATATGCAATCTAAATCCCACCCTGGTGCCATCTGAGGCCATTTCCTCCTGTTGTATCACTTGTAACTCTGGAGAACAGACCAATACCCACCTTGCTACAGCCTCCTTTCAGGTAGTTGTTAGAAAGCAGTCGTCAAGCAGTAGAATAGGCTACTCAGGGAAGTGATGGAGCTACCATCCCTGGGCATGGTGGGTATTTAAAAGATGTGTTAGATGTGGCACTTACCTGGTGACATAGTTCAGTGGTGTTAAATTGACAGGGTTAGATTCATGCTCAGTAAGACAAGAGGGCATGGTCTTAAGTTCTGCCAGGGGAGGTCTAGGTTGGATATTAGGAAAAAATTCTTTACAGAGAGTGCGATCAGGCACTGATCCAACCAAAATGATGCTATATGAGTCTATGAATCTTGTGGCACAACCATTTTTTAACCCATCTAATCGGGCACCCAGTGATGCTGCAATGTCCTCTTTCGGCTAAATGGTATAGGAAATGTTGGCAGAAGAACATAGCCAGTCCTGGCACACACACCAGCTTTGACTCCATGCCTAAGGTTTTGGTTTAAGCTGTTGTGGTCCTGCAGGGCTGCATGGCCCTGCCCTGGGCTGCAAGCAGACAAGGGAAGCCCAGGAGAGCAGCCCAGCTGCATTTCCCCAAGGCTGCCCCTGAACACAGGGCAAGAAGGGGCTTTGGGGGCCATTGGGGCTTTCCCTGAAGTGGAGTTCTGGGAGTTAGCAGGAGGCAGAGGAGGAAAATAATGTTTTTCCAAGACAGGTCCCTTGTGGACTCTTTGCAGGCTATCCTCACCTGTCCCCAGAGCCTCTTGAGCAAGAGATGGCCACCTGCCAGCTCCTCACATCCTGACCCACTTTTCCTGAGAACTCATCAAGGCAGAGTTTCACAGACAAGAGGAAATCCCTAAACAGCATGCAGCCAAGAGTGGAAAGTCAGTTTTGTTTTTTTTGGTTTGGTTTTTTTGGTTTTTTTGGGGGAAGGTTGGTTTTGTTTGGTTTATTTTTTTTTTCTCTCTCTTTGTTTTTCCCAATTATCTGCGAATGCATTTGTCAGCTCAGCAGGATCCCAGTGGAGACTGGAGCTGGGAGGGCTCTTCCTGCTTGGGGGAGGCTTCAGGATTTACCAGGCATTCCCCCTCACTCCTTGTCCCTTGCCTTGTCCCACTGGTGGCCATGTGCAGTGGCAAGCTCCAGACAGGTTTGCTGGTGGCAGGTTATTTCCTCTACCTGCTGGTGGGTGCTGCTGTGTTCCAGGCACTGGAGTGGGCAGCTGAGAAGCAGGAGAAGATGGCAGCTGCCCAGATGAAGGAGGCTTTTCTGCAGAACTTCACCCACCTGACAGTGGCAGAGATGGAGCAGTTTATGAAGGTAAGTGCCAGCCCTGCAGAAACCCCTTCTCCCTCCTGTTTCCTCGTGTTTCCTTCTCAGCCTTGCCACACAGATAACTTGCATGGTCTTCCTATTGATCTCTTGGGTGATTTTAGCAAACCCCAAATGCACTCTCCAGTTTGAGCAGGAAGGTGACATTGATGGTAAATACAACCTGTGTAGCTTGACAACTCTTTGTGTGTTCCCTATGATCAGCCCCATCCTGGGATGTCACAGTTCCTTGGGGTCTTGCCTCCTGGGGATTTGGCTGCGTTCATCTCCACTGGATGGCATGGCAGGAAAAATGAGGCTGTCTGAAATGGATGGGTGTGTTTGCCACTCACAGAGGTGTCACAGCACAAAGGAACAATATGGCAAGGTTTGAAACAATCTCTTGGGGAATAAATAAAAAAAAAAAGAAAAAAGAAAAATCCTGTATCGCTACAAGGAAGGTGGCATGGTCAGGATTTACTCTTGTCAAGATGCTGCAGAAGTGAAACAGGTAGCCTGGCCAAGGGAAAGGTGTTTATGGCCAAGAAGCTGAGAAAGAGCACAATTATCTCTTCTTCTTCAGTATTTCCTAGCTCTGTCTGCTCCGGTGCAGAAGAAAACAGGGAGAGCAAACAAACAGCCTTGCTGTAAACATTTCCGCATGGGAAACTAATGGACCTCTTAATGGTCCAGTGTGCAGATAAGGAAAGGAAGGGAAGAACTGATATTTCTAACAACAACCAGCAATCCAGCCCCCAGCTCACGTATGCATGCACCCTCTTCACCTTGGATTGTTTTTTTGTGGAGAGGAGAGGAAAAAAAACTTTCGAAGACAATGAAATCTTTGTGCATGGGTTGTGGAATGATTTCTGTTAGCCTTGATCTTCTGGGACACCAGCAAAAAATATAGTGAGGGAGGAAGAGGGAGGGTGGTGCAGATTTTTCTGGTGCAGTTTATTCCAGTTTTCATCTTGCCTCTGGCAGGTCTCAGCCCTGGATTTTGTCTAGGATGTTTCTGTAGAAACCAGCCTACCTTCCAGATGTCTGGTCTAGTGTTCTCTGTTTGCTAAAGACAGGGACAGTGGGATAGATTTGGGGGGGGTTATGTATTTTTTAATGTAAAAAAAAAAAACAAACCAGCACTGAGAATTAAAACCAAGCAAGAAGGGAAGAGTCTGAAAATATGTAACAAAATTGATAATGGGGTTGGAGGGACTTGGGAGAAACATCAAATCTGCTGAGGCAGAGCAGTCTTAACAACCCAAACCATCTCTTATAATTCAGATGTTTAGATGTTCATCTCAAAGGCCACATTAATATGTGCATGTGTGTTCCCACATGCAATTTGGAGAACAGTGTGTATGTCAGGCTGGATTCTGATTGTGGTTGCACCAAGAGTAATTCTTTGCAAATCAATAGACTTCCTCTGAGTTTAAAACACAGAATCATAGAATGGTTTGGGTTGGAAGGGACTCTTAAAATCATCCTGTTCCAACCCTCCTGCCATGGGCAGGGACACCTCCCACCAGCCCAGGTTGCTCCAAGCCCCATCCAACCTGGGCTGAGACACTGCCAGGGATGGGGCAGCCACAGCTGCTCTGGGCACCCTGGGACAGAGGCTCAGCACCCTCACAGGAAAGAATTTTTTCCTCATATCTAACCTAAATCTCCCCTCTTTCAGTTTGAAACTGTTACCCCTCAGACAATCATTATCTGTGACACAGAATACAGCCTTTAAATAAAATTCTGTGCATGTCACATGTACTCTGCTAGAACTCACTGGTGCCCTCCTGGGAGGAATCAGTCACTGCTCAGTGCACCTGCACACAGGTTGGGGATCAGATCTTAGATGCACCGCTGCCATCTCAAGGGCAAACCCAAAACCAGCAACCAACTCCCCCCATGGCTTCAGCCTTCCTCTGCTACATCCTAGTTATCTATGGGATCATTTTTTCACAAGTCCTTAGCCCAAAATAATCAATGTCTTTGGTCATGCTAAAAAAAACAAGTTCTCCTAACACCCACTAGAGCAGTCAGCATCATCAGGGCAAAAGATTAACGCTCAAAACCACGCACACCTTCACCCCTAAATTTGGGGAGCAACCAGCTGGTGGTTCTGAGTGTTAGTCAAGAATGCTTGTCAGAGTATTGCTGGGGACAGGTGAGTGGTATTCACTGGGAAGGAGCAGTAGTTGGCTAAATCTGTAGTATTCTTGCAACAAACCCTTGAGAAAAGCAGCCATGTTGATATCAAACTTTGTTTTGCCTCCCAGAACCTGACTGAAGCCATTCAGAATGGAGTATACCCTGTTGGAAATGAATCACAGATTGAAGACAGCAACTGGGATTTCAGTGACTCCTTCTTCTTTGCAGGCACAGTTGTCTCCACAATAGGTAGGCCTGATGCTTTCCATGTATGTTTGTGTGTGTGTGTGATGCTTATTATGTCTGGACCAGAATGAATAAGACTTTTGAGGGTGAAAACTCCATCCCTTCATTGCCATGGATGCTAAACATCAATGGGCTTGGTCCTGAGACCTCAGCACTGCACAGCTCTTTTGGCTTTGCATTATTTTGGCTTGTGAAATACCAGTCACCTTTCATATTATTTCCCACTTGTTTCTTCTTTTCAAGCCATCTGTTAAACTGTTCAATCTGCTGCCAGTTGTAGGTGGGAGATAAACTTTCCTGGTCTTTAATCTGTGGTCAAATAGGCTTTAAATCAGAGAGTGCTGCAAAGCATAAAAGTGGTAGAAAAGAATTGAGCTCTGATGGGGCATGGACACTGTCTCAACAACCTCTGCTGGGCTGCTAGTGCTCATATTGAATTAGTTGTATGCCAGGAGGAAAAAAAATAGAAAGAGAGCAAGGCAGATGCTGAGACTTTTATGCTGCTGCTTCAAGCTCTTCTGAACTTTTCAGGGGCTGCCTGTCCCTGCTGCTTGTCCCTTTCTCTCAAACATACATCCCAGAAAGCAGAGGCCTGATGAATTTAAGCATGAAGTCCACATTGTTGGCTCCTGCTTCACATTTTCATGTAGTGAAAGTCAAAGCTCTGTTTTTGCAGAGTGAAGCTGAGGCCTCCTCACTCCTGCTATACTACAGGCACAGCATGGCCACTGATCTGTGAGTGTGACATGTCACAAGGACCCTCACAGGTCACAGTCTTTGCTACTTGAGTTCTCACTGGAGTTCCAGCCTGTCCAGTATAGCAGCACAGAAGCAGCAGTGATGCCCTGGCCATCTGCCAGCCCAGGCACGTCACCATTGCTGTTATTAAAATGTTCCCAGGCACAGCAGAGGATGATTAGCAGTACAGCAAGCAGCAAAAGCAAAAAGCAGGCACTAATGAGCACGAGTCTCTAATATACAGTAAGGCAAGCAAGCCCCATGGCAAGCACAGGAGCCTGGTAATTAATAGCTGAACAGCAGTAACAGCTGTAAATTCAATCTAGCACAAGCCAATAAAACCTCTTGTTATTGCAAACACTTTGAGTCCCACATTGGGTGCCAAAAAAAGGGATTGTCATGGTTTAATCCCAGCTGGCAGCCAAGCCCCACACAGCCACTTGCTTGCTTTCCCACAGTAGGGTGGGGAGCACTGGAAAGGTAGAAGTGAGAAAATCAGTGGGTTGAGAGAAAAACAGTTTAATAAGTAAAGCAAAAACCCCACATGCAAGCAATGCAAAGCAAGGAATTCATGCACTTCTTCCCATCAGCAAGGAGCTGTTCAGCCATCTCCAGGAAAGCAGAGCACCATCACACAGGAAAATTACTTGGGAAGACAAACACCATCACTCTAAAAGTCCTCCCTTCCTTCTTCTCCCCCAGCTTTATATGATGAACATGATGTCATGTGGTATGGAATATCCCACTGGTCAGTTGTGGTCACCTGTCCCAGCTGTGACCCCACACAACCTCTTGTGCACTCCCAGCCTACTCAGTAGTGGGTGGTGGGAGAAGCAGAAAGGGCCTTGACTGTGTGTAAGCACTGCTCAGCAATCACAAAAACATCTCTAGTTATCCACAGTTTCTATCACAAATCCAAACCATAGCCCCACATTAACTACCATGCTGAAAATTAACTCTTATCCCAGACAAAGTTAGCACAGCAGACAAGCTGTCCCAGGAAAAGTGGGACTTTGCCTTTTGCTATGCACTTTCACTGTAGAGGTTTATTGTAAATGCACATCAGGTACTTCCACTTATATTTACCAGATTTTTTTCATGAAAATGGAGTATTTCTGCAACAGGAAGCACAAGACAACCTAAGCATTTGAGGGCCTAGTAGTCAATAAACCACTCAATTGCTATATTTGTCTTTTCCCTGAAAGAAAACATTGCATTTTCTGAGTAATGGATGACTTGAAATGAACTGTGCTTGGGAAAGTGCCTTTTCTCAGGGTCACTGATAGAGTAAGGCCATACACAAAATACAGACCTCCTGCACTCAGGGATGTACCTCACAGAATCTAAGAGGAACAAAGTCTCAAGTCCTTTAAAGGACATGTTTGCAGTTCTACAGCCGTTGTTCCACTACTTAGATAAACCCTCTTTTAGTAGGACTGTAAGACAAACATCTCCCTGGCATGAATAAATAAGCCACCAGTAAGGTCTGGACTAATTAGCACTGTCTATTCTAGTGCACACTGCACTGCCTCCAGGACTGGAGCCAGGATCTGGACATACCAACCTCCTGGCATTTAGCCAGAGAGGTCACTAACAGACAGGCAGATCAGGAAGAAGCTAGAGATGGCTATATGTGATTCTGACATGGTAAACAGCCTGGGACTACAGCCTTGATGTCTTCCAGGTCCCCAGACTTCTGTGTTCTGTCTTTCCATGTATTTATCAAACTGGGACAAAGCATGTTTTCTGTAACTGCTTTGAGATTGTGCTTTCATTCCCACTGTGGATGGGTTGGGAGGACCCAGTGCTCTCTGCATTCCCCCAGACCATGCAGGGTGAATCACTTCAGCTGCTTAATGCCTTTTTCAGGGGGGAAAAAAAAGAGTGCATGTGGACACATCTTTTGGGGTCAAAGGCAGGCCAGGTCGGGGTAGGTGTGAATGTGACAGTGGACTGCTCCAGTTCTCTGGAATGTCTCCTCTGACCCATCTTTTTTCCTAGGCTATGGTACACTACATCCCAAAACTGCTGGGGGCCAGATCTTCTGTGTCTTTTTTGCTCTGTTTGGGATCCCCCTGAATATTGTTTTTCTGCACCGTGTTGGTAAGATGCTCTCACTGCTCTGCAAAAAGCTGGGAAAATTCCTCTATGAGAAAGGAATGAGAAAGGTAATTGGTTTTATTTACTCTTTACTTACAGGCACAGTTAAATGCTCATTTCTAGTTGTTTGTTTGTTTTTTTTTCTCAAGTTATATGTCATTATCCTCTATTATGTTTCTTCTCCTGCTGTGTTAGACATTGTGCTAGCAGAGAGAAAGAGACATTCTTCACTTGCAGAGCTAAGCAGACAAGGAAACCATAGAGGAGACAGAGAAAGGGAGGTATTTTGTCTACCCATCTAACTGGCAGATATCCAGCCCCCTTCAGAAATCAACGGAGAGAGTGGGTGTCTCATCCCACTTCTCTAGACTCTTATCCCAGGAGCTAACACTCTAGGGAAGTTCCTGTCTCCCTTTATAATCAGTGAAGAGAGTGATGAGAAATCATCTTATCTTTAGGCAGCACAAGCAGGTGAGCTGTATGAAGTGTTTCAGTGGATACTGACTGGATGCCTGGTGTGTCACCCCTCCTCATTCATTATGCAGTCCTTTAATCCCTCTCCTCACTTGACCTTGACAGGAAGGAGACATCAAGCTGATGTTATCCATTTTGAGCCCAGTTGCTTTAAGGTGAGGAGGCTCCTGTAAAGGGCTAGAGATAGAATGTGTCTTGCCTGGTTATGCCCCAAGTTATTTGCAGCTCCTTTCCTTCTCTGAGGAAGTGAGGATAGCTTTTCTGTGCCTCCTGTAACTGACTTCCAGGACAGGGTATGAATGCTTCAGAAAACCTTGCTCACATTGGTACATTTCTCCCCATGTCTGGTGCCCTTAAAGAGAACAGAAGGATTGATCAGATACAGACTCAGGCACATGTACAATTTACAAAGGCATGAAAAATTCTCCAACAGTTGCCATTCAATCTGGACTTATAAAATTCTATGCATAAATAAATGTGTGCTAGGCTGATAAATCTGGATATATAACAAGCCTTTTCCTTTACTCAAGGCTGGGAAGTAGGATGGTTCAGAAGTCATTGTCCAAGCATTTCTGCATCAGGACCTTATTAGCTAAAGGTCTTCTTGTAGCCACTGGGTAGGAGTCAAGTTGTGGCACTGATGCAATGAGAAATAAAGTCAACAATCTTAGAGATACTGCTTTTAGAAATGGTGTAGACATTTTTTTTTAAGTCTCTTTCCACAGACAAATTTGAATGCTCTTTAGGTGCCACACCTAAATACCTAAAACTACAAGTGAAGTTTGGTGAAAAGTGGAAATACTGGACTCCAGTAAAAGTCATTGGATAGGAGTTCCTCCTATACTTATGGTCATTGGAGGTTAATACACTCAGATAAAAGATTACAGAGCTGCTGTGGACATCCAACCCCCATAATACTTGGTTTCCCCCTGCTTTGGAGCAAGGCTAGGGAACTTTTAGAGGAAGAGCACTCAATATAAATCCTTCACTACCTGTGGTCCCAGTAGGTATTCCTAGGTAGCCATGCATTTTGAACAGCCACCATAGATGTGGCCTGCTACTGTGTCAGATAATGATAATAATTGACTTGGTTTCTTTCTTTTACAGAAGAGGATCAAATCTCTGACCCTTTTGTTCTTCCTGGTAACGGGGATCCTAGTTTTTCTATGCTTGCCATCACTCTTCTTCCAGATGACAGAGGGCTGGTCCTACAGTGAAGGAATTTACTTTGCATTTATCACCCTCAGCACCATTGGCTTTGGGGATTATGTGATAGGTAAGAAGGTGACAGGTAAGAAAGTTTTCCAGGTTTATGAGTGTAATTATCATGGGTGGACTGCACAGGCCACCAGCACACTGTAGAGACCAATCTTCTAAGTCTTCAATTAGTCTTCACCTTGTACAGTTCTGGGGGAAACACACATTTCTCTGGGATTGCATGTGCTAAAAAAACACAAAATTTTCTAAATTTAGTTAAACGTGGTGTTTTAGGGTGCAAGGAAGCCAAATGTTATGGGGAGAGAAGGGGAAGTGTAGGGGGAGAATTCAAGGAGCCTACAAATCTGCACAAAGCAAAAGGGAATAGCTTGTGACAGTCACATAAAATAAGGTGTGGATCCTTGTTTTAGCCCTCTAAGGCTTATGTTTCAAAGTGTAGAGTGAAAAAATAAGTGGTTATGTTTCAGAGGACAGGATTTTACACAACAGACTGAGAGGTGGAAATCCCAGTCATGGGAAAATGGGGAAATTTACTCTGTGAGTAGTGGGTCTTAAACATATATATCACTGTGAAAGTGGCCTTTGTTAGTCTGTGGTGCATCACTGGAGGTTGTCTGTCTTCACAAGCCAGAGCTTAGGCTTTCCCCTGAAGACAAATTATTGGAGCTACACTCCAGTATGATCCTGTGAGATACTGAGCACCTTGGACCTGAGGGACATGGAATACAGGAAGGTGGAGGGTAGCTGGTGCCATGCAGGAGAAGAAGTGGATGTCAGTCACCCTGATGGATTCCAGAGAGCCCTGAGGAGGAAGACTTGGTGGTGGTGGTGGAGCAGAAGCTCAACATGAGCAGTCAATGTGTGCTTGCAGCCCAGAAAGTCAACCAGGTCCTGGGCTGCATCAAAAGAAGCTCAGTCAGCAATCAAGGGAAAGGATTCTCCCCCTCTACTCTGCTTTTGTGAGACCCCACCTGGAGCTCTGTGTCCAGTTCTGGAGTCCCCAGCATAAGAAGGACATAGAGCTCCTGGAACACGTCCAGAGCAGAGCCACTAAAATGCTCAGAGGGCTGGAGCACCTCCCCTATGAAGCCAGGCTGAGGGATTGGAGTTGTTAAGCCTGGAGGAGAGGCTGGAGGAGAGGAGGCTCCAGTGTGACCTTATAGCAGACTTCCAATATCTGAAGGGAGCCTACAGGAAAGCTTGGATAGGGCTTTCTACATGGGTGTGTAGTGAGAGGAGAAGGGGACATGGTTTTAGACTTGAAGAGGTGAAATTTAGGTCAGACATTATGAAGAAATTATTTAATTTGAGGGTGGTGAGGCACTGGCACAGGTTGCCCAGGGAAGCTGTGGCTGCTCCTTCCCTGGCATTGTCTCAGGCCAGGTTGGATGAGGCCTTGAGAAACCTGGGCTGGTGGGAGGTGTCCCTGCCCATGGCAGGGGGTTGGGACTGGATGATCTGTAGGGTCCCTTTCAACCCAAACCATTGTCTGATTCTATGACAACCAGAGCTGAAATGTGTATACCCTGCAGTATTTTTGCCTTAAATAAGGGCAATATAAAGATGATAAATTTAATGCCTCATACTTTCACAATGAAACAAGTGGAATCAATGACTGTTCTGGGTATTATGTGTTTGGAGCTGATTACAGATGACAGCTGGATTTGCACTGGCCAAGTGGAACAGAACAGGTTTGACTTGATTTGCATTTTAGTAATTCCAAAGTGGCTGGTAGCTGTTGTACTTCAAGCATGAGATAAAGCCTAGTATGGGTAAGGAGACATCCCAGGAAGATGCCAGAGTCTGGATTTAGCTATTTGTAATACATGTACACACAGGTGATTCTTCTAGGGTGAAACTCCCCTTGGGCTGTAAATACAATTTATGCCCTGCTGAAGTCCAGTTTTGACTTAAAGTTATTCCTAGTTGCTTTTCTAACCCCACATCTGTACATAAGAGCAGAGTAGATGTTTTGCAGCAAGGCTGGTGTCCCCTCTGCCAACTCAACCCCAGCAAAAGAAAAAGAAACAGCTGCTGGCTGTCTATCCATGAGAACAAACCAGCCCACTCCTGCCCCATTTCCAGAGCTCCTGCATGAGGAAATACAAAAATCCTGCACACTGATCTATGCAGTAAAGAGCACTGCAGCACTTGAAAAGGGTTGCCAGGACCCTGGTTCTTCTGGGCAGCTTCACAATGAGAAATGATCCACCAGATTTCTGGTGATCTCCCCATCCACACAGATTACTGTATGGAATCACCCTTGATGGTGACTTACAGCACTCAGTAAACAATATCACCAAGTTTTCCTGAAGATGCCAGGGTGATAACAGCTGTATCATGGTGAGAATGTTGTGTGGGACTCAGTACATACAGTAGGATCAAATGTTCTCCATATGCTGGTGGTGGATTGCTGATGTCTGAAAAAACAAACGACTTGACCCATGCAGAAAAGTAGGTGTGCTATGCTGGCTGATGCCAAGAAGTTTGGACCGAGTGAAACAAGCTTCAGTCTTCCAACTTCTTCAGTTTTCCAACACAGAAAGTTGTTCTGGGCATGTGTCAGTGAGTTCTCATCAGACACTTGAGTTTTTTAATGTCAGACTTTCCTGAAGACATTCAGAAGCAAAGCAGGAATGGCAGCAACTCTCTTTGTATGACCAAGGGTACCTCTAGCATTAAAGAAATATTTATTAGGTTATAATCACACCTTATGGAAATACACAGAATTACAATAACCTGGGTAGGCATGTGGTTCTCCTGGCCCACTGTGCTCTGCTTTGTGTGCTTTGGGAGTCAGGGAATATTTTCAAGTCAATAGAACACAGTTTTACACTGCTTCCCACACCACTGCATTTATCTGCAGGTGCAGAGGTTGAATTGGGATTAATATGGTATAAGAGGAAAAAAAATGCTCTGCTCCTCTGCTAATTCACCTCAAACCCACTATGTCTTTTTGACAGGTCAGCATCTCTCACTTTATTGCAACAACAAGAGACTTGCCCAGCCCTAAGCTAATGCTGGGGAGGTGAGAGACTCCACTACAATGAAGAGTCATCTTAAAGCACCCAATATATACATTGATGAATCCATCTCACACAGGCAAAGCAGTTTTAACTTGCTCATTTCTTTCTTTCTCTCCCCTTATTGCAGGTAAGCAGCCTGGCAGGAATTACTTTTCCTACTACCGAATGCTGGTTGCCATTTGGATTCTTTTTGGCCTGGCCTGGATTGCTCTCCTGTTTAATTTATTGACAACAGTACTAGAAGATACTGAAAAAATAATTGTCAAGGATCTCCATCAAATTGGAAAGGTGAATAAGGAGAATGAAACAAGCCAACAAAGAAGATGCTGGCCTGCTCAGTTTATTCTAGATGAAGAACTGCTACCATCACGTGATGGAGGGGATGCTCAGAAAATGGAGTCGTTAGCACCAGCTTCTGAACACACAAAAAGTGGAAAAGATGTCTTTTCCCATAACAAAACTATTGCCACAACACAAGAGAATTCTTCACTGGAGAGTTGCTAGTGAATTATGCTAAAGAAATTCCCATGGAAATAAAATTTATCCTAGGTTTTGCTGAGACATGACCTTTCAGAACTCAAGACTTACAGTTACCCAAAGCTCAGACATTAATGGTAAGAAGTTTGCTCCTCAATTTGCAGCTAGATTGTGCTAACAACCTGAGAAGTGTGCTTGTTTTGCAAGGTGTTTTTAAGGTGCTGCCACAAAAATGCAGAGGAGGAGCATGGTGAAGCTTGCTGGTTTTATTTGGATTTTGCTGCTTGCAAAAAAATCATATCTCTTCCAGAAACTGACATGCACAAGCTTTGCTGAGGCATTGCATAGCACCTTTGGAAGGAATAAGGATATGTAACTTCATAGATGCCTGACTTGAGCCATCATATTGGATAAACTAATATGATCTGAAAGACATGTTTATAGGACATCACCTGGGCTCAGTTCAGAGACACTAGAAGCATCTAATGGACAGGGTTAGAAAAATATTAGTATGTTAGAAATTATTCATTCTACCTCTTCCTGGTTTATCCTAAGATGAATAAAGGCTATTTCACCTTTTATCACTGTGGCATTGAAAAACTATGTGACTATGTTTATGAAGAACATGTAAATCCATGACTTTAATTCCAATTTTATAACACTTATTCTATAAGCATTTTATAAGAACAGAAACTGGTTTGAATGGAAGAGTCCTCACTGTATAGACTTGCTGCTATCTTTATATTCCATGAGAGCTATAAAGTAACTTTCAAATTTTTTCCCTGTGCTGGGCTAAGGTAGCTTTCCAAGTGTGAGTGATGTCCAAGCAGTGCAGTCTTACCTTCAACCAGGTAAAAAAAGGATGGATGTCTGATCTATGCAGGCCCAAGGCCTTGAAAGGCTCAGTGTACCCATCAGGAGGTGTCTTGTGTGTGTCAAGAGTGCACCAAACCTGATGTACTGGCAAATCAGCTGTGGTAGACATGGTCACAGAGGTTAAAAGTATCCTAGGTGCTTACAACTAAAAATCAGACTAGTCCAATATGCTGTCTTTGACATGTCTCCTGGCATATGCCTCCAAACAGAGTTAGGAATTGGGCAGTTCTGCCATGCTCCTGTGCTGGGATGCAATCCCTTTTTCCAGGAGCTGGTGGCTCAAAGGCTGCCCAGACAAGAGTTGGGGTCTCTTTGCTTCGAAAACCCATGAACTTGCCCAAATGCTGAACTCACATCAGCACCCACAGGACCCACCCAAGGTGGTCCATAGGCTCAGAGTAGGAAGTGCCTCCTTCTGATGGCACTGAATGTGTTGCTTGACAGGTTTTCTGATATCCTCAAGTCCCTTGTCTTGGCAGACAGTGAATAATTGTTCTCAGCTTACCCTCCAGGTGTTAGTTCAGCCCTTGCCAGAGCTATTTCTGTATGAAAGGGAGAGTAAATTACAGCTATAAAGCAGTTTTAGGCCATAAAGATGCAATCAGCCTTGAAGTTGAATTCGTAACTATTTCAGTCAAACAAAATCACACTTCTTGCCAAAACAGCTCTGCTGGTTCAAGACCTGGCATGAAGACATGACCAAATATGTACTCTCTTTCCTTCCCTTCCCTTCCCCAAATGATTTTCCAGTGTTGTCCTCAAGGCTGACTTCTCACCTAGTATTTCTCACTCTCAGAAAACCCATCTGAGGCAGCAGAAACAAGAACTTCCAGAAACTGGGGGAAGGTGGCAGGGGTATCACAGGATAGAGTGATCCTTCTGAAACCAGAATCTTGTTGCTATCTCAAGGTGACACCACAACCAGGCAGAGACAACAGCTGGATGCTCCCAAGCAGGGTTCTCTTCACCTCTCAGTGTTCCCCTCTCACCAAGCATTGACTCACATTATTATTATTATTATTATTATTATTATTATTATTATTATTATTTTCCAGGAATCATTGTTCCTCTTTTGTCTTTTCCCAGCCCATCCCCAACCTCACAGCAATGTTGTCAGGGCTGATTTAGGGAGAGCTGGTCCTGCCTTGGGGTGAGTTGGCCATTTTGCAGTTTCTAGGTGCACTTTCCACTTCCTTCCAGCTTGGTTCCTGGTGTTTGGTGCCCCAGGTGGCAGGCAGGGCCTCTACACCAGCACAACACCCATCTCTTTGCTGTCTTTACTGCTCAGGAGAAAGAAGACCCTCCAAGGCACATCTCATAGTCAACACAGCCCTGCAGGGTTTTCCACATCTTGTCCCACTGTCCCGCTTGCTCCCTGTCATGAAAAGTAACACAACCTGGCCCTGAAGCAAGCTCCTAACATCCTATTGCAGCACAGAGTGATAAAAGATGCTTCTTTAGACTTTTCAGGAAAGGTAAGAGTGATGGCCCATGGACTCTGAGCAAAAACAGCAAGCCCAGAGCCAGGCAGTGTCTCTTTGTGCAGAACAGGACAAATTCTCTGTCCTTCACCCTGCTGTGTGTTTAACAAGAAGCCATGAAACCCAAACATGTTTCCACAAGCCAGTCTGCCCCGTGCAGCTATTGTCACAGGGCACAAATCCACCTTTTAAACTCGTGTCCCTGGATCTGAGAGACATGAGATGGGAAGAACTTCACGTGGCTGTCCTCCTTCAGGTGTCAAGAACTGACGTGTCCCTTCAGCTGTAGATGCCAACCTCGGAACAGAGCCAAGAGATCCACAAACATAAAAACCATAAGAGCTCTCAGGAGGTGGCTGCTCTAAGAGAGAAGACTGATGCTTTGTAAATCCTCCTGCCTGCCAGGAGACCTTTGGAAGCAGAGTCTCAGCTTTGCTTCTCATGCCCTCTCCTGGCTGTGTGCAGCAGATCCCCTGCCTTCACATTTCTGCCAGCTTTGTCTTCCTCCTGCTCTGAAGAGCAGCTGATGTACTGCCCTGTCCCACACAGTTCCCAGGATACCAGCTCCTCGATCCTAAAATCTAACCTAAATCTCCCCTCTTTCAGTTTGAAACCATTCCCCCCTTGTCCTGTCACTCCAGGCCTTTGTCCCAAGTCCCTCCCCAGCTTTCCTGGAGCCCCTTCAGGCACTGGTAGTTGCTCTAAGGTCTCCCCATTGCAGCCTTCTCTTCTCCAGGCTGAACACCCCCAACTCTCTCAGCTGGTCTCCATAGGAGCAGTTCTTCAGCCCTCTGATGATTTCTGTGGCCTCCTCTGGACTTGCTCCACTGGCTCCCCATCCTTCTTGTGTTGGAGGCTCCAGAAGTGCAGAGAGTACTCCAGGTGGGGTCTCCTGAGAGCAGAATAGAGGAGGAGAATCACCACCTCCAACCTGCTGCTCACACTTCTTTCCATGGTGTGAAGGACCCTCCCTGGCAGCACGCAGGGTGCTGATGCTGGGCTACCACGTCCCCATGCACCAGCTTCCCTGCCAAATGTCTGCTGCAGGACCAAGGCACACATTCACACCCTCTGTCCCATGGGAAAATGAGACTGGTCCAGAAAAATCCTGCAAAGTAGCAAGTCTGGGGGCAGGTTTTGCCCTACAGCAGCCCCCAGGGCAGGCAGTGCCTCATATGGCAAAAGGGGTGGAGATACAGGGAAGGAAGAACCAGCACCAGAAGGTGTGTGGTCCTTTCTGATGGGAAACACAAGGGAAAAGCCCAGGAAAGCTGCAAGCCAAGCTGGGAGAGGAACTTTTTGGACGGGATACTGTTCCTCATTCTGAACAATAAAGCTCTCTCCAGAAAGGCTTAGGCACAGCCACAGACTGCCCGAGGGATGAAGTAAGCTGCCTCTTCCAGCATCATCATCCTCTGAGCTCTGCACAGCCACAGCAGATCTTGTCCTGGCATCACCCCTGAGATGGGAAGCTGTTGCTCTCTGTGCAGATAACAGGAGCCCCAGAGAAAATTCAGTTTATCACCTGAGGTCATGCATGAGACCTTTGGCAAACACCTGGTCTGATGCTCTCTCAACCAGGACCAGGTGTCCTGGTAGTTCTTCCTGGTAAATCAATGGTTCTGTAACTGCTGATATACGGAAAAAATCATCTTGAATTGAGAGAAAAGTTAGAACAGAGCTTCTCCACAGCTGGAGATTTAAAAGGGTCCCAGAGCTTAACTCAAGAGCTTAAGACAGAATTTGGTTTTTCTTCTTCTGCATCTTCCCCTTGCCCAAGGGACAGAGTAAATTCCATCCTGAAATCCCTTTCCTGCCAAGTGTCAAGGCAGCAGTGGTACCCCAGAGACCAGGCAGAGGGTTTGTCCATCAGAAGATCTGCACAGCCTGGAGCCTTTCCTGGGAGCTGCTGGAAAGCCCTGGCTGTGACCCAGCCCCAGTGCCCTGCTCAGGGAAATCCAAGTTTCACCCAGCAGCTTCCTGTGTGCCTGCCAGCTCCCCCACTGCAGCTTGTTTTCAAACACAAATCATTTCCAAGGCAAGCCAAATCCTTTCCCATCTATTAAACCAGCTGCTGAAAATCTCCAGGAGCATGATCATGAAATATATTATCGTGGATTAAATGGCAGCATTTATCCTGCCTTCATCCTGGGCTGCTCCTCATACATCACCCACCTCTTTGCTGCCAGCTAGCAAACAGTCTGTGTTTCTGCACTTGAAACCAAGGAAATGCCACGAGGAATTATCTTTCCCTCAGAAGGAAGCCCCTCAGGAATTCCATTGCCTCCAGAGAGAATAAGAGAAACTACACTTTGATCTGTCTTTAATTAGTATATGGGATTGTTTAGGGATCTTCTGAGGTCTCCTTCAATTAATAGCCAGTTTATTTGGAGAGATTAGGTGGTTGTGCTTTTTTTTTTTTTTTTTTCTG
>JAAWXA010000014.1:17428903-17461596 GCA_038090715.1 Florisuga fusca
TGAGATCTTCTGGCTGGTTTCCCTCCCCCCACCCGTATCAGTCTATAGATATGAGATTCAGCAAAGAATACAGCTCGGATGTGGCTGGAATTCAGAGAAGTGACTTGAAGTGATGATTTCCCCCCCCCACCAGGCTGCAGATGATGGATGTATTATGCATGAAAATAGCACCAGGCACAGATGGGGTGGGAGTAGAAGGTGTGAGCTGATCATGACAGCAGCCAAGCTCTGCTAGGAGAGACTCTACACCACACTTGCATATCAGGCAGAAAAAGGATGCAGCATGCTTGGTTTAAAGGGACAAACAATTTAATTCCCACCAAAACTGAGGTTTATGGAAGGATCTGAGTGGCATGGTTGCCAGAGGGAGCAGGGTATAAGTCTCTAGGGTTCAAGGAAGTGTCTTCCCACCTTGTGTTCTCAAATAACCACAGGGAGATGAGTGAAATACTTATCCTGGGTTCTGAAAGCCAAAGACAGGGAATCTAAAGCAGTGACATGGTGCTGCATCAGATATTGCCTCCAGCAGGATCCTGGCTCATACTCAGCACGGTGCTGAGAACTTGGCACCAGGTCCAAAGCCAAAACAAACAGGAATTTCTCCATGGACACTCCTAGGGATTGGATCCAAGCCCTCAAAGACCAGCACACTTATCCTGAAGAAACAGTGGCAGTTTGGATGGGCAAGATGTCACTGACTTGGAGCCAGGCTGGTACAGGCTTCAGTGGGAGGATGAACCAAGAGACCTCCAGCACCTCCTGCAAAGGTTCCTGGTACTGTGAGAAAGAGCTCAGCAAATCCATAAAGACCCATGAGGAAGAAATGGTGGTCTGAAGAAAAGCCCATGATGACTTCCCTGGTCATCCTTGGAGCACTCTGGAGATCATTACAAGACCAGATGCTTCAAATAAGCTGCTCCTCTTCTACAATCAAACCATGAGAAGGGGAGACTGTTCCTAATACAGCTTCTTTGAAGAAGCTCCAACCTTGGAGTAAACATCTAACAGCTGGCAAGACATCATTGGCTTTGCCTAATCTGACCCCAGCTGATCCCTGATGCAGTAGAATGTTGGCCTTGAACTCAAAGGCAGCAAAGACAACACATTTGCCAGTTCCAGGCTCTGGGGAAGCCTGATGCTACATGAGAAGACCCTTCCATGCGTCTTCTCCTTGCCACCAGCCCTGTTCATGGTGCCAGTGTCATTGGAGCTGCTGATGGATCTACTGTGTACTCTGTCACATCTCAGAGATGTGACACAATCCTTGCAATGCTGGGACACAGCCATGTTTCAGATGCTCCAATTTCTATGTGGGAAGAAACTTTTCTGATAACTCTTCTCCACTGTAGCTTGCAAGGAAGCCTTCTGCAGAGGGAGAATCAGAAAGGATAAGGTTTCAACTCAAAATTTCCCATAGCCCAAGAGGTTGCAACCCATTTATGGGTGTGGTAGCTCACCTAAAACCCAAGAACAAATGTGTGATAGAAAGGGTGCATGAGGAGACTGGAGGAGCCCAGCACTCATGATGGTTCATGATGGGACATGCTGCATCACGCTCTTGCTAGCCACCAGTCTGGGCTGGCTCTGCTTTCCCTCCATCTCCCAGCTCAGCAAGACATCCACACAGATCCTGAGACACCTTCAAACAGGCTTCCTTCTCACTACAGCCCAACACAGTCTCCCTAAACTATAGGAGGACCTGAAGGACTCGTGTAGGGCCTGTGACATTGGCTTCATACACAGCCAAACCCAGCACAGACCAGCAAAAGCCATTTCATTCCCACCCAAGTTGGCTTTCAGGTCAAATTTTGTGGTGCTGGCACCACCAAGATCTCTGCATCAATCCAGATCTGGCCCCACTTCATCCTTCATGGCTGTTCTCATCTCTTGCACTTTCAAGGCCCTCAGCAGCAATTTATGGATCAGAGCTGATCACCACTTGGGTGGTGAGATGCAGGAGGACCAGGTTGCCCAGGGAAGTTGTGGCTGCCCCCTCCCTGGAAGTGTTGAAGTCCAGGTTGGATGGGGCTTGGAGCAACCTGGGCTGGTCAGAGGTGTTCCTGCTGGAGGGGGCTGGAATTCAATGATCTTGAAGGTCCCTTCCAACCCAAACCAGTGTGGGATTCTGTGCTGTATCCCTTTCCCCATATTGCTTTCACTAAATTGCTGCCTCCTTAAAAAAAGAAGCCTCAGCAGACCGCAGTACACCACCAGACAGACTCTCATGACCAAATTCTGTTTATTTATTCACTCTCTGGCTCTTGGCTGGCCCCATCACACTCCTAGAGCAAGTTTTGGAGCCTGTTTAACAGCAGCTTTATCTGAGGAGGACTCAATTCAGTGACACAGCCTCACACTTCATCACAGGAAGGTGAATTCCCATCACTGAGCCTAGCACGGCGTCACCACAAACATTTTAGCAGCCAGGCTCTGGCCCTGTGTTGCCTTTGTGCAGCTTACAGAAATTATTTGTACCTGCTTGGTGAAACGTGACGGCCCCCTGAGAGATGCTCAGACACAACCAGCAAGGTCGACCCCTCTTATTCCCAAGCAGGGCAAAGAACAGGGTGTGTGGTGGGTCTCAGCTGTGAGTGAAGCTATTGGTATAAGATCCACGCAGTGAATGGATTTGTGCAGGTGAGGGCCAGCCAGGCTCTGTAATTTGACCAAATTTCTTCCCAGAACTAAGGCTCCAGACCAAGGAAGCAAAGCTGGAAGTGAGACCTCAAACTCAGCCTGTCCATACAAAGCCCCAACAGTAGAGAGCAAATAAGGGACTGTCCCTCAGGTCCCATCTCCTGTTGGTCAAGTGTTCTCAAGCCCTTTCCTCTCCCTTTTCACCTTCCCTGCATCCCAGAGTATAGATTCTTGGAATCATAAATGCGTTGGGTTGGAGGGACCTTAAAAATCATTGAGTTCCAACCCCCTGCCATGGGCAGGGACACCACCAACTAGACCAGGGTGCTCCAAGTCCCATCCAACCTGGCCTTATCCATCCATCCATCCATCCCACTATCCCTGGTGGGAACTCTTCATCCTTCACACTCCAGCTCCAACTGTTTGCCCACCCCCTTGCTGCAGCTGTTGCAGCTGACACATTCCTACTCGATATTTTTTCCTTTTTAAAAAATATTTTTAATTTTTAAATTTTGTTTTATTTTTATTTTCTTTTTTAATAAGAAGGGAACTATTTTCCTTTTTTTTTCTTTAGAAACCTGTATTACAAACTTGCACAGAGCTGAGCTGATACTGGGGTTAGCCTGTGAGGTTCCACAGAGATGATCATAGGAGAGCAGAGGGTGAAAATGAGCAAAGTTCAGCATGGAGCATGGAAGGGAAACTGTGCTGATCCCTTCTGCTGCACTGTGCACTTTTCCTTTTTAATAGCTCCCAGCTCTGGGGCAAGGATAGAGGGATGGAGAGCAAAGGGAACTGACTGTATAAAAGGGGGATTGGGGCATCAGACAGGGAACACGCAGCAGAGGAGACAACTCTGCCTTTCCTGGAGGCAAAAAGCTGTCTGCACATCCCAAACCTTCCCTCCACTGGGACTAGCTGGAGCTGTGAGGCTTTGGGGTTTAGTCAGAGCTCTTGGACCTCTCCAGACTGACTGCTGGGTGAGGAGGACCTTGGGGTAACCTGAGGAAGAGGTGATGAAGACACCAAGCCACTTCTGGGCTGGTTTGTGGTGGTCTCCCAGCCCAGCAAACAGGGGGACAGGATGGGACATCGACCCAAGGAGCCCATGTGAGGCCTGAGAGAGGAAGTTTTCCAGCTGATGGGCAGGAAAATGGGGCTATGCTTGGTGAACTCAGGCACAGACAGAGCAAGAACAAAGTTCTTCCTCATTAGGGAGGAATTTGGTGGGCTGTGCTGCAGGCACACAAAAGCTCAGGTCTCATTCTGAAAGCCTTTTCTCCTCATTCTACCAGCAGGAAAAATAATTTAAAAGATCCCCTAAAGAACTCCTACACCCCCCTTCCCACCTCTCCCCCTGTGCCAAACATGAAAGGGAGGAAATCACCTTGTCCTGGGGACCAGCACTGTGGTGGGGATGGTCACTCTCCATGCCCAGCCCATGGGATCCCTTGGTGTCTGACAGCCTGGTTATTAAAAGTCCACATCTAACTGAGAGGAGAAGGAACAACAGGTACATCCTGCAGAGATCACCATGTCTCTGGAAACCCATGCCAACGTTGACTGTCATGGGGTGGTTGATAGAATATGAGACTTTCTGAGACTTTCAGTTTGCTTTGGTGTCCTGCTTACATCTTGGGTGCTGTGGGTGGCCTGGGTCTGCCTGTACCAGAGAGTGTGAAGTTTCCCAGCACTCCAACCAGCCTACAGCAACATACCTCATGGACTCAGCTTGGGGTGAGGCCAAAAGGAGCCAACTCTGGCAATCAGAGCCATGTAAATATGAAGCTTTCTCACTTTCACAATCAGCTACCATCCCCTGCTTCTGCTTCCTGTAGCTTCAGAAGAATCAGATTCATCCAGACCCATGGAGGACCATCCTCACATCCCATACATAGCACAGCACATCTAAACCTTTTTTGAAATCATTTGTCCATGTTACATGGGAAAACTGCCTACTGTCTGTGGCCAGAGTCATCAGAGAATCAGTTTGGTTTTTAAAGACCTTTAAGGTCATCAAGCTCAGCCATTAAGCCAACACTGCAAAGCCCTCAGCACCACATCAACGTGTTTTTTAAATCCCTCCAGGGATGGTGACTCCACCACAGCCCTGGGCAGCTTGGGCCAGTGCCTGACAACCCTTCCAGTAAAGAATTTTTTCCAAATATCCAATTAAGCCTTCCCTGTCTATCGTAATCATTCTGTACCAGCTCCAATTGATTCTTGAAACGTAAATATGGGATACCCCTTCTGTGATCGAGGCTAATTATTTTTTTAAGAGAATTTATGGTTACTCTGAGCTCAGCAACTTGAGTCATTAGTTATATGGATTTTCAAATGGACTTGTAGACACTCAGGCATTGCCCAAAACCTGGGGCCTGGACTGAAGAGGTTTGGTTTCAGCTCCCATCAGCTGCAGAGGTCACAGTTAAGTAAAATCGGCTTAAGCCAGGATTGGAAAACTGTGTCTGCTACATTAGCAGAGAGATCAGATGACAGATTTGGTCTGGCCTCATTATCTAGCCATAAAAATGTAAAGGCTTGAAGTATTTGGGGAATGAGAATGTGAAGAGCAGGAGGGATTTCTGGAGGAGCTCTACGCAGTATTTGCTGTCTGAGAAAATGAGACCAAAGGACCCCCCCCAACCCCAAGTGTCTGATCTGAGCTCTTATCTCCAACAACAAACTGAAACCAGGAGAATCAGTCTCTTCCTTTTGCAAACAGTTGGGGGAACAGGGGCTCCTGTGTGTCTACAGCATCTCACATTTATTTTTAGCTTCATCTATTTGGTGAGTGAGGTCACTGGAGCCCAGGCTCAAACATGTTTTGAGCAAATGTTACCCTGACCTGCCAGAGCTCTGCATTGCCTGTAGCTATACATACCTACATACCCCAAAGAAACCCAGCTGAAGGGGCAGGAGAATGTTATGTTAGTATTTTATGCTAGAGTTCAAATAATTATCCATCCTCAATTATTGCAACATTTTTTTTTGGGGGGGGTGGGGGCAGTAGGAAAAGGGTAGAATACACTTTGAGCAGTTTTGATCCCCAAAAACATTTGATGAAGCTGTTTCCTGGCTGAAGTAGCCCCTGTGCCTTTTCCAGTAATTCTGCATTTAGGATTTTTATTTATGCAGTACAAGAATTAAATCACTATTTCCACTCCTCAGGATAAAAAAACAAAGCACAACCAACCAAACAAAACCAAAAAGAAAAAACCCAAACCCCAAACAACAACAACAACACAACAACAAAACCCCTTAAAAACCTCCAAACAAACAAACAGACACAAAACAAAGAAACAGCCAACCAAAAAAAGCCAACCCAGAGCTGGGAAACATCCGAATCACTGCAAGGAAAGCTGGAGGGAACCCAGATCCACCAGCTCCCACCACATCCAGCCTCATCCAAAGTAGAAAATGGAGTTTGTGGGGCAAAACCTTCTGGTGGAGGTGAGGAGACATTAGCAAATGCTGCTTTTTGATACTGCAGCTTGTTCTGTGAATGCAATGAGCTCCTGATGGAGCCCCTGAGCCCAAAGGTGGCAGGGCCCAGGTGCAGGGGATGCTCCTCACCCTTCAAGATGTGAGGTGAGGCTGAGGAGCCTGCAGGATGCTCAGGGGGTGATAGATAAGGCAGCACAACCCTGGATCTTGCAGGGTGAATGATTGTCCTGACAGGTTTTGTGGGTGCCCTGCTGGGAATGGGGAGCAGGCTGGCATAGACCTGGCCCCTGCGTGCCCCCACAGATGCTGCTCAAAGAAAAAACATCCCCCAAGGAGAAGAAAACACCTTCAGAAGGGTGCATCTTATCCTTGTTTTTAGTCTTTTCAGATGAGTCATTCTGGAAAAAGCCCTTTTCCTAAATGCTGATCTCACCATCTCTTCCCCAGGGAAATATTCATGTAGCTGCAGGTGAGCAAACCGGGGAAGCTGGGCAGAAGCCACGGTGCCTCCCCACCTGCAGACCTTCCACCTCCTGTAAATGCAAACCAAAATGGTCCCTGCAGGGTGACTGGAGCTAATTTCATTTACTTGAGTTTTGCATTTGGCTCAGAGTTTCACACGGCTTCTTTCTGGGGCAGAAGTGATAAAGAGTTAAGCTCCTGCGACTCAATTGCTTGCGAGTACTCGCCCTCTCTCTGGTGGAAAAAAAAAAAATACCGCAGAAAAATCACATTTCTTGCTCATGTGGAACCAGAATATATTAATGATTTGGTTCAGCTCTCCTCCGGCTTGCTCAGTGTGCCTGTTCACACATCAAGACCAAATTGCTACTTTTCTAAGTACCAGAATACCAAACATTTCTGCAAGAGACATTTTGCACCTGGAGAAGCCACAGTCAGTGCAATAGCAGGCTGTATAAATCAGGATACTTGCTTCTAGAATGCCAGACCTCCTGCTGGTCTTTTGTTATTTATATATCTAAATTCTTCCCTAAATTGATAAGAAAGATCCTCTGCTTCCCAGAATGCCAAGAGCATGGCTGCTGATGCTTTATTTGGGGTGCAGATATGGATATCCCCATGGATCTGCTATTTTCTAATCACTGCCCAAAACTGCAACTGATTTGTGATCTATTGAATTACTGAAAAGTTTTGCTAATTTAATTAGCCGCTGGGTGACACCATAAATGTCACATCCATGACATTCAGGAAAATTCCCTGTAAGCTGTTTGTGGAAAAAGAAGTCCTTTAGGTGCTCCAGACACAGACAGCTACCTACACAGGCTCATTCTGAGAGGTTTGGGAACGGGCAGGAGAAGAAAAATCCCCTGATAATTCCTCTGCAGAGGGTAATTTACTGGCTCTAATCAGAGCAAACATCTCTATAGCTGGAATGCTGAAATAAATTAAATATAAAGCCTTCAAGGTCATAGCTTCCCAAGCTAATAATTCAGGAGGATACAGCCTGAACGCACTGTGCTCTACTGTGAGAAATCCTGATGGTTTGGGTGAAAACAGGAATATTTCAAGCAGTGATCAGGCCTGCCCAAAAGAAAATGGAGTAAATAGGGAATACAGAGGGCTCAGTCTTCAAAGGAGGAAACCTGAGCAGGATATTCAAAGTAGTTTAGATGCTCGGGTTGGAAATAAAATCCATGGAAAGCCCTTTTTATTTGGGGAGGGGGGGTGTTTGGAGAGTGTTGCTAGTCAGAGGGAAGGTGTGAGAAGCAAATCTTGCTGTCCCCTCCCCAAGGCCTGATGCAGAAGCAATGAGATGTCACAGGAGTGACCTGGTTACACATCCCAGCTCCTGCAGTGACCATTCCCCATGGATCAAAGGTTTCTAATCCTCTCTCAGCCCTGGCTGCCCCATCCAGCTGGCCAGGGGTTACCACCAGCTGTGCAGCACATCTGGTTCTCTGCCTTCCCAACCCCAGCCATGAAGAGATCTGCCTGCAGAACCAACAAATTCAACCCTAAGGTTGAGCAGCTCCCAGCTCAAGGGCAGGCAAGGGCCAAGGATCAGGCAGGGGCAGGAGGAGCAGGAAGAGTGGAAACCCCACACAGCCAGGGCAGGAGGGTCTCCTGCTCCAGGAGAGAGTGTGGACGCCCTGGAAGGATCTTGGTGCCTGGTAAAGTCCTGAGACTTTGAGGTCTTCTTTAGCAGCCCTGGTCACACTCATCCTGAAATGCCTGGGAGCCTGCTCTGGGCTGCAATGTGATGCCCTAAGATTTCATTGTTACCATGGGTTATTTTTTATACTGTTCTGATGATGTTCATGGCAGCAGAGGATCTTTCCATGGCAGGATTAGAAAATTTTCTTTATTTTATTAATTTCCCTTTCCCTTTCCCTTTCCTTTCCTTTCCTTTCCTTTCCTTTCCTTTCCTTTCCTTTCCTTTCCTTTCCTTTCCTTTCCTTTCCTTTCCTTTCCTCTTTCCTTTTTCCTTTCCTTTTTCCTTTCCTTTTTCCTTCCCTTCCCTTCCCTTCCTACACATTTCACAGTAACCCTCAGCTTCACACTCAATCCTGGGAATCCTACTTTTAAAAAATGACCTCCTCACCCTAAACATGACTTTAAGATTACATCCTGTGGCTGTATACACGTGCATGCACACACACAGACCTTGCCATCCATTTGTTTCATCTCCTCTGCCCCTGTTATAATTTAGTCAAGAAAGACAGGATCACAGACCTAACATGAGGCTGTTACCCCCAAGTTCAGAGATGGGGAATGGAAATGCAGAGATAGGAAGATCAACATTGTTAAAAGCCTCTGACAATTAGAGAAAGCAAAAGGCTTGGTTATTCAGAGTACCCATTCCCCTCTGACTGCATCTCCCATCATGGGAACACTACCCTTGTGTCTGGCAGAAGCTGGGAACTGAAGCAGCCAGCAGCACAAAACCAGTGCCCACCTCTGAGGAGTCTGACCTGACCAGAGACACACAGTAAAATTCCCTTCTGAATCAGGCTGGGCTGGAAAAGCTCTAAAAAACCCCAAATGCTGGGTCTTCTGATGGAAAAATATCACCATCTAGCAACCAGCTGCAGCCTAAGAGCTTCAGACCTGTGGCATGTTTCTCTGTGAATTCAGACCCAGCAGAAAGGTGCTCAGATTGCCTCCATTAGAAAAACCCGAGTGTGAAAATCAAAGCTGTGAAAAACACCAAATTCTGCACAGATGCCATGAAAATAACAAATAAAGAGCAGGCAAGAGGGTTTTGAGGAGCAGACAGACTTAGCAGCTGAGGTGTCAGCTGGAAAGGAAATAGTTATCTTCCCTCCTTTCCAAAACAGGAGTTTCTTTTGCCAATACCTATTTGGGTTGAGGTCACACATGCTGGGGACACCATTTCTTCCCCTTCTCAGGTCTTTAACCCAGCACTCTGCCAGAAAATCCATTGGTTGAAGCCCAGTTGTGGTTGCCTTCAGGACCAAGACAGAAAAGCCTGAGTTGTCCTGTACATTCAGAGAAAGAATTAAGAAAAAAATTGATTGAAAATCCAGGGGATGGGAGAGGGACCATCCCCCTCTGCTTCCTGCAGTGCTGAAAATCCACGACTTTTAAAAAAGGACATAATTCCACTTTTTCTGCCAAACTCCCCATTCTTTCATTAAGCTAAGGTAAGCTTCCAATCTGGTGTGTGTGTGCTTTTCTTGTTGGCTTATATGCAGCAGCAGTTCTACCTGCACAGGTTTCAGCTGGTGCTAGCATGAACGGCCACCTGATCAACTTTATGATCCAGGTTTGTTAAAATAAAACTAGTCTCATCAGGCTCTGCATGAGATAAGGGCATGTGCTCACCCAAATACAAAATACTGCTGAAGAATTTGGTTTTCAGGCTTTCCAGATGGTTACCATCCTACCTGAATTTGGTGAGGAAGGAAGAGAAACCATAGATAGCCAAGTGGCTTTAATATTTCCTAAGACCCCCACTTTTTACTGAGGAAAAGGTGAGTTTTCTCCCCAAAATCAAACCAAGAAGAAAAAATGGCAAGGAAACAATCACAGACTGCCTGTTTCTAGTCCTCCCATTTCCCACAGAGGTTTCCCTATGGGGCAGTGGTTTGTCCCCATGCAACCCTGACCTTTTGGGGACACATTGCTGCACCTCAGGCATCCTTGCAATCTGTCAGCTTCAATTCTCACCTTTATTTGTCTGCACATCCAAAGACCCCGAGGCCTTTTTCAAAGCTCAGCAGAGCCAACAGGGGAATTTCTTATTAATCCAAGGAGCTTTAGATGTGGATGCCAGTTTATAAAGCTGTGTTGGAGGAGAGTGGCACTAAAGGAGATGGAGTAGAGACCTGGTCTGGGTCTCCAGGCTGGATCTCCAGCACAAAGTGCAGGAAATTAGGACAAGTAGTAGATTGGCTCCAAAAAGCACCCACTGAGGTTAAAACAGATTGCTGCACCCACGAGAGGCTCCCTGGGCAGAAAATCAAGCTGGTTTCAAAGAGAACCCTTTCCATCAGGGAGATGTGATCCCTACTTGCCTTTTCCCAACTAAATCCAGCAAATGCAGCAGAAAGACCAGGTTTTGCCCAGTCTGCTCATTCCAGCTCTAACCTTGTCCCAAAGATGAGGATCCGAGGAGGCAGTGGGAACCAACAACAAAACCCCCCCTGTATTTAAGCAACTAATGAGAAAACCACCTCTTTGACTTTGGCACCAGAAAAGAGTAAGGACTTTGTTTCAGCCTCATCATCATTCCTATTTAGTAAACTGGCAAGGAGTTAGGACATTGCCAGCATTTCCACATATGCAAAGAACAAAACAGAAAAAAACAACGCCAAAACAAAACAACCCACCCCCCAAAAAATAAACCCCACAGCCATTACTCCCATCCCCAGAGAAATCATAATAAGAGACACAGAGTTTCCCACCTTCAAGCAGGAAATAGCTGCTTTTCTACTGCTTGCTAATTGCTTCACTTAAAACCAGCTTGATTACTTGGCACCAAGACAGTGTTTTAAACCTGAATTATTACTTGGAACTTTCCTTTCCCCTACCAAGAGCCCAGGCTATTAAAAATGTGTAGCAAAGGTCTCCCTGTGAGGCAGAGGATTGCCTGTTAACTCTTTTTATTGAATCACACAAGATGTTTGGCTTCTGGGATGAGGTCTTCTCATCTTGACCTGTGTGCCCTGAAAATCAAGGTGTTATTTATTAATATCCCAGGAGGCAGGCACAGGAGTGCACCTGGAGAGAGGTGGAGCAAATCCCATTCTGGAGCTCTCAGGCATAATCCGAAAAGCTCTCACCTGGGGTAGAATCATCTTTTCTCCTTTTGAAACCAACAGGCCAAATCTATTGTTCTACAATTCAAGTGAAAACAACTCACTGGCTCGTTTTGACTTTTCCCCATGGCATGGGGGTGACAGAGCTGCCCTGAGGGGGTGAAGGACATGGGGGCAGCAGGGATGGGAGCTGGAGCTGTACATCCCGAGCTGAGGGAGCAGACTGGTCTGAGGTTTGGCTGTGTCAAAAGTTGTCATTAAAACTGCCTTTGTCACAGCACTTCTTTAGGATCAGAAATTCACTTGCATTTCATACTTGACAGGAAGTCATTAAGAGACCTTCACAGCTACAATAAAACTGACGGTTAAATTGCAATCTTTCAAAAAGAATCTGAAGCTCAGTGCAAAGCATCCATAGAGTCAGCAGCAGCTATGGAGTTGGCACATCCCTGAAGTGTCTGTTGTTGACATTCTACCTCCAGGGGAGACTCAAGCTTGGGGAGAAAGCAGACTGCACCGCCAGGGATGTGCAGGACAGCACCCAACAGCCATCAACCTCTCCAGACCCTGCATGAAGAGATTTAGGGGGCACTTTCAGCCATCTCCCACACCAATCAATTGTGTTTCCCACCAAAGTTTCTTTATCCTCTTGGAAAAGGAAGTATTTTTCCCCTCATAGGATGGTGAACAGTAAAGACCTTCCCCTTGTCCTTGTCACTTGGGAGCTGTGATGAGGGCTCTGTCCCTCTGATCTGTCTCTGAGGAGTTTGGCAGCTCACAGCCTCACAGAAAGCCAGTGAAATCAGATGGACAAGAAAATGGTGATGAAGTGGGTCTATAAAACACAGCATGTTTTGAGTCAATTAATCAAAATATGTGGAAGAGGGTGGGCTTTGCTATCATGCCACTGCTTTTTTGTTTTTTTCTTTAAGCAGCAGGCAGCCAGAATAAAATGTACACATTAAAAAAAAAAAAAAAGGCTGAAGTGCAACTTAGACACAGAGCAAAGGCTTCCAGTTTGGGGACCTATACATAGGTTGATACACAGTAAAGCTTTACCCAGATGTAAGCAGTGCATAGGGGTACATCCCATGCATTTGCACTGTCTGGGGCTGGGACCACACCACCCTTTCTGCTCTTGCCAGGGCAATTTTTAGAGTGAATTTACCAGGAGAACAATTTGGAAAGGGTCACCAGATAAAATGTTGGCCTGTGGATCAGGAGGCAGAGATTCAGGTTAAAAGGAGCACAAGTACCTGGGTCTATGTGCAATGGGAGGAAAAATAAAACTTTTGTTCATCTTCAGAAGCAGCTTGCAAAACTTTCTATGGGAAGCAGAGAGATGAAATATGCAGATCTAAGTGGAAGAAACAGTTCTACCAGATAAGGGGTGGCTCTACAGGTATCTTGGAAGCTGATGTTTCTAAGAGAAAATGAAATTATGGGACAGTTCCTCTGCTGGTACTAGTGACTAAATAGAAGTAATATCAGAGACTTAAGCTGGGTTATGTGCTTTAATGTCACCAAAATTAAGGGTAGGAATTAAAGACCAGTGCTCTTTCTGAGGTGTGGCCCCACAAACCCCTGGAAAATATTTTTTTGCAAGACTGCCCTTGGTTCAGACCACTGGATGGCAGAGAGGGGGACACAAGACAGTGGCCACTGGTGTCCCTCCAGCCCCTTCCAGCTCTGACCCCAGCACTGAGCACAGAGAAGGAGGAGGTGTCATGGTGGTACCCAAATACATCTTCTGGCAAGCCTCAAACCCCAAGAAAAGCAATTGAAAGAAACTGGAGCAGAGGTGGGGAAAAGCATCCTTTAGAAGGGTAAAATCACAGGGAAAGAAGCAAGGTAACATATAGGAAAACATCAAAAGTGGATTGGTTTATTTGAGCAAATGGAAATCAGGCAGAAAGCATAAACACAACGAAACCTCTGACACCAGACAGGCCCCGGGGTGGGAGATGTCTCATCTAACCCCCAGTGTCAACACTGGGTTTTAGTGAGGAGGGACACTGCCAGGGCTGAGGGTGATGCAAGTGCCACCTCTGACATGGAGAACACCAGTTCCAGCTTCCTCAACACTAATTTTGGGATCCAGCATGACCATGCAGGATTGATTGAGCACCCTGTGCTGTAAGAAGAGTCCTTTAGTTTGCTATGTATAAAAGCCATCCCATGCCTCCAGGATGAACATTTCTGGTTTTATGATCTTTTCTCCTCTTCAGCCCACTTCCTGCATCCTTTACCAATCTCTCAAACACTTGATGAAAGACTTCCAAAGATCGTGGCAGGAACTGAAACGTAACATTTTTCTTTTTCAGCTTCAAAAATATTTCCCAAACATCTCGTATTCCTCTCCAGGAAATCCCTTTAAAAACATTCTCCAGTGAGCAGTTAAGTAGTTGAACCAACACACATCCCATCTCAGGTTCCTGCTGGTAATTAATAAACTGACAGAACATCTGACAGGATGGGAACTTTTATCATTTCTAGATAAGCATTACTCTGTCTGGCTATTTCCAGACCTTCACTGATGTGATCAGAAAAACTGTTGTAGCAGTCTCCAACATTCCTTCTTTTGTGCTATTTCTCTTCATTTATTCCTTCAAGCCAATTTTTGCACTGTCACTGCTGCGAAGATTTTCTCATCAATTTAATTACAAAAAAGAACCCCCTGACATGAAATTGCTGCAGGATAAAAATCAATATTTAAAGTGTCAGCTTAAAAGCAGCTCCTCTCTCCTGTGTGTGTGAGGGGGAACATGTGCAGACACCCAGCAAGCCTATTTGAATGTGTGAATTTATCAGCTCTCCTGCTCTTGTAAGGAAAACATTTGCCTTGATGTTCTATCATCCTTAGAACTAAATGTTTCTTGGTTAATTGAATAAGTATTTCTGCATTGTAAAAAATAAAGAGAAGCTGTTATCCCTTTAAAATCCCATACATCTGAGGAGGACCAAGACTTTCTGAGAACCCAACATTTCATAAAGACTTTTGAGCATGCATAATTTTTTGCCCATCAATGCCACCCACTCAGAAACAAAGGAAATAAAGTAGGCTGTAATTACTTCCCCACACAATAGATGCCAATTGCTTTTATCAAGAAATATTACATAATTATTATAACTTAGGGTTGTGATTATATATTTGCTCAAAGGAGAATCACACACAATAGAAAGCGGTGGGACTTATGGCTCTTCATCTATTGTGTCAACCCATACACTTAAGTTATTTGATTAGAAAACTAAATAAAGACCTTGAGTCCTAAACAACAGTTTCACATCAGTTGTCACCATTGGAGGAAGTGATAAAAGTTGGGGCATGCATATTTTTTTTAAAAAAATTGGAGAAGCAGTAGAACAGAAAGGAGATTTTTGTGTGTCTGTGTCCATCTATCCATGTGTCCATTCCATCCATCCATCCATCCATCCATCCAGCAAGCCAAAGTCTGGGTATGCTCTCTGCCTCCATCTCACACAGAATTTGCAAGGAACTGATAAAACCCATTTTCTCTCCATAGAAAATGAGGACAAAGGTCAGCCTGTGGAAGACATCAAGGCAAATCAGCTCCTCCTTATTTTTCTCTTCGTGTTCCTGGAGGTTCACCCTCTTCCCTCCCTCACACCGGCTGGGCTCCTGGCTGCTTGAACAATTTTCCAACAGAGGCTCGTATGGGATGTGGGAGGACAAGGAGGAGGCAAGGCTTCACAGGGGCTTACCACATTCCTTGACAGTTTTGCATGTCTGATTTAAATCGAGGGTTTCTCATGCTCACAACACATGCCTCAGATAAACCAGGAATCTTTGATGCTACCAGCACTTAGGAGAAGTCCTCCTGCATCATATCCTTGGATAACCTGCACGAAACAAGAGGCAGATGGCTATCAAAACCAGGACAAGCGATTAGCAGGCTCTGAGGAACAGATGTGGGGCTGCTTCTGGAGAAGATATTAGAAGGTGACCTTCCCCTCCCAGACACACGTTATCCCTTGGTGCTGAACTCCAGTTCCCTCAACACAGTCACCTCTGCTTTGCACTTCAGACAGCAATGACCTGCATTTTCCAAAGAGCCAGAAATACAATTTAAAAAAAAAAAAAAAAAAAAAAAAAAAAATGGACTCAAATTTTGCCATGGAGTCCAGCCCTCTGTTAGTAGGAGGGGTGCAGCAACACAAGTGTGTATGGCAGCTGCCCATCAGTCTGAGACCACCCTCTGGCATGAGGCCAGAGCAGCTTCAAAGAGAAATGCCACAAGAAGTTGATTTTTCTCATGTGTGTGTGCATTCTTTTATTAGGAATTTTTTATATGTCTGCCTAGAAATAGCAGAAGTAATATCATCGTTCCCCAAAGTAACAAGCCCAGTGTGTTGCACGTACTGGATGGAAGTAATTTACCATCAGAGTTCTTTAATTTCACAGATCCCTCTTGCAAATGGCTCCTGGTTAATGATCAGGGGGTTGCTGCTCTGCCTTTTTAAAGTCAAATCTTCTAAAGTCCAGATGGAGAGGGATTTTTACAGCTGCACAGGGAGAGTGACACTGATACATACTGAACTTGGCGGGTGGTATTACACTTCTACCATCTACTTGAAAGGGATTTTTGAAAGTCATTTTAAAGGGACATCATCAATATGAAGATGGCTTTGGACCTCAGAACACTACAAGTAATATTTCAGATTACCACACAAAGCCAGCTGTGGGGAAGGAAATCTATGCTCCATGCCAAGGAAACCTCTTTGCTTTGCATTTTGACAGGATGTCACACAGGATCCTTGGAAGTTTCCAAGGGGCAGCTGGGAATCTGTGAACATCCATCATTGCTACTGGAGGACCAGGTCGGCCTCAGCACTGGTTGCAGGTGCTTGCACCCAGCCCAGCACTTCCAGCAGCAGCTAAGGTTTGGGACTGGTCTCATTCCTGTGCTTATGGGGATCTTCTTGGCAGCAGCCAGAAGCAGAGAAATGCTGCTGTTGATTTCCATACAGGAACATCCTCTTTTGCAACACCCCTCAGCATTAGGAAAGCAAGTGGAGATGGATGGAAGATTCTGGTTCCAGCTGCTTTTGCTTCCACTGTGACCTCTTTCAGCTTTTATAAAAATGTGGTTAGGAGGGCTCAATGTTCAACCTCTCATTGACAAGAGGCTTTTCCTGCAGGGAGGCAAATGCTTCAGAAAGGGAAAGTTCTCCCCATCAGAGAGGGGAAACAATGACTGAATTGCTTGGAAAGGAAAAAACTCAGCTCAGGGAAACATGAGCCAGGTTGTGGCCTAGAAAGGATCAAGGAAACAAACACTTTGCAACTGGAAGTATATTTCAGAGCAGGGACAGGCAAAAGACTTTAAACCCCTTTTCACCATCACCTCATCTGCTGGTCTTCATTTCAGAACCCAGCAGTTTTATGAGATAGATTTATCTCCTCCTCCTCTGTTTAATCCACACATCAGCTTGCAGAAGAATAAAGCACATTTGGGCACAGCTGCTCCAGACAGGACCAGGACAGGACTGGCTCAGTTCTCCCTTGGGATCTTCTCTGCAACTCAAGCCCCAAAGGTCTGAACCTTGGGACATTTTGTCTTTATAATACATGCTTTGAGATGCTTATACTCTTAAGGAGGATGGGATTAAACTATTTCTGGTACAGTTCCCTTTTATAGCAATTTTCTCAGGCAGATATTTGTACTGCAGCATGGACAGGTGCTAGAGGAACCTGCTTGGGGAAGCAAGGGGCCACCACTTCAGGTTGGGGCAAATTTTGCTAGGATTTTCCATCAAGAAATTGCCAAACCAGCAGTGACTCTGAGCACAAGAAACACTGGCAGAAGAAATGAAGCACAGTTGCCTACACATATGGGGCTGTTGAGACTTCTCAAATCACCTGCTCTAAATGAATGTCAACAAAATCCCCAAAGTGCTTCATTTTCCTCTAATACAGGTGCACACAGAGATGGGCAATATCTCAGAGATCCTCAAACACTGGGGGCCAGATTTAAAGGAAGCAGCTTCAAGCCTAAGATTAAAGTGGCCTGTTGGGCTGTGCCCTGAGTACCTGGCACCTCATGAGGTCACAAAACCAAATCACCTGCAAGATGGGGAAGCCATCAGGTAATATGGGAATTGGTATCATGAGGAAAAACCCTCATCATCGTTTTCTGCCCTGTCATGGGGATTGGTATCTATTGACCAGCTGGATCCTAGCAGCTGACAGCTAGACCTCAAGATCTTTTTTCCTGTAGCATCCCTTTATAACATGCATTTAACAATATTCTTACACGCATTGCAGCTTTTTTACTTGAACTTAAGTGGCTGGATTTCAGTCATTTACTCAAAAGCATTCTGCAAGGCACATCGTGTTCGGCGTTACAGATGCAACTATAAAAAAAAAACTTCCATCAGGAAGAGCTGCTTATGAAGAGCTCCCCCAGCACACCATAAACACAGAGAGACACGGGGACTGATGTGCAGTGACAGGAAAACGTCCCCCCACAACCACACCAGGCAACAAATCTGCGATGTCTCCTGGAGAACCCCAAAAGTGCCACAGGGCACTCGCATCCCCGAGTGGATGGCAGAGATTTTTTCCCACAGGGACACAAAGCAGAGCGAGATGGGGATGGAGGTTGTTGAAGCAGCTGAGACAGAGCGGGAGGAACCGAAGGCTTCGGGAGAAGTCTGGGATCCGGAGGAGAAGGATGGCAGCTGGGTTGTGTGGTCAGAGCTCCCCCTCCTGATAGCTCAGCCCCGGCCCTTTCGGGACGTGACCTCTGCTATTCCCTTCTCAGCAGGGATGGAAGCAGAGCCAGGACTTTCACCAGTGTCTCTCAGCTCTTTATGAATCACCTGACTTTACATCCAAACTCCTGCCTGGTCAAACAGCTACAAAACCCCCCAATGCAATTACACATATCTTTTTAATTAAAAGTCAAAGTGACACTGGTGTCACTTCAGCAAGCAGCCTAACGCTGCCAGTACCCTGAAAAGCTGGAATTTCCTTTCAGTCTGTCAAGGCAACATGCTGCAGCCTTTTATTTGGGGAATGGCAGATTTTTTTTTTTTCTTGCACTGTGATCCCTGTGTAATTTCCTTTCGCGACGCTGCTGGGCTGGGCTGGCTGGAAGGGAAAATCCTCACTCCTCAAGGACTGATCTGGAGAACCAGTTCCTGAGGAACAACCATACAACCCCTGCAGCATCTTGGCATATTAAGACTTTTCTAATTTGTTTTTCTATTTCCTGGAAGTTTTTGAACAAAACGTGTGTCCCGGGGGGAGGGCACAGACGCAGAGGGAGCACCCAGCGTGTCACCATTTATTTTATCCTCTGATTTCATTTGGCTGTCAATTACACTCATCATGGGGGTAGAGAAACAAACCAAAGAAATAAAAAATACCCCAGTAAATATTAAAAACCATAGATACATTCTACAGCCATCCCATTTTGCAATCTAATTACTTTAACACGTAGGGATGGGGGAAGGGGTTCTTACTTACAACACCGGAAAGCTTCCACGGAATAACACAGAATTCTTAAGCTTTCCAGAAAGGATCCAGTTTGCAGTTCCCACTGCCCATTTACCTGGGCGATTTTCCCTTTTCCTGTGGCCGAGAACCACTTTGTATTACACTTTCCTATCTATAAAAGAAACCCTTGTTCACAGCTGCCCTGAGGTGCTCATAATGTTATTGGTTCTGTGCTAAGAAGTTGGGGTTGCTGTGAATTCCTGCCTTGTGGCTCTCCAGTTCACAAAAGTAAATACATTTGCTGACTTAGCCAGGCTTCATGGTGCTCAAAATCCCGTGGGGAATGAAACGTCCTATCGGGAGGAAGCTTTGAAACTCTCCTTGCTCTGCAACACTTTTTTTTTTTTTTGGGGGGGGGGCAGGAGGGAGCACACAAAGAATGTTTCTGTGCCCTATTTACTGCTTTTTCGCAGATTCCGTGGATAAGAGCTGCATTGAACCTTGGTGGAGGGGAGAGGTCTCCCCTTGGAAACGTGCAGGATGCAACGGAAAAAGTAATAAATTAATTTAAAAAAAAATTAAAAAGGAAGAAGTCAGTTCTTTTTGCTCCTTAGCGAGTCCCCTGTGTCCCACATACAGGTGGCTGCCTGCAGATGAAAAAAAAAAACCAAAACCAACAGCCACTCACGGATGAAGGGAGAAGAAGCCAAAACAGCAACTTTCCTGGCTCAGATACACTTACTGACAAATAAATCAATAAATCCAAGGCTGGCTGAGGCACAGGACACCCATAGCACTCCTGTCCTTGCTGCAGCTCAACCCCTGAGCACTGTAGGACCCACTCACCATGCTGCTGGGAGGGAGGACAGGTTACAGATGTGTCCCCTGACACATCTTCCAGCATGGCAGCTTTCTTTGTTGAACACCCTCAGGCAAAAGAGCCTTTTAAAAAATGCCTGTTTCTGACACAGCTTCTCCCATTTATTTCCTTCATTTTCTTCCAGCGCTAATTTGATCCAGGTGAGACCTGGTGGACCCTAATCTGGGGATTGGGGCATTATGAGCCAGCTAAGCATCAGTTAATTTAGCTGAGAAGGTGCTACCCAATTGAAAACCATCAGCAGTAGTTTGAGGTTTTTATTTCTGACAGGAGAGTGTCTTTTGTTGAGCCCAGATTTCTCCAGCACAGCTCCTGCAGGAGGTCACAGCACTAGGGAGATGGTCCCTGGAGAAAGTCCCTCTCTAGAAGGACATTCCTCTGCCATGAAGCCTTCTCACAACAAAAAGAATCACAGAATTATAGAATTATAGGATATGATGAGTTGGAATGGACCCATCAGGATCATCAAGTCCAACTCCTGTCCATGTGTAGGGCACCCCAAGAATGACACCACATGCCTGAGAGCATCATCCAAACCCTTCTTGAAGTCAGGCAGGCTTGGGGCTGTGACCACTTCCCTGGGGAGCTTGTTCCAGTGCTCAACTGCCCTCTGGGTGAAAACCTTTTTCCTAATACCTAACCTAAACTTCCCCCAGCACATCTTCCTACCATTCCCTCGGATCCTGCCATTGGTCACCAGAGACACATGGGATAACCTCTTGGGTTGGAGTGGACCAGAGGGGATGCTGATTGCCAGAGACACATCCAGAGGTGACAGACAGCACCTCAAAGGCTGGATTGTCCTCTCCTTCCTTCCATAGCAAGCTGTGGCAGCAGCTGTGGAGAGTGGTAGAGGCAGCAGGGTAATCCTGGGAAGATGAGCATTCCGGATGCCATTTCCATGGCATCCCTGCTGTGGGGAAGCAGTGAGACACCTGACAGCTCACCCTCACTCCAGGCATCCTGCATGTGCTGAGGACAGGTCCCAGCTGCTCACCATTCCCTATCCCAGGCAATTTCCTGTGTGCTCACACACAAGAAGCACACACAAGCATAAGTGGCACGATATTTCTTCACTTGTAATGAAACGTCCTTGCTGCTTCAGGGTCTTTAATCTGAAATTAAACACTGCCTCAGCTGCAGCTGATCACAGAGCAGGGCACAGAGCAAACCAGAGCTCAGGACTCCAGACATTTTGTGCTCGCTCCTAACACCCATGTCGTGTTGCCATCAGACACATTCCAGAAGTCCTCATTTTCTAGGCATGAAAACATTTTGAACAATAAACAGAAATTCTTCCAATTACATGGTTACATTCGGCTGCTGAAAGCAGACTCTTATTAAGCCAGGCAGAGAGCAATTAATGTCATGTAGAGAGCAGTCTTCCACATGGCAAAAAGCTGGACTAATATATCTTTCCCACCTCCAGCAGCTGGGATGATGAGTTAAGGCTCCAAGTTTGCAAAAGCTTATTAAGAAGCTTGCTGTAAGCATGTAAGCAGCCCTGCTAAAACCCCATCCCAGTGAAAATCTGTCTGTAATGAGATCTGTGAAGGATTTTTTAATTCAGTGGGGATGGTGTTTTCTCTCCAAGTTTCCAACTGTTTTACCTTTGTTTCATTCCTCCCCACCACTAGCAACCCGGATGGATATTTCTTCATTGGTGTGTGGGGCATTGAAATAATACAGAATCAGATTTCAAACCTCATTGAGCTAAAATATCTTCACTAACCAGAACCTTAAAAGTTCTTTGTTTCTACCCCTTTTTCCAAAGGAATCTTGACGCTATTCCCATGTGTCTGCAGCACGCTGCAGCTCTTAAGGAGAGAAAAAAAAAACAAACCAAAACAACAACATAATGAGGCTGAGCCACAAATTGCTTCACAATTATTTTTACCACCTAATTTGGTGCACGAGGCTGGAGGCTTGCTCTTTGCATCCTGTAATCCTGCCGCAAACTCAGGAAGAGCCAGAAAGGCCACGGAACAGACGAGATGTTCATTATCATCTCTCTCATGTTGCAGCTGTGACAGAGGCCCTGGAGAATTTGCCCAGCATGATATTTGTGAATGCCTGCTTGCCTCTATATTAGCTCAACTAGAGGATGCTGCTGAGGATGGTGTTGCTCCTACCACCCCACTCCCACCCTCTAAGCTCTGTGGTACTACCTGGAAAATGGCATCAGGACCCATTTCTGTGGGACTCTGCATCCAGGTTTGCTGTCTGCTTGTTGATGGTACCCTTGGGACGTGGGGAAACCATCCCACCACAGCTCAGGCTGCAGTCACTCATGCTCAGCAAGCCAAAGGCTGGGGATGTTCCAGGATTCATAGGTTTGTGCAGTGAATTATGGTGCTCTCTGATGAGACAGGGAAGTTACAGTAAAACCACCAGCTCCACAATGAAAGGGCTTTTATACGCTCTGCTGCAGCGGTGGTTATGGCTGCCAATTCCACACAATTCACTTTCAAGCACAAGAGCAGCACAAACTGGTTTTTAAGACGATTTCTGAATGATGAATGCTGACTTGAAAGGTTTCCAGTACGACATAATTACTCTGCATTAATGTGCAAGACACAATGGTCTATATGTATCTCAATGGGAATCTCAGTGGGGCTTCACGGGCTCCGTTCCAAGTAACCTCCGCCGGGAGTCACGCGTTAGAGCCCTACAGGCTGACATACAAATAGATCCCATATTCATTCCTGATTTATTTCCCTGCAGAATCAGATGTGAGAGATCCAGGGCTGTATTCACTGGGGTGTGGCAGTGCACAATTGCACTCAGCTGCAGGGAATACAGCCCGGGTTGTTATCTCTCCTTGGCCTGATGCATTTACCTTTGGCCCATGTATGTGCACCTTCACCTTTAGTCGCCCAGAGACAGATGACTCTAATGAACTCCCTGTGGCTTTAAACAAAGATACTTTCTCAATAAGGGAGGTCAGAGAGGGGAACTTCAAGCACTTGTCCTGAGCAAAGGCCAAACTGAATGAAGAATTCATTTACTTATCCCCAGCTAAACATCACGCACTTTGAGATTTTACCTCCAGCCCCCAATGTGATCTGTAATCCTCAGTGATTGTTCTTCTGCAAAGACCATCCCAATACTGTTGCTGGGTGGATAATGGAATAGTCAGGTTCAACATTCATCATTCTGATCAGCTTTTGAATACCTCAGACTTTGGCAGATATTGCTTTTTTTTTTATCACTGCTAGAGGCCCAGTTACCTTGGACACGAGCAGAGGATAAATGCATCCAGGAAGGAAAAATACCCAAAACAAACTCCTAGTAATCAGTTCCTGGTCCAGAGTTAAAACTTGTCCCCAAAGATCAGAGCTATTTGAAGCAGGGCTTTTCACCTGGGCTCATCTGCAATCAGCATGAGAGCTGTTCTGGGTTTGTATCACCCACGGGTCATGGCAGACTGCTCCAGTTTGCCTCACAGGAAAGAGCTGGTGGGATACTGAGCAAATGAAAACATCCCTCAGCACAGCCAGCAAGTCCTCCAGGAGCCAGCATCTCCAGCCCATGGGATGGAGGGAGAATATCTTATTAATATTATGGGACATTCTGCTTCCCAGTTTGGTTTTGCACTGCCTGGGATGGGAGCAAAGGCAGCTGTGAAGGGGCTGCTGAAAGGACTTTGGAGGAGTAAAAGCAATGGGCAGAGAAGGGCAGTGCAGGCAGGCAGCTTCAAAGGGATGAGGAGATCAATGGCTGGGGTGAGCTATTCCATCCTGCCATTCCGTGGTTCTGGGACTCTTCACAGACCCAAGCCTTGGATCAAAGGAGACCTGAAAACTTCAAGACCCTGGAAGGCAAAGCAGGTTTGGGTGGGTGGTGGTGAGGGTGGTGGGTGATGGCAAAAAGAGATGGAGAGTGAAGGCAAATTCCCTTCAAAATGGTCAGGGCAGGCCAAGATCAGATGAGTTCATTACTTGCTGCAAGGAATTAGCTTCCTGCTCCACAGCAAGACAAGGTTAAGTTTGAGCATTAGTTCTAGGACCTATTTTTACCTTAGGGTAGAAGGTTTATATGAGGATACAGCCTGTTAGTTCCTCTCCACCCTCAAACTTTTGAACCAGCTTGCCAATTTTAACCACATTCAAAAGAGGGGTAGATGCCTCCAAGATAATGCTCCCACTGATTTGTTTCTCACTGAACAGACAAAGCAAGATTCATCACCCACACAAAAAGGAGGGAAACCCAACCAAGTACTTCTGAAGAGGTAAGGAGAGAAGGAATGCATTTGTTCACATTAGCCCCTGGCTTGTGGGCAGATCATCTCACCTTTATCTCCCAGCCAGTCAGGATATGTAGGGTAGAAGAACTATGAGCAGTAGTGGTTTCTGAGTCACTTTTCATCAGTTGATGCCCGAGGCTTCAGTGCAAAACCTTTCCACAAGCTCAAAACCTGCCAAATTCACAGCAGAGGTAACATACAAGGGTTGGTACCCTGGGCTTGTGACCAGGTAAGGAATGGTGCTTCAGAGAAGGAAAGGACTGAGTTGAAATCCCAGGATTTAGCACTAAGAGAGACCTCCAGGGTGGTTCAATCCATAGTATGACAACAAACCATGTAACATAAATAATAAATGTTAATAAGGAATGGAAGAAGCTGAACTGTTTGGCTCCTGTAGTAGTCCTGGTACAGAAGGAACAGGGACTAAAGTCCTCTTGTCAGAGCAAAAGGATGTTCTGGTGATTAGGCCACTCACTTGGAATTTGAGGCATCCATCAGCAGCCTCTCTGCCCCAGATTCCCCTGGTGGCCTTGTGCACATTGCCTGTCCTCTGCCTGCTTCCCATTTGTTGAACCTCCCCACCTCAAAATCATCATAAATCAACACAGCTTTTTCAGGTTTCATGATATTTGAGATTTTTGGGGTTTTCCTGTTAAGACTAAAAACTGGCCATGCAGGCAGGTGTACTGATAAAATCTTACTTCTAACAAAAACAATCCCAGCACTGACTTACACATTCACTGTCCAGAAGCCCTAGCCTCTTCCAGCCACCTTGTAGCCCACAGGACTCTCTCCCCTGGGTTTGTTTCAGAGCTGTGGGACCAGTGCTCTTTCACCTGCATCCCTGGCTTCCTAATGGGTCTCCATATCTGCTTGCAGGTTTTAAGTACTCCTTCCTTGCCAGCCCTGTTCCCAAAGGTCATACCTCACCCTGCTGTCACCAGAAATCCATTTAAATAAACAACACCTGGTGAAAGCCCTTCTTAGCACAAACATTACACATGGGGAGAGGTCAGGACCATCTCAAATATTCAGCTCCCTTGAGGAGCAGCTGCTCTTTCCAGACAAGGTTTGTAGGAAGCATCATCTATAATTTGAAAAAGCTCATTCTTTCAAAAGTTTGGTTTTTAAAAGGTTTTTTTTTTTTCAGGAACTAACTCTTCCTCAGGCTTGAACTATGAGCATCACAAACCACGACAGCTGAGCACTTCTTAAATTGTACAGTGGTGGGTGACTGGCTGGGAAGCAGAGAGCTCTTCTGTGGCTAAGAGCCTCTCCTCCTGTCGTGCTCCATGTCAGAGACAAACTCCTTGGGGTTCAGCCCCCTTCCCAATTCCTGGGAGTGATGCTGAGACCTTCAGCTCCTGCTGGGGATTTGCAAAGAAAGAGCTGGTGTAAAGTCTGGTTTGCAGAGGACAGTCCTCCTCTCCAGACCCACTCATGAGCACAGCAGGACCAGAGCCAAATCCCCCTTCTCCTCAGACGCCTGAAGACCCCGTTAATGGCCCAGGGCTGTTTGCACAGACCAACAGGAAGTAGCCTTTGGAATTATTACCACTCCCCGAGGACCTTTGCAGTGTGGTTTTTGGCCTGTCTCCACTCTGCTTTTTTGTTTCAAGCCATCTCCATCAGCACTCTCTTTCCCTCCCAGCACAGCAGCTCAGAGCAGAGCCCACCGCTCCCAGCCCATCTCCTGGATTTCAAAGGAAAAGCAGCAAAGCACCAAGCACATGTGCTCCTTTAGAATGAAGCCTCTCAGAGGAATGCAAAACCCTCAGCTGTGCCACTTCTACCAACTCCAGGGCCAGGAAAAAAAAAAAAAAAATTAATGTCCCTCCCCAAATAAATTAATTAAATCTCCAGCTAGGCTACTGTGTTCAGTTCTGGAGTATCTGATATAAGAAGGATGTGGAGCTCTTGGAGAGAGTCCAGAGGAGGCCACAGAGGTAACCAGAGAGCCAGACGACATCTGCTGTGAAAACAGGCTGAGAGAATTGGGGTTGTTCATCCTGGAGAGGATAAGAATCCAGGAACCTTAGAGCACCTTCCAGTATCTGAAGGAGCTAAATAAAGCTGGAGAAGGACATTCTGCAAGCGTTAGAACAAAGGAGAATGGTTTAAAGCTGAAAGACCATGGATTTAGGTTGGACATTAGGAGGAAATTCTCTCCTGTGAGGGTGGCCCAGGCTGCCCAGGGAAGTTGTGGCTGCCCCCCCCTTGGAAGTGTTCAAGGCCAGGTTGGATGGGGCTTGGAGCAACCTGATCTGGTGGAAGGTGTCTCCTCCCACAGATGATCTTCAGGGTCTCTTCCAACCCAAACCATTCTATGATTTTATGCTTTGTTTGCAGGATAACCAGCCTAAGTTTGACCCCTGGATAGGTCTTCCAGTTCTTTTACTAGACCCAAAGGACCGTCACCTTTGGGTGCCTAAACGTTTTATCCAGCTGCTCCATAACTCTCATCCTACCACCAAAATAACACCCTCCAGACTGACTGGTTTAAGCAGATACATCCTTCTGGATGCATGAGGATGCAATAATCTGACAGGGGACACATAGACCTCCATCTCCAGGTTCAAGTCCACCTCTGAACTTTCCTGGGCAGTGAAGTGAGGCAGAGAAGCAGCATATTTGGCCAGGGAGGGCTTGCTCAGCCTGCACGTGCTTTCCCAAATAGATTCCTGCTGAAGGAGCTCTCAGGTGCTAAGGGCAGCAGCAGAATCTCTACTTTATTGTAAATTCTGACAACTCACCAGACCACTGAGGTTTTGTCAGATCTCCAAAGACTTGTCTTCACTACTGAAAAAGCAGTTGTATTTCTTTTTTACTGGAAGGTTACTAATGGCCAGCAGCAAACAACACAGCTGAGACAGAGGAGTTTTTACTGTGGGTAAATGCACCAAGGTCAGCCCCAAGTTCTTGCTTGAAGTTGACCTTTGCAAATTTATCTCATGGGGTGCTTTAGTTTCTCTGTCTCGTTTGTGTTTTTACCTCGGGATATTAGATTGAGCTCTGATCCTCCTGAGGCTGAAAAAAAAAATAAAAAAATCTATCAGTAAAGGCAAGACCAAACAATCCTCTTCAAGGGGAAAATATCTCCACAGGGGCTAAACCAGCTGCTCCTTGTATAATCCAGCTGACACAGATGTGTGTGCTCTTCCCCTGGCAGAAAACAGTGTAAACCAAAGAGACAAACCTGCACCCTTTAGGAAATACTATCAGCAGAAAAAACTGCTTCACCAGGAAAGTGTGTTTGGCTCCTATAATCCACCAGCTCTTCCACAGGAAGACTGTGGAGGAGGAAATATTTATAATGCCAGCGAGTTAACAACGTTTTTATGGGAGATATTCTACTCCTGGTCAAAGCCCAAATACAAAAACACAAGCTCTGGATTTGGGGCCAATAAAATTAATGGGAAATTGGAAAGAAACAAAGTGCTTGCAGTTTGCAGAATTACATTATGCTTTGTTATGAGTAATTAAACAAAGAAAGCACTTTATAATTTTTTTTTTTAAATCTATTGTGAAGGAGCCTGTCTCCAACACAAGACTGCTGAAAATCATTTAAGCATTAGATCTCTAAAGCAAATGAAAACACATTTTGCCCTCTGCCCTGCACACGTAAATACCAAATGATCCAGCTGAAACCAAGGAGCTGTTGGCTGCTTTCCAAAGGAATTGTGGAGACTTTGGGATACTGATATTTGAAGAATGACCAAAAAAAGGGATGCGGGTGTCCAGTCTGCACCTCAGATTTTTGACAACACAAGTGGTGAGTTCTGAAAGAGTTTGTGAGGATTTTCTCTGCCCCCATCAATTACACCTCTCCTTCCAGTGAAAGAAATTTTCCCTTTCCATGCCCTTCCTTGTACAATAAAGCTAACTTTCCTCATGGATTTTCAGGCAATGGAGTACTACAAACATTACAGGAATCTCTGAGGTAGGTGGGGGGAGGAATATCATCTTCAGCTAATAGAAATGAGCATAAAATAACAGCAGTCTTTGTGAATTTACATAGCTACATATCTACCCTCTGAGTATCCATGCCCTCCTCTTTTTCTGGAAAATCCCCTTGGGCTTAGAATGTACATCATCTCGAAACAAAGACAGCCCCGGCCCATTATTTTAGCTTTCTTGTCATTTAAGGAATGAGGATATTTTCCTTAATAGGGTGATTGCTGGCTGTTTACTGAAGAAATTGTCTCTTGCCAGAGGTCATTTTCAACTGCACTGTGAGATCTGCTTTAAGGAGGCTGCTTAGTGCAGCCAGAGCAGTGTCAGGAAGGTCTGAAGAAAGAGGCTTTCTGAAGGGTTTTTGTTTTGGTTTGGGCTTCTGGCTTTTTTTTTTTTTTTTTTTTTTTTTTTTTTTTTTTTTTCTGCTTGGTTTGGGTCTTATGTTTTTGGGTTTTCTTGGGGCTTTTTTGGGTTTGTTTTTTGTTTTTGTTTTTTTTTTACAAAGGAAGTTGCTTTAACCTAGGTACCTACACTGAACTTATATTTTCCTGCCTTCCTGGGTTGTTTGACTTCAGGAGAACACTAAATTCCCAGGAGTTCTTACAAAGATCAGTCATGCCTCTTTTTGTTTTAATGGCATATTTTGAAGTCTTGCCTCCAGAATATTGATAAGAATCAAAGCAACTTTTGATATATGGCGTTAGATATGCTCCAGGAATAAGATCCTTCTCAAGTTAGACTGTCTGCAGACAACTCAGACCACCCACTTTCAGCTTAAACACAGCCTGTTCAAAGTCTGCAGCGAGTCAGATCAGAGCAGTAGCTGTCTGCTCAAACTGTGAGATCTTGGCATTCATCAGACATGTCCAGCACACATCTGATAAGACAGCTTAAACTGCCCAGGGCCACTGGAAGGCAGGTGAGGGAGAGTGAGGAAATATCAAAGTTGGAAAGAGCCTCATGTTCAACTCGGCACACTACACGTCCTGAATTTCACACGCATTCCACAAAATTCCCCAAGTCCCAAAAGCTTTAATCCAGCCACTTTGCAACATATGTGTGTTTTATTTAAAAATAAATTATTCAGTATTACTTTTCCTTTCTTGTCTCCAGCTGGCAACGTTTTTGGTCCGTTCTACAGGAGCCGACATGACCTCCTATTAGTTTCGGTATTGTCCATTTGTCTACATCTTCAGTTCATTTTCTGCAGAGCCTTTGGTCAATGCACACAGTTGACTTTTCAGGCACTTAACTCAGTGCTCTGGGAATGCTTCACATTGATACTACCAAGCCTTTGGCCATGCATCTCCTAGACTCTTTGCCAATGATGGTTTGGAGATGGGCACGTCACCTGAACTGATCCACTTGCCTACTCCAGCTAAGAGCTACCACTCAGCAGCTCCTTGCAGGGACCTGACTGTTGGGGAAAGCTCTTCTGCGAAGATGAAATATTAAACAAATGTAAGCAACATCCCAAAAGGAAACAGGCAATGACAGCAAACAGTGTGATGGGAACATCGGCACTGAGGTTGGTAGCTCTCCGAAAATGCCTGTCAAGGAAACTGAGAAATGTTTGACCAGAAACACAGCCAGAAATCCCCACTAAGCAGCTACACATGGCTATGACAGACTTCCACCCGGAATATTGTAAATTTTTTGGCCTTTCACCAGCTCAGCAAGGTGACGGATGTGAATCAGGTATGGCACAGAGGAGGGTGGCCAGCAGGTTCAGGGATACAGAAGCTGCTCAGTACCAGGAGATGCAGACACAGCCTTGTTAAACCCAGACAAGGAGAAAAAAAAAGAAACCAAAGCTCATGAATGGCCCAAGGGAGGTGAATGGGTAGGTTTTTCCCACTGTCCCACCTATTGCAAAAGCTGAGGGCAGCCCATGAAATTGTCAGTGGTAAGTAGAAATTGCAGCAACAAACAGCCACAAAAAAAGAGATGCTTCATCACACATTAGGGGTGTAATCGTGGTGTTCCTCACCCTGGGGCACAGCAATGGCTACAGACTTCTCTTGCTTAATCAGTGTTTGAAGAGAAAATCCCCTCAAGGGCTTTGAAAGGTAAAGATACCAACTTTGACCTGTGAACTCTGCACTTCAGAGCAGTGACAGAGTCTGTCAGAGTTCTCTCTCTCTGCCGATGTTGTCCTGATGCTTTTCCTCAGGCATCTGCTGCTGGCTGTGGTTGGAGGTAAATCAAGGTGGGCTTTTTCACACCTCTGTGAGCTTTTCACCTGACCCAATATAGATGCTACACCTGCCTGCAAGCAGGATCTGTACCTCCCTGGATAGGAGATGATTCTGCACCCACTGTGCTTGATGGATTTTACTTCAGATGATGGGAAAGTTTTTTCCAGGTCCTGCAGAAGATCACCAATGACATTTGTCATGTTTGAGAAAGGCAGGGAGATATCTCAGAGGATTTAGGCATGACTGGCATGACGTGAGCATTTGAATTGATACAGACATGCAGATGAGAAGTATTTCTCAGGGACTGAACAGAGACAGAGACATGTGACAAGGTACAGCAGCAAGGACAGGTGATGGGCTTATTTTTGCCATTTCTAGAGATACCAAAAATCCTACAAATCAAGGAGCTATGTGTGGACTTGCTTAAGAGAATGCCTTCTCCAAGGAAAGGGTATTGAGTTGCCCCCACACTCAAACCTCACATCTTGAAACACAGTCCCATAGAAGCCAATCAGCCCAGCTCATACTCCTGCCTCTGCCCATTTTCCAGGAGTTTAGGACATTGGCTGGGGAGCAGGGGAGGCAAATGGCTATTTCCCAGCTCCCTGCCCATCCCCAGCCATGTGGCCTTCTCCATTTTTCCAGGCAGTGACTCTCCAGCTCTGTTGCCAGCCTCCTGGTTGACCCTTGCTCTGTGGGATCTAACCTCAGGGGGTGGACCCAGGATAACACTTCCTGTCAGACAAGACTATTTTGCACTATCCAGCAGGAGACATCATTATTCTGGGAAAAGTGGCGCCTTCCCACAGCCAGAATCTGGATTCATCACAGCTTTTGCCTTGCAAAGCTGCACATGGTCAAGTGCAGGCTGGCCAGCAGCCCAGTGCCTGGTCAGCATCTGCACCCTTCAAAGCCTCCCAGGCAGGGAGGACACAGGCTGGAGGATTCATCACATCTTTGTTTGAAGGTCACCATGCATATCTGCAGCTTGCACTGATGGGAATCTTGTGTGCCTGTGGTCTAGGACAAGCTGAGACCCTGGAGATCAATGTGTGGAAAAGCCTGAAGAGTGCAAAACATGCCTCAGGTAGTGGCATCTCTGCTTTCTTGAGGGCTCTTTTTAGACAGAAGCACAGAAAAAGAGAATCATAGAAAGGTGTGGGTTGGAAAGGGTCTTTAAAGATCATCCAGTCCAACCTTCCTGCAGTGAGCAGGAGCATCTTCAGCCTGATCAGGTTTCTCACATCCCCATCCAACTTGACCCTGAATGTTTCCAGGGACGGGGTATCTATGACCTCTCTGGGCAACCTGGCTCAGTGTTTTACCATCCTCACTGCAAAAAATTTCTTCTTAATACCTAGTCTAAATCTCCCCTCTTTCAGTTTAAAACCATCACCCCTTCTCCTATCACGACAGGCCCTGAGAAAAAGTCTGTCCCTATTTTTCACATAAGCCCTTTTTAAGTATTGAAAGGTCACAATAAGCCTTGATAATAACCTGATATAACCTAATAATAAGCCACAATAATCTCCCTGAAGCCTTCTCTTCTCCAGACTGTCCAACCCCAGTGCTCTCAGCCTATCCTCATAGGAGAGATGCTTCAGCCCTCTGATCATTTGTGTGACCATAATTTTAATATTCTCATAAAGAGGTATCTGAGAGCTCCTGAGCCCACACAGAGGCCACCCAACCTCAACGCCACCAGAGCAGCAGCCAACAGCACTCAGACAGCAGCACTGAGAGGTTCATTTCAGCAGCAGGACTGCAGGGACACAGCACAGGGCCCTGCACAGGTACTTGTCCAAGTGCAGTCAAGATGCAACTTCCCCCTTTCCTTCTTCTTGGTCCATCTGTCTGGCCAGAGCAGCAAGCCAAGTGAGCACAAAGTTGCTGAAGCACAGGATTGGAGTTATGCATCACAGCAGTGTAGATGTGATTTGAACATCACACGAGCACAGAATCAAGGAATGTAGTGGGTTGGAAGGGACCTATGGAGGTCAAGTCCAGCCCCCCTGCCAGGGCAGGTTCACCTTGAGCAGTTTGCACAAAATGGTGTCTAGGTGGGTTTTAAATGTCTCCAGGGAAGGAGACCTCACCACTTCTCTGGGAAGCCTCTTCTAGTGCTCTGCCACCCTCAAAGAAAAGAAGTTCCTCCTCATGTTTAGATGGAACTTCAAGTTTGTGCCTATTACCTCTTGTTCTGTCATGGGGCACCACAGGAAAAAGACTGACACACTCCTGACACCCACCTTTTAAGTATTTATAAGCATTGATCACCCCTCAGTCTCTTTTCTCCAGATTAAAAAGGCCCAACTCCCTCAGCCTTTCCTTATAAGATGTCCTGGTCCCCTGCTCATCTTTGAAGCCTTTTTCTGGTTTTCAGCAATTCCCTGAACTTGAACCACAGAGCCCAGAACCAGACACACTTCTCCAGCTGGGACCTCACCAGGGCAGCGTAAAGGGAGATGAGAAATTTCCTCCACCAGCTTGCCACCATCCTTTTCACCCACCCCAAGTGGCCATTGGGCTTCTTGGCCAGAAGGGCCCATTGCTGATTTGTGCCACAATCTGCTCAAACACCCTGCCTACCCTTGCCAGGAGAGGTTTGTGTGAGGAACCACTCCCT
>JAAWXA010000014.1:17461612-17532251 GCA_038090715.1 Florisuga fusca
CCCCCCCCCCCCCCCCCCTCCCACGTCACTTCACTTCAAGCTTTCTGCATTTCACACTGTGGAGGCCCCAGACTTCTTTTTCACCCTGACAGCTTCTCATGTGCCCTGAAAAGCCAGGTACTGCCTGTGTAAAGGTCAGGAGACACGTGGTGATGAAGTGCCTGTTGCAAGAAGCCAGCAGCAGCACTGAGACTTACCAGACCATTTATTTCCTACAGCTTTACATATTTTCAGTAGCTGCCCAGCCACATCCTTACCTGCAACACAGGGCAGCTTTGAGCACTGCTCGAGGGAGGGAGGGGTTGCAAATCAAACGTTGTTTCTGAGGGAGCTCCTCTCTTAGCTCCAGGGTAGTGCAGCTTTAGCTGACTTTTAGCAAGTTTTCTAAGAGGATTTTCCAGCTTTTGTGAAGAGAGCATGGCTATGAGGAGTTAACTCTGATGGCTGGCAGATGTCACCAGCACTGGAGATGTCCATCAATCCATCCATCCACCCGACCATCCATCTGTTACAAACCCAGTAAAGCAATACAAGCTCCAGCCACAGAACACTAGGATCCACAAGAACATCAGGGCTGGAGGGCTTCAGGGTGCCACCTGAAGCTGAAGGCATCACTCAGTAAAGGAAGGGCAGTGGGAACATGACAGCACCTGGGGATCCAGAGGGAAAAAGCCCCTGCAGGGTCCTGCTCCCTGATTTCCCCAGTCTGTCCCATGAAACTATCCAGGAGGCTCCCTCCCTGTTCTGTTTCAGGTCTTACAGATGTTTATGGTGATGAGCAGGAGTCCCAGACACTGGAGCAGCAGTGAACATCACTTTTTGCCAGGAGACAAATGTTTCTGTCCCTCTGCATTCTGGAGAAGAAAAAAACCACAAAACATTAAACCACGAAAAACTAAACCCACAGAAAGAGGGTCTGGCTGCATCCAAGGGTGTAGAGAAGGAGGCCAGAAGTAAAAAAAAAATAATAAAAAAAAAAAATCTCTGCAATATATTACAGTAAGGTTTTGATTATTTGGCTCCAACAAAACAAGTTTTGGGAGTTATTTTTCATATGCAGCAGGATTGGCAGCCTATATATTGGCTTGAATTAAAAGGTGACCAGCAACAAGGTATCTGACCTCAGGGTAAGAGCAGGAGTCCCTCACACTGTGCCAGCTCCAGAAGTGACCCCCAGGCTGTGGATGTTGTGCAGAGGAGTTTGGAGATGGCATGTGGAGAGAAACCCCCTCCCTGGCCCACAGATACCCATCTTTTTGCAGATGCTCAAAGTCCACATAGGAATCTGACCCCATATCCCACCCTCTGCCACATCAGCATCCCCTCTGCTCTTCACCTTTTGCTCTCCCCAGGACAGAGCAGGAGCCACCATTGCTGGAAGACACAGCTGATGTTTTTTTCCATGGGAGGCCACTGCAGAAATTCTCCCTGCACTGGATTTTGGGATCATGCTGGAATTACAGAAATATTCAGCACCACTGTTAAAAAAAAAATTATTAAATATGAAAATGAGTTTTGAAGAATGCTATTCTTGATCTTACATAATGGAAAGTGGTTTCCATGTTCTCGTTAAAAAGAAAGAAATCCCAATTAGACAGCCCCTTATTAAAAACCGTCCGCTCTATTTCCTGGTCTAGTAAAATCCCCAAGTGTGATTTTTATTCTGCTATCTTAAATGATTGTCTGCTTTTAATCATCAAGGAGAAAATTAACCTGCTGAACAAAGGCACTTTCAGCATTTTCATATTCAGTCGCATAATAGAAGACAAACTTATGCTAAAACATCAGAATTGCTGCAAAACCAAAGGAGAGACAAAGACATTTTAGGGAAAAGAAAAAAAGAAACAAACTAAAACCTGTTTTTCTGAAGAGCAGTAATACACTAGAGTTCTCAGAATCCCCACCTGCACTAGCCATGTCCCATCCCTGCCCCAAACAGAAAACTAATTTATCACTGCATCACTTCATTCATTAGCTGCAAACACAGCAAAGGCCCACGCCTCTGAAGAGCATGTTGAAGGGGGTAATTAAAGCAGAATAATTGACCAGCTTGAGGATGTAGGGGGGGGTGTGGAATGCCAATCTGGTTATTTTTATTCCTAGGAGAGCTTGCCCAGTGTCCTGTGACAATGAAGGCAACAGTGGGGTTGGAAGGGGGTGGCAGGGAAAGGGAGGGCTTGGTGCAGAATTACTGTGGTGCGTGAGCTGAATTCAGGTGTTGGCTGGAAACACAAGCTCTTTAATCTCTCCACGATGGGCTTTGAAGGTCCCCAGAGAGGAGAGGTGGCTGTAGTTTAATCAGAGTCATCTATTTGTTCTCAAGTGCAAGGACTCCCCTCCTCTCGTGCATCCCACCAAGGTCACTGTTGGGTGCTGGCAACGCACGAGCGCTCCCTGGGATGGCTCATTGGTATTCTGTGCCTTGCACTGGCTAAATTTGCCATTTCATTTTGAAGGCTCCTGTTTGCATCTTTTCTTCCATATCGTAGGCCTCATCAGAAGAAACAGGTGCTACCGGGCATAGCTTTTTTTTTTTTTTTTTTTTTTTTCTTAAAAGCCTGAATATTCAATGAGCTGCTCATTCTGTGCATCGCGGAAGACAGAAAGGCTAATGGGGAATTAATGCTGTAAATATCTGCAGAAGATGAGGAGTAAAAATCACAGCAAGAAAAAAAAAATCCTGCTCTATGCCAGAGTTGAAGAGAATGGCCCACAGAGCCACTGGGTGGGTCTGGTTCAGCAGGATGCTGGGCTGCACCTCGAGATGCAAAGCTGGTGCTGCACTCATTAGTCCCCTGGTCCATCCTATGCCCAATTTATATCATCATTTATTGCAAGTGTTTGGTGAATCAGGGCACTAATGAGTTAATGAAATTATGCATTAAGTCCAGAGCAGGCTCTAACCAGGTTTGGGGGTTTTTAGTCTCAGGGCTTCTGTGGGAACACTCATGGTTCCTTGAGGCCCCATTTCCATAAAACACCATTTGCAGGGAAATCAGTGCTAGTGCAAGAACCTGCTTTAAGAAATTGCTGAGTTGGAGCTGATCAGCCCTGGCCCTGCTCCAGATTACCCCAAAACTAGGGGGTTTGGCCCATTCCCTTTCTTCTGTCTGCAATGAGTTGTTGCCAGAACAATCAGGAGGACTCGTGCCCAGCCTGGCATGAGCAGGGGAAGCTGATGGAAACCTCTCTGCTCCACACACCCAAGGCACAGGCACAGCTACTTCAGTGGCTGACAAAACCCACACTGATTTCTCCAGTGCACGATCTTGCCGCAAGCTCTTCCTCTTCTTTAAATAATCAGGGAGGTCCTTTTTGCCAATATCTATTTCTAGGTCTAATTCATTCCAAGCTCCATCCTGTGCCACGGGGAGTATCAGCCATTTTTTGCTTTTAATTGCCTATTCCGAGCATTAATGTGTGCCCATGTTCTTATAGAGGCTGTTAAAAGGTAAACTCTTAAAGTTCCCAGGCTCTTGTAATAACATAGAAAATACCATTTTTCACACCAGCTAGACTGGTGCCACAATTATGAATTGACTGGCTTGGCTTTCACATTATATCGCTTCCTGGCATTTGAAATATTCAGTTAACAACAAAAAAAAAGTTTGTTTTTTTTTTAAAAAGTAAAAAAATAAAATATCTGGTCCCACCAAGAAACAGAGAGGGAGAAACTCCCAGAGCCTCTGAGCTCTCCGTACAAAGAACTCCCTTAAAAATCCTTCCATGAATGAAAAAAAAAAAAAAAAAAAGGAAACTCAGCTAATAACACTTTTCCACATAAATAATGTAGATTGTAACTGGCTTTTGGAGAAGCCAGAGCACAACAGAGGTCCCTTTGTATGGCTGAGCACTGATTACATGCTGCTGAGCCCTTTCATGATGACAGCTTTTCATACTACAGCATCTCAAGCACACTTAAAATTAATAAGCCAGGCAGCCTCCTCCCAGGCTACACCATCCTGCAGACGTGCCTGAGATGGATGTAACCCTGGCAGATGTCAAGCAAAAGGACTGTGGACCTTTTCCAGTGCCATTTTTGGGGCTGACAGGCAGCACAAGCTCAGGTCCCTGCTGATGTTCCCCTTTGCCCTTAGACAATAATAAAGGGATTAGAGGGCCACGTCTACCTGCAATGGCAGGAGATGGGATTTGGTGACCCCTGAGGTTGCTCCTGGTCTGATTCCTTAATGAAGCAGGGAGATAAGCCCTAATGCATACATATCTTTGGGAGAGGAGATTGCTATTAAAGCCTCTTGGAAGGGTTTTAATCCCAGAGGTGACTCTCCTCCCTCTGTGCAGAGCTGCAGCCTGGCCAGCCCAGGGTAGGCTGCTTTGCCAGCCAGCAGAGATGTTTGGACAAGATCCCCCTTCTGAAAAAATCAGTATCCCACTCTTCTCCCTCCCATGGTTCATGTGCAAAAATACCCTTTTTTTTTTTTTTTTCCTAGTTCCCAGTGGGTAAATGTGGATGAAAAGTGGCACCTCTCAGCCCTAGTGGAAGGAAGCCAGGAACAAACCTGACCTGTGCAAAACTCTTCTGCTGCATCATCAATTTTCATCCCCCGGGTTTTGGGGTGCTGGTGACTCTCTAAGGCTCTTGTGTGAGTTAAATACTGCTGGCAGAGCCCAGCTGTGCCAGAAGATGCCTGTCTGCACCTTCTCCTAACAGAAGCTGTTTTCTTGGTCTTCACACCTGTGCTGCTCAGCTTTAGGGATCACCCTCTCTGAGGGATCTTGTTCCTCTTGGCTGGCTGCACAACGAGGTGGCAACAAGCATGCCTCCTTTTATGCATGTAAGAAATCCCAAGAAGACCAAGTTTCATATCCTAAATGGGAAGCAGAATGCTTACATTTGGAGCTGGGGGCTGAGAGGCACTCAAGGGTCCAGGCTTGAGTACTTGGCTTACAGCTGCTTTTGGAAGGGCAATAAAATGAAAATGCTCATGTTGGTTCTTAGCTTGAAATCCTTGGCAGAAATCATTGTAGTCTGCAAGCAGATCAGGCCCTTAGATGTGTGTTGAATTGATATGTTATTGCTAAGAACAAGCTCCAAACCTAGGAGCTGAGAATAGCTCACTTTAAAATGTGAGCATGAACCTTGAAATTAAGCACAATATTGCTTCACTGAGAAAACAGCCACAAAAGAGCTCTATTTTCTGACAGCCAGCATCCCAAATTAAACAGCTTCCACGTGTGTCAATAAAAGGTATTGGCTTCATTATTTGCAGTCCCCCAGTGACAATTTCTATCCCCCTTTGGTAAATGTTATTATGGTTCCAGACAGACATCTGCACTGTGGGCAAATTGACTGATTTATGTTCCTTGCTGGGAAAGTGAAGAGGGAGGGACAAGAGATTCCTGATGCTGCAGGAGGTCTGGAAGCCTCTCCTGGAGCAACATCATCTGTGGGGGTGAGGAGAGACCACTGGGTCTGCACTGGGTGCTGGGTGAAGCTGAACCTTTGCCTGATGTGCAGAGACAACCTGGTCCAAAGCCCAACCCTATTGCCCAGTTTCTGTTCTCCCTCCTGTTCACTCTGGGTTTTCCACCACTCATTCCCAAGTGATTTTCACATCCTTTCCTCACTCTGCCTACAGCCTTCTTAGCTCTAGACATAACCTTTCTCCACCAAGGTGAAATCTCTCAATGGGTAACTGTGGAAACTGTGGGTGAATTGTTCCCAGCATGGTCCAGCTGTGAGCACACGTGAGGATCTTTGTGTTGATCCCAAATAGATCCTTTTGAGGAAACCAAACATCTCACCTACAGCTTGTGGCTCTTTTGGAGGAGCCTTAGGACAGAACCTGCAGCTCTGGAGAACACCAGCAACAAGACCCAGACCATGCATAGAGGGACCACGCTGGATTTACCCATCTCAGAAATTACAAGTCCCTTTTTCCTGCCCACCCCTAGCACTTGCAATGAGTTGTGCAGCATCTCCTGAGTGAAAGATGCTGGACAAGAGGGAAGGAGAGTATAATTTTCGTCCAGGACTGTTGACAGTTCGTTCCCTCAAAGAAACTCTCCTTAAAAAAATAAAAAAACTTAATTGGTAAGATGTTGATTTGGGCTGCTAATTGATCAGCCTGGCCCTGTGGCAGTGACAAGCACATGCTGACATGCACTGGGGCTGCACAGCAGGAGAAAAGGCAGAAGAAAAGCAGTGGGGCTGACTCTGACCCCACTTTCTCCTCTGGCCCAGCTCTGCTTCCAAATTCCACTTGCAAAACTTAACAGTGAAAGCTTTCTGACTTTTCCTGCAGCAAAACTGTCGGTGTGTTGAAAAATTACCCACTAAACTCTGCTTTCCAGTAAATGACAGGCTTCTTCTCCTTCACCCCATTGCTTTTCTTCATTTATTATTTATGTCTTCGTTCCGAGTTTCCCACCTGCACCATCTCTATCAATGGGCATGAAGTAAAAATCAATAGCAGCTCTTCCACCGGTCAAAGGGCACAGTTCTGGTGTTAGATCCCAGCCAGGAACAGGTGGAAAATCCTGCTGGGAAAACAGGACCATTTTGTGCATGTCTGGTGGTTGACTCCAGCTCACTCTTCTGCAGCCCAGGAGGTTCTGGGGTCTGGATGCATGGGAAGGGGGCAGCAACTATGTTTAGGGAGCTGGCAAAATACAGGTGCTTCACTGACCCCCTTACAAGTTCTTTCTCAGCTCCAGGGTCTGGAGTGAGCCTGGGTTGCATCCTATGGATGGGTCCCCTATGGCACAGGGAGGCTGAACCTTGAGGCAAAGACTGAGAAAGAGAAGAAGATAAATTTGGCTCCTATTCCTAAAAGAGACATCAGGAGAAGGTATTAGGTACCTAGTTCTCCAGTGCACAGTGAAGCACATGGGTGCACGATCCTGGCAGAGGGACTTGGGTCTGTGCCCAAAGGCTGAGTGACCTGCAGGATGCCCAGAAGTAGCCTGGTGGACTCACACAGGCTCGAAGATGTGTCTCAGCTACAGCCCATGTCCTTCCCACCCTGTGGTCTCTAGAAAGGGAGAACGTGGCTCTCAGCAGAAATCAAATGGAAGTGCTCTGGCTCCTGCCACCTCAACCCCATGGACGTTGCCTACTCATTTATCATCTCCTTTCAGGGACACTGAACACTGGCAGAGCCACAGCCTGAGTCCCCTGTGGACAGGAGGTCACAACAACAGCCCTGAGAGACCCACAGATGCCTCAGGAACCACAGCCAGTGCCAGGCAGGGGGATGAATGAATCACAGCAAAACCCAAAGGAGTCCATGGGAGACCCAAAGCACAACTTGACTCTCTTCAGAGCTACACTTTCCCCCTTTTCCACCTGCTTCATCTCCCCATGTGCTGGTTTGCCTCCCTCCCAGTGGCACCAGCCTCATGGTTCAGCAGGAAGGAGCACAGCCCAGCTCAGCCACCTCCCATATCAGCTGCATTTATTGCTGAGCACTGTCAGGTCCACCTGAAAACACAGTGGAAGGTGGTGTGATTTCTGGTGGCTGCCAGCCTTGCCCCATCTCCACCCTCAGCTGCAGGGGGTTTGCCTCCAGGAGGTGGCAGCTACCCATGGTTGTTGATGTTGGGTGGTGCCAATGGACTGGAAGAGCCCCAAACCTGGCTGAGTCCCACAGGAAGAGCTGTAAGATCTGGAGAGAAAACTAGGGGTGGCTGTGTGAGCAACTAGAAGTGTCCCATGCTCTGCTGCATGGACAGGAGACTTTAGACCAGCCCAGCAGCACTGGGAACCCCCTGGGACCATGCAGAGCCCCCAACCTGACATGGAGAAATGCAGGGGTAACCAGAGAATGGAAAGCACAGAAGATCTGACATGGCATTAAATCATATCTGACTCAAAATACTCATCTGTAAGAGAGGCCAGTTGAGAGCGAAGATAGCCCATGGCTCCCCAACTGCATCCTTCCTTCTGAAGGAGCTTGCACATATCCCCCTCTCTCCTGCATATGGAAATCTTGATGTGTCTCACCCTGAGTTATAGGCCTGGGAGGAAATAGGGCAGCTCCAGGACTCTCTTCTAGGTCTTACCCTCAGGGCAGGAACAAAAGCTGCAAGTGTTGGGCTCAGGAGGGTTCATCTGTGCAAATTCAAGAACTCTGCAAATGGCCAAGGGGAAACACTTCCCTGGTGATCAAAGAGAAGCACTGATGTACAGCTGGATTTTAAGCAGGAGAGAGACAGCCCACAGACACCTGATGCTGAAGGCACATTCTTCCCCTTGCAGTAATTTAGAGCACTGGTAATTCCTATACCAGACATCATCATCCTGCTCCTCCTTACATTTACTAGCAGTGAAACATGGGAGAGCCTGGCCAAAAATTCACATTCAGGCAGGATACATGGGCTGGAGGGAGGGAGGGTGAATTTCTTCATGGGAGAGAAAATCAAAGCAACACCTATGAAAAGGGCAAGGAAAGTGTCTGGAAAGAACCACTCGTGAAAGATGAGACAGTGGCAGAGGTTTTCAGCAGACACATCTGTGTGTGCAGGATTTCATCCCTACCTGCTCCTGGTGCTGCAGGTGGGTATGTAAGACTCCTGGGATGCCAGTAAAATCAGCATCTCCTTTTAAAAAACAGTGTAAAAAGCTTCATGTTTTATAGAGCAAATGAATAGTGCAGAACTAAATTAATAGCTGGGATCAGTTTCTCATTCTTTGTACAATCCACTCCTGCACTTTGCTGGTCCACCCTTCAAAATAAACCTGTGCTATATTTGCAAGAATCCCTCTGCCATCACAAGGTGGGGAAGACTTACAACAAAACCTCCCAGCTCTGCCAGAAGTACCACCTTAGAGCTCAAACAGGGAGAGGTAGCATCTCTCCAGCTTGCAGGAGCAAAAGCAGAAAAGGCTGAAAACTCTGTGTGCTTCCTGCTCTGCAGCTCCCTGTGGAGCTCCTGCAAATAAAGAAAGAAAAGCCACACTTTCCAGTGGCAGCACCAGGCTGGGACCAATCTCCCTCAAACAAACACACCTGAAGTGGGGGTCCCACCTCCTCAGTAGCCCCCACCAATTCCCCCAGCCTGGCCCTGGGCACTGGGTGCTGTCCCTGGGAGGATGGGGCAGAGCCTGGCCAGGAGCTGGCTGGTAGTAAAAGAAAAGAGCTTTGGCTTCAGGGTGAGCAGGATCAAGATTTCATACACACACACACACACACACAGCCCCCCAAGGAAATTTTTCTGTTTAGCTTCTGAACTCCCGAGCTAGAGGAGCCCAGGTAGAGAATTTGTGGCCCTTGCCAGGATTGTGTGCAGACTCCAACCAGTCTGCAGAGCAAATTTTCTGGAAAAAAGCTCATTACAAGAGGGCACTTTGTCTCAAACTTCCAGTTTGCTGCAGTACATTGGTTTCCTCACTGCTATAAGGCTGGGAGTTTGGACATCTCCTTTGCCCAGCAGAAACCCTGTGATTTAAAACACATTCTTCTTTCCTCCTTACATCCTACAAAGTGAGGCTCAGAAAGCTGATGGGAGCAGCTACCAGCACCACTGGGAACCCTGATCTGCCTTTCTCTTGTGCCAATATTTCTAACCAGTGTTTTCTCACCAGGGACCCAAAATCTGGGACCAAGCCTGGCCAATCTGGAGCATGTGTTCCAAGCAAGAGCTGAACATTAGCTCAGTCATTAAAGTTGCTCATACAAACACAGGACAAACCCACTTAAAGACCAGAAAAGAGAAAGGATCTGCTTCTTAGTCTCTCTCTGCTCCTGGGGTAATGTCACACCCTCTGCAGCAAGTGTAGAGCAGGCTGCAGCACCACCTCATCTGGGGACATATTTATATGTGTTTCTTCATTCCTTATCAGCTGCTTGACTGTTGTGCTTTCTGTAGAAGTGACCTGAGCTGCAAAGGAGCTGCTGGGTCTTCAGCATCTTTAACCACTTCCACACCAGCTGCCCTGATCATGAACTGAACCCCTTCTCCCCTTCCCCAGCACATGGCAACAAAAACTCAACCCCCTCACCCTGCATAGAGCCCTTCTTGGGCAGGAGAGGGTGAGAAAGGGAATAAAGCAGCATGGGATGGACATGAGCTCTGTCAGTAAGCTCTCAGCTCCCCTGATGATGAGAGGAGGAGAAAAATGTAGATGAGGGAGATCCTCTAGAACATGTAATCATAGAATCATCATGGTTGGAAAGGACCTTCAAGAAATCAAGCCCAGCCATCAGTCCTACACCACTGTAACCACTAAATCATCTCCTGAAGAGCCACATCTACCCATTTTTTAATACCTCCAGGGATGGCAACTCCACCACCACCCTGGGCAACCTCTTCCAATGCTTCACCACTCTTCCAGTGAAGAAATTTTTCCTAATAACCGATCTGAACCCCCCCTGGTGCAACTTGAACACATTACCTCTTGGCCTCTCCCTAGACACTGGGGAGAAGAGGCCAACACTCAGCTCACTGCAACCTCCTTTCAGGTGGTTGTAGAGAGCAATATTTCTGTGATATTAATCAGGACAACTCTGTCAAGCTATGAGGTGGGGATTTACTGGCTGGGCTGTACAACTTGGACTGCAGCTTGAAACAGCTTTTGCTTGATGGCTTCAGTTTTCTGGCATCAGGCCCTGTTCCTGAACTCCCAGTCTGTTTCCAGCTTCACAAGACCTGGAGTAAGGTATACAGGGGAAGTTCTTACTCCACTACATCACCCCAAATATTTATGCCTGGAGCACATTCAAAAGCACCTCCCTGACTCTCGGGCAGAGGAGGCCAATGTCAAGAGCAGGTCGTCAGCCTTGGTCTCAGGAGAGCCCTGGGAAGGCAGAAGGGGAGGGGGGACACAACAGTTAGGTGGGAACATAGCAGTGACATAGCAAGCTACATTGCACAGCTGGTAAAGAAATTATAAATCAGGAATAAAATATGAAACACACATGAATGCAGACCCTGCTGCCAATAATTTCCACTCTTGGCTCGGTTACCATCTCTCTTTCTGCAGCTGCACACATGCAGTCATTACAGAGCATTTTGGCTAAACACATTTTGTCTTCTTTTTATGTCTGCCAGCTGAATCAAAAGTCTCCATGCAAGTGGTGTGCACCATGACACAATCTGTGACACTTTCCTGGGGAGCTCTGGATTGCATAAAGCAATAAATTGATTACAGCATGGGAAGACATACAAGATCCTCATCTTTCTTCTATGGAACACAAGTGTACTCCTCATGGAAGTCTGTGTCTCTTTTTTTTTTCTTTTTTTTTTTTTTAAAGGAGAAGCACTGCCTTTGAGCAGGAATAATCTGAGTTATGGTTAATATGATGAACTGGAGTCATCAATAAAAGCTACTTTCCTTTTGGGATAATTTTCTTGGCAGTGTTATCTGAGCACACACCTTGCATCTCCTTTCCTGAAGAGAGATGTGCCATGCACAAGGTCATGCAACAGGGCTGTGTGTTCCTGATTCCACACTTCGGATTCAGCATGCTGAGGGAAGAGGGAAGGGATGAGAGACAAAACAAGGGCCACTTTCTTCCCTGAAAGCCCAAATGTGGAAGGGAGGTTGTAGGACAATAAACCATCAAAGTGACCATAGCTATCAGAACACAGATCAGTCTAACCCACATCATGTCTCCAGCAATGGCCAAGAAGGGAGGGCTAGGAAAGAGTCTAAACTTAGAGAATCAATTATTGATACCTCTCCAGCTTCCAGTCCTTTTCAGCAGAGGGACCAGTCCCAAGACAGACATGGTTCCTGTTCAATTAGCAACCCTGAGTCTCTCCTGCTTGAGCTTTTTTAGTGTTCCCTGGAACCCCCATCATTTTTTAGCATCTCATGCTTGGTCAAGGGGTGATGGTTGTTCCACAGAAAACAACCTGTCATTGGAAGGTGCACCTCTTTTTGTTTGCTCTGAGCTTCTCCTTGCTTCCTTGGATGCCTCTTTGTAGCAGCAAAAAGAGCAAAAAGCCAGTTCCAGTCCACACTGACAATGACAATGTGTTATCAATACTTCAGGGACAGCCTGCATGGCACACACAGCACTCAGGAGGTTTATGGTTGAGGCTCTTCCTTCTCCCAATACGTCTTACAAAGTAGATGTCTTGAGATGCCCATGTAACAGAACTAGAAGACATAATTCTCCTGACACTGATAAACACATTTGTAACCCTAATCCTAATTCCTCTGTGACCTCTGTGATACTTTGTCATGAGAAGGTTTGCTGGTTTAGAGTTCCCTCCAGTAAAACCATGCCAAATTTCTGGAGAATTACTGTCAGCTCATGTTAAGGCTTTCCCAAAGGAACTTGTCCACTGCCAGCTATAAATCTCAAATAATGGAAGTATTCAATCAAAATCTTGGTGCATCTACTCCTGAGAAACCAGGCTGCTTGCAACCATTTCAAACAGAGTCCTCCAAAATTGTCCAGGTAGGTTTGAAGCAAACTTTGGCCTTGACACTTAAGTGTCAGGACAAGCTGGTGACTGGCTAGAGGACCCATGGATTTGGACACATGAAACCCACTCCAGGGTGCAAACTAATAAATCCAGACCAAAGTGATTCCCCCACAGAGAACCAAAACCCAAAACACCCAACCAAACAAAAATTCACTTCAGAAATCTTTCTATGCACACCAGAAACCAGACATAAATATATAGTTCTTTTTTTTTTTTTTTTTTTTTCCAAGCAAGGCAAGAAATCTTCCAAGAGCCAGTTGCTGGAAATTGTGAGAGCATTCCAAAGGAATGCTCTCTTTTAATTCAGACCTGGTCTGAAGCAAAAGTTTTGGACTCTTTAAGTGGCCACAGGGTCCAGTGTTCTCATGCTGCTATCACAAGTCTTGCATTGCAGAGATATCTTGATTTCCAGAGCTGAATTCACACTTGGCCTGCCCTTCTCTGACAAAATTCAGCTATAAAAGCAGTGTCCAAACACAGGCTAAAGGATGTTTATGAAACCTTGGCTGTAAAAGCATTCTGAAAAGTGACTTCACCAGGGGATAAAATGATGGCCCACCCAAATCACTGAGATTTAAATATTAGAGGATCATTACAGAATCCTATAAGCCCCCAGTGAATTAAGTGATGTTACCTCTTAGGGCTGATCCTAGCCCATGGTACATGGCTGAGTATTCACAGCCACAGGAATTGTCCCAGCTGCAATGGCAAAGATTTAAAATGTAAATTAATGTGTCTATCAAGCTTATCCAGCATTATCCTGATTAGAGATAAACATTTTCAAGGACACTTTTACACTCAAAAGTTTAAGCCAGCCCCTGTCAGAGAGCAGGAGGGAATCAAACACCAGGAGGGCACATTTGTAGCTGAATGCTGAGATGGTCCCATGAGGATGCCCATGCTAAGTGCTAAGAGGCATGCAGCTCTTTGGCATCCCTGCTGCATTCATTTTGTCCTGCATGGGTTTGTTGGGAGGGAATTTGGTTCTTCTGAGCTTTCTGCTTCTTTCTGAAATGGCACATGTAATCTCTGGGTCTTTCTTATGAAATACTGTGCTGCTCCCAGGGACTTAACACTGGCCAATATCCCAGTTACCTGTTATCCTCACTTTATCCCTTGCCTTCCCATCTGTTTTCCAAGACTGCAGCCAGCCTGTTGCAAGGAAATCCTGTTCTTCCTGCTTGTTTGGAGAGCAGCTAGTCTCAAGGTCACTTTTGTATATAAATCACAGATATCATATTAGTACCATTATTCAGGCATTCAGAAACAAATCCAAACAGGCAAGCTCATCAATTTAGCTGTCTCACAGCTAAACCTCACCATTATGCATGGCTTCCTTTCCTTGCTGATTACAGTACAGTGGGTTCATTATTATTATTTTTAATTCAGTTATATACAACTGCATGGTGTCTTTTAATTGTTGGGGTTTTTTTTTTCCTCCAAGGGATGTAAGCAAACTATATGTCCCAACAATTCTGCTGGCTGCAGACAGACTTGTGTGGCCAGCGTAGCAAAGACACTGTGAAAACACTACCTTTTACTGGAAGTGTAAACTCAATAAACCCCCAGGAGAGCAATAAAAATGCAGTAGCCAGCAGATTTAACAAGGACATGCTCAGTGCACAGTGTAATCTTATTATGTGCTTAATGCCCGGTGGAATTGCAGGAATTTGATTTAGCAACATCAGATTTCAGTTTCTCAAATTATACTGACTGCTTATAAATTAAGACTGCAATTTGGGATAATTGCTTTTCATTTGCATTGGAAAAGCCCATATATTATATTTATTCTTACTGCACTGTTGATATTTCTGAAGTGTTACAGAGCATTACCTTTGGGGCTTTAACTGGGGTGCTGGAGAGCTTTCCTTTGCATCAACACCACTCATGTTACTTCCCCATTAAATCTGGGTAAACGTTCTACCCTGGTGATCTTTATATGCTTGAAAAGTCTATTTTATGGTTTCCCAACCTTGGTTGAACGCAATGGAAGACGAATGAGTTTCTGGTGAAGTTTCTCCATCAGTTTGAGCTGGGAGAGTGTCAGTAGAAAATCAGTGATGTGCAGATGTGCAGTGAGGAATTACTCACAGCAGTGTCCTCACAACCATACTCAGGGGTGTTTTCTCCTCACATGACCTTTTTTTGGGTTCTACCACTGCAGTGTCTAAATGAACTGGAGAAAATAAGGCAGTGAGTGATTAATTACCTCTGGGGAAGGGAGCCAGAGTGTCAGCAGGGCCACTAGCAGGTAATGGCAGTGCTCACAGGACTATGAAGCAGATCAATGAATGGCTATTGAACTGCACTGGGACATTAGGAGCACTTGAGCTTTGGGACAAATCATTTCACCTCAAAAGAAATGAATGAAATAATTAAATCCAATGGAATGAGCAAAGGGCATAGGAACACCTCTGGAAGAAGACAGGAAATGCCTTTGCTGTTGAATTTGGCTCCCATGTCTAAGGTCTCTGTATAATCTTAAATAACCTTCTCTGTGCAAACTGCAGTGTACAGTAGCATTACTTGATTTACTGAGGATCATTCAGACCTGCTTATACAGCAGTAATTCCTCAGTTATTGGCATATCCTGGGCTGGAAAACCTTTACTGCTTCAAAGTCATTAATAGATCCTAATGAGTTGATTAAAAAATTAAAGAGGTAACAATTCAATTAAGCACTGTACCATTGGGCAATAAATGTAGCTGCCACTGGCAAGCACATCAACAGGCTGCTGAGCAAGAAGCATTTCTGTTTCCTTCCTGAAAGACACATGAATCCAATGGCTCTCACCCAAGGCTGGGTTGGAAAAAACTGGGATTTTGTGATGGCCATGAGTATTTGCTGCAAAACACAAATATCATCCTTGTTTTGATGAAGGAAAACTGAATCAGCAAGCCCTTTAGCCTGTGGTCAAGATGTTCAGGTCATCTGTAGATAACTCACAGACAGCTACAGAATTTCCCTGACTCCAGACACATTTGGAAATTTAACTTGTTTCCCAACAGTATCGTGCAAAATGACAACAAAGTCCTCTAGCATTTTCCCAGCTTTCACTCATATTTACCAAGGGAACAAAAAAAAAAATACTTGAACACTATCTCAGTAATTAGGAGGCCTACAGGAAAGCTGGGAAAGGACTTTTTACAAGGCCATGGAGTGACAGGACAAGGGTTAATGGCTTTAAACTGGAAAAGGGGAGATTTAGGTCAGACATTAGGAAAAAAATCTTCACTGTCAAGGTGGTAAGCACCTGTCCCAGGTTGCCCAGAGAAGCAACCTCATCCCTGGGGTTGTCTGCCCCATCCCTGGAATGTTCAGTGTCAGGTTGGATGGGGCTTGGAGCAAGCTGGGCTGCTGGGAGGTGTCCCTGCCCGTACAGGAGGGCTGGAACTGGATGATCTTGAAGGTCCTTTCCAATCCAAACCCATCTGGGATTCTAGTTGATAACGTGAGGGTGCTGCCTGGGACTTCCCTGTGCCACTGGGAGCCTTTTCCCAAATTAGTAAGAGGTTTGAACATCATTTGTGCAGCCCTGGGCCCCTCCACAGCTATTGCAGGAGAGCTCTGCTGGTAGTCAGTCACAGCCCCAGTGCCCACACCACCTTCACCACCTCTGAGACCCTGCAGGGTTCCTCCTCTGTCTGCATGGCTACAAAAAGCCTTGGTGGCTTGGCAGAAACACAGTGTCCCCGTAAAGCCCTGGAGAGTCTAACCAGCCACGATCAGAGAAAGATCTGCTCTGGAGATGGTCTTTCCAACCAGGATCAGCAAGAGAGAAATCCACAAGGCAACATAACTGCTCAGTGCTTCCTGGCAGCTGAAACCAGGGAGACCCCTTACAGCCATTTTTTTCATCTTTCCAGCTCTGGTTCCCAGCAGGATTGTGTTCAGAGCTGTGTTTCTGGCACTGGTTTGCATACACCTTTCCTCTGCCCCACTTGCCCTCGAGGAGATGGAGACGTGGTTGGTTCCATCCCCTTTGCCAACACAATCCCTGGCAGATTTTTGTGTCTCAGTTCCTCACAACCATGCTGCACTGAGCTGTTAACCTTCACTAGGATGTTTAATAATTGAATAAATGATGTCCAGATATGTAGTTTAATCTCAGAGTGTAGTGAAACCCAGGACAACAACACCAACGGCAGCCTTGGAATAAATGTCACCATAAATACCATCACTAAGCAGGTATCACACAAAAACACCTGCCCTTGACATTAAAAAACATGCTCAGCCACACTGAGAAAGGAATACAATGCATAATGCATCACATATTATCTGCATCTCAATGCCATTAAATGAGCAGGGTTAATTCTTTAATAATCTGCCAGGGAACACTGTGGTCTTTGCAGCTGAGCTAACCCAGGCAAGAGGAAACCCTCTCATCTGTTGCCCTGACAAGATGAAACACCATGGGATGCCCTTGGCAAGGAGGGATTTCTGCATGCAACGACAGAGAGAGGGTTCAGGAAGAGCCACTTCTGTCACTGGCAATACTTTAAAGAATGACATCAAATTAGGGAAGGAGGATGAACTCATAGACATGGGAGGGTCAGGGGTCCCAGGAGAAGTGAGGACATGATGGACAAGAGCATAAGACATGAGGGATGGACAAAGGGCTCTTCCCCAGGATGCCTCTGTGTATCTCATGGACCTGTCTGCTGCTGAGCAGGTGGCCATCTCCTAAACTCTTCTTGGTACCTGGATCCCATGCTGTTTACAGATGGTTCTGTCTCCCATAAATGTGTCCATCCACTTTAAATCCATTTATATTCTTTGGCCTCTACAGGTTTAGGGTACAGCAAGTTCCTTTCCTGACGTACCCTGTGAAGAAACATTTCCTTGTGGTTTTGCACCTCCCAGGCACTGCTGGGCTATCCTGTAGCAGGGACTGTGATAGGCACCCTACAGAATTTCACAGATCACCCTCACACCCCTTTCCCAAGCTTTCACTGTGTGGCAATTTCCAACAGATCTCACACTTTTCATCAAGGGGACTGAATCCACCCAAAGCATTCAGAGCCTCCCTGTTTACCCAGCACCAAACCTAGGGAAGGATGGGTGCAAAAGATACTTAGAGACAGGGTGGGTTTGTTTGGATGCCCACAGTGACCAGCAGAACTGGACAGGAGGACATTCAGAAGAACTCACAGGTTGGAGAACTCACAGGTTGTGCAAGAACTCACAGGTTGGAGATTAATTTTCCAGCTTTTAATTTCTCCCTCTCACCCAGCAGTTCAGTGTTTTCCCTTCTTAAATAAATATTTTTTTCCCCTTGCTTATAATTTTTCTGTTGTAATAAAACAGCTTCAAAGATCAAAAGCTCTTGGGGGGTCTTTCGGCACCTTCAAGGAATAAAAAAAATTTAAAAAAAAAAGAGCTGGGTTAGAGGGGGCAGCCCTGCTCCCAAGCAGACTTGTATGCACACATGTTTCCAACTGATGATTTCATTTTGAAAGCAAGCAAGAAAGCAATTTGAAAGTCAGTAATTTTCTAATTTTCTTCTGTGGGACAAAAATCTCTTATTACAGAATATTTGTTAAAAGATTTGAGAAGGCAAAATTGAGAATCAAAGTCCAGGTATGATGCTTTCCTCCTCTGCATTTGCACCTGCTAGGAAGCAAACTGGAATTTGCTGGTATCTAATGCCTCCTGATCCCAGTCAGTTTTCTGTAAAAGAAATTCCAGAGGCATGCACTAAGCTGGTTCTTTAACTTTCCCTTTTGGCAGCAAGAATTGGGGACCATATCTGTTTATCTGTCCATTGCTAAGGCTCCTGGTCACATGAAGGAATCATCAAAAGCCAACAGAAAGCAGCTGTAAGACTGAGCTGTCAAGAAAATAAGACCAAAAAAAAATCAGGGTCCCTTTGGGAAGAAATGCTGGTGCCATTGAAATCCACATCAAAACTTTGTGAGTTTAACAAGGGCACGTTTAGGCCCCGTGCCTAGTTCTGCTGGCAAAGGAGCATTATCAGTAAAAAGCTAAAGACCCTCAAGGGGTTCTGATTTCAGCAAGAAATGAGTATGTGGGGCTCTAATTTTGGGTAAGGCGATGTCTGATGCCAACCCAAAGTGGGAAAGAGAAATCTAAAAGTACAAAAGCCATTTCTCTCTGTGTGTAGAAAGCAGCTGGGGTGTCTGAAGCAGAGATTTGGACCAAGCTGTGCTTACACAAAGGAATTTGCTTTGCAAGCCCCAGCAATTTTTCTGCTGGGACAGAAGCACTTTCTGCCTATTCCTTGTCCAACATGGGAAGCCACAGCCCTGCTGGTGTTTCTGTCACCAGCACTGGAAAGCTCAGTCCCAGTTCAGTTTTGGCCCCCATGGGATGCATTTTGGTGTGCTGAGGCTGTATGTTAAGCCTTGCTATATCATTCCTTCACCTTCTTATTTATCATTATCATTGCCTGGAAAAGAGAAGGCTCTGGGGAGACCTTATGCCATCCTTCCAGTGCCTGGAGGGGTTACAAGAAAGCTGGGGAGGGGCTTTTCACACAGGAATGTAGTAATAACACAAGGGGTAATGGATGGCTTTAAGGTGGAAGAAAGTAGATTTAGGTCAGACATTAGGAAGAAAGTTTTTGGTGTGAGGGTGCTGAGCCCCTGTCCCAGGTTTCCCAGAGAAGCTGTGGCTGCCCCATCCCTGGCAGTGTCTCAGCCCAGGTTGGATGGGGCTTGGAGCAACCTGGGCTGGTGGGAGGTGTCCCTGCTCATGGCAGGGGTTCCCCTGCCATGTCTTCTGGCTCCCCTCCTCCTCTGGGAAGAGCCAGCAAGGGGCTCTGGCAGGCAAACAGCCCCCACATTATCTCTGAGGGTGGCTCCGACTTCACAGTGTGGAGAAACAGGGAAAACAAACCACTCACTTGCCCTGTCTCCTGGGGGGTTGAATGTGAAGTATAGATTAAACAAACCATGTAATGAAATGTCTGACATTCCCATTAATGGAAATCATAGATGCAATCAGGAAGGATGAAGTGTAGGGTCAGGTTTCCCTCTCTGACACCATCCCTCTCTCTCACATCCACCCTTGTGCACCACACACTCTCAAATGTACACCAGCACACTCTCAAATGTACACCAGCACACAACCTCTCTCCTCCTGTTCCTCTGTGCTGTTGTAGGTGGGATGTCCTCTCCCAGCAGCAATTCACCACACCAGAGCAATGTCAGGGCCAGTGAAGCAAAACAGTCCAGCCCACTTGGGAGTGCCAGGGCTTCTAAAAATAATCCAGGGCTGAGCATTTTACAGGAGGTTTAAAGGTCGAAATCCAGGTGAGAACAGGGCTTTCACATTGGCAGCTTGTTCTGCAAGCTGCTGTCTCCCTTGAGCATCCCTGCTGGGAGACCTGGCTGCACCCCCTACACCCTCTTCCTCTCTTGATGCAGCCTCCACCTCCTGAGAAGCTTCTCCAAGAAGCTTTGTATTTCTAAGCCTAATTGTTTTCTTGGAGCAAACCTTTCCAAAGCAGAGAAGTCTAGGCAGAAGAAAGGTTAAAACACGGGGGGGTCTCCAGACCTCCCTCCCCATCATCCTTGCAGGTTGCTCTGGCTCCTGCTGTGCCTCTGTCCACCTGGGACATGCACAATGGGAACAACTGGAATCAAGCAAATACCACCTGGCACCACCACCACCAGACCAGAGGCTGAGAGCTGTAATCTTGTTATGGCTATGCCTGGCAGCTGAGATGCATTTATTTGGGCAGGAGAGCTGCAGTTCCCCATAAAGAAGTCCTTCCAGACATGCAGATTTTACTTTTGGAACTGCAATTCCCAGTAAAGGACCTTGGCTTTAGGCAACAGCATTTTTAGGGGGGAAATCTGAAATAAGCTGATTTAGCCAAGTCTGTGAATGAGCCAAAACACCGTATTTAGCCCATGACAGAAATTAGTAAAGTTGTACACTTCCACAGAGGAGTAGAAAGGGTAAAACAGCAAACTCAGCTGTCATTTCCTAACTCCAAAGCATCGGGAGAAACTGCAACCTTTTTCTTGCTCAGTACCACAAGTACAACACGTGCAGGACTTGGATAGGTGAGATGTGACTTCAAGAGCTGCTCAATCATTTTGTAACCACCCAGCCCTATCTCCACAAGAAGAAAGGAACAGATCTTCCAAAGGGAAATGATTCCAAACAACTCATAGAAGAGCATCAGCTTTTATTGATGGTTATTAAACTGGAGCCCAGATTCCCAATCAGATTCCCAAACCAGACCCGGATTATTCACATTTGCTGAAAAACAAGAAATCCCTAGGATCCAGAAGAATTTCTGTCTTTCACAGATCAGTTATCAAAGTGCAAACATTACTCAGGTTAGCAGGAAAACGGGAAGAGTGCCTTGATCCCATGGACCCATGATAGTGGGACCCTCATAGCTCTTACTAAACATATTTGTGCACACAACTCCCTGCCTGCCCATGGGTCACCCTGCAAGAGCTGGGAAGCACAAAATATTCATCCCTCTCCCAGTGAGGCCACACAGAGGACACTTCATGGCAGCCACCATCCCCTCTGCCCCTCTGGCAGCTTCTGCCATGGTCAGGAACCACACTGAAGAGGGCACTTCTTTCAGCTCTCAGTCTCCAGGCCTGATCCTGAATCCCCCATTATGGTTGCTGCTCCTATTCCATTTAATGGAGGTGGGTTTTTTTGCTCAGCTGAGAAGCGAGGATCACAGAATCACAGAGTTGTCACAATTGGGAAAGACCTCTAGGATCAACGTGTCCAACTGTCAACATCCCTCTCCAATGAAATAAATAAAAAATATATATATATATCAATAACTGTATCACCATGCCCAGTAGAGCATGTCCTGAGGTGCTTCATCTACAGTTTTTAAACTGTAAAATGAATGTGGTGATTCCACCACTTCCCAGAGCAGCTCATTCCAATGCCTAACTACTGCAATTCTTCCTCATATCCAGTCTAAACCTCCCCTGGTGCACCTCCAGCCCATTTCCCCCAGCCCTATCATTATTTACTTGAGAGAAGGACTGGATGTTTGGCCTGCCTTGCCCTCACCCCTGCTGCTTTGGAATCAAAGCACTTAGCAGGACTCTTCTCCAGCTCAACTGGACTTTGCAGGTTTCCATTTTCACCACAAACACAAACACACCCAAGTGCAAAAACTTTATTTCCCCGTGCCTGCTTCTTCCTAGCTGCCAAAGCCAGAGGGGAAGGTGAGATCCTGCGTGGCCAGCAGCTCCTTTCCCTCACCTGCTGCTGAGTTTCCTGAACTATTCCACACTAGCAGCAGCTCTGGTCAGCTGGGGTTAGAGGGAGGTGATGGTTTTCAGGGTGCAAGACCTGCAGTGGTAGCTTCAACTAACAAAACCACTGCTGGCAAACCAAGCAACTTCCTCCTGATATAATCCAACAGGATTTATTGTTGGCAGGGTGAAGATTTCAGCCAGGCACAAAATTATCTTTTCCAAGGGCCACACCTAATTTGCTGCCTTCAGAGTAACAATCTTCAGCCCATTGCCCACAGCAGAAACTAAAGAAATCTGCAAGCCCAGCAAGCAGAACTAAGAATATTTTCCTTGATTGCCTTCTGCACCCCAGATAGGTGAGGTGAGTTTTGCCATTTTGTTATGAATTATTTGTGGTTTTGCAGGCTGTAGCAACGCTTTTTGACTTCACATCTTCCCCAAAAGCTCTCCATGCAGAAGCTCTCCAGCTTTTCCCCAGGGAGCTTTTTCCCATATCAATAAGGAAATGCTGATAAAACCCCTGTGTTCAGCCTGGAGACTCCAATAAAGAGAAGACAGGAGAAAAGCATCCCCTCTACCCTACCCTCTCAGTACTTGTCAGGAATGATTGTTCTGTTCATGGATCTGCTGCCCATCTCCAGGGATAATCCTTTTCATGCCAGGGAGCTGTGTCTCACCCCCAGCACAGCCTCTCTCCAGCAAATCCTACACTGCAGCTTGGTGGGGAATGCTACATCTGGGTGCTTTTGTCACTTCACAAGAAGCATCAGCCTGCAGAGATGATTTATTTAGAGCCAGGTAACAGACACACCACTGCTAACATCTCTAACAACATGTTCACCCTCAGGTAAATTTCCAGGAAAGCACTTGTAGGAAACCTCCTCATTTGGTAGCTCCCTTGACCTCTCTCCTCTAAAAAGCAGCTGTGGCTTTTTAAAATACTAACAGGTAAATGGCTGGTTTTAATATTAGTTTTACATCAAACCACCATTCTTAGTTTTATTCTCCTATAAAAAAAAAGGAGAAAGCTGTATTCCCAACAGCCAGCTGGAAAAGACATCTCAAGCAGGACACCTGACAGGCCTACATATCTTTCCCCCATCCCATTTCCAGGTGGTGTTTTATACCAAGGTGCTGGTAGACAACCTGGACACTCAGGTCCTGGGGTGCTGAGCGGCCCCATGGGCAGGAAAACCCTGTCCCTGGCTGAGGGGACAGCAAGAGCCCTCAAATTCCCAGTTTCAGTGGAGGTCCCATAGGGTGCATGCATTGCAATGTGATTGCCCTTATCCTGATGCAATGCAGATGTCTGTGACCTTTTGGGATGCTGATTGCTGTGACTCAGAGCAAGGTCCTCAGCACACCAGATAGCACCATAGCACAAGGAGGATAATCATCACTGATTGCTACAAGGTACTGCAACAAAAGCCATCTCAGAGCTCCTGTTCCATTTTGGCATCTGCTCCTTGCAGCATTACTCATCATCTCCAGAGACCTCGTAGTCTATTAAGTGAGGAAGTGGAAGTTTTAGTCTTTTCTCATCACCATACCACCAGCACAGCTTGAGGAATGAACACTCAACCCAGGTCCCCTGTCCCCACCCAGCCTGTCCTCTGCTCCTCATGCTGAATGCATTAACTCTGTCAAAAAAATATTTGCATGCATCAGATTGGGTGAGGAATGAAATCCAAGCCCTGGAAAAAGGAAAAGGTAAATATACATTATATGATAGAGACAACTGAGTGCTCCCCAGGTTGGAGGCATGTAGTGTTCTCTCATTAAAACTTAAACATCAAATAAATTAATTATACATGGCAACAATAGGAACTAAACCTGGCCTGTGTGTTTCAGATATCCTAATTGAAACCAGCCCTGGGTTTGCACTTCCTCTGTGGTCCAGGTGGGCATTCATGCTCCTATGAACATAATGAGGGTGCTACAAAGGCTTTTCCCCAGCCCTGCAGCCCCTGCTCAAGATCACAGCAACTTGCTCGCTTTGAGAGCTTTCTTCCTCTTGTTACACAAGGCAGGGAGAGGAAGCAGGGGTTGTTATTGCTGCAGTGAGCTTGGGCTTTTGATAATATTAAACTGTTTAGGTTGGATGTGAAACCTGACTTTGTTGAGAACCATATGGTGCTTAAATGATGCTGCTGCCTCGCAAGTCTGCTGGGTGGAAAACAGGGCCAGGTTCCATAATATCTGCAAATTACCAAAGCTGTGAATCCAATGAAGGAGGAAAGATTAAGGATGTTCTGTCTTTGGTGGCAAAGGTAGAACTGAGCAGAGGAATACATGAGGGGGAGAGAAGAGGCCACTGCAATAAATTACAGAACATGCTCAGGGGTGGCTTTGACCATGAGCATTAAGAAAGGATGCTTTGAGGAGCCTGATGCCCACAGGCAGGGAGGGGAGACACCTCTCACAGGCTCCTTTGGTAATTCCAGTTAACATCAGGGTTTTGAAAATCTCCTTTGATAATCATAACGATCCATAGTGATCACCTGTCATATTTTTAAGCTTCCCTTTTGTTGTGAGGCAGTGTTTGCTGTATCTGGTTTTGGTCCTTAGTAGGTGCCACTCCATCTGGAGAGCACACTGCACCAGGGGGGATCATAGGAGCTGTGGGGCCAGCACACAGGCAAGGTGATCTCTCAAGAATGCCTGCTATTTTCTGCCTCTTCAGCAGTGCTGTGTGTAGCTGGTGAAGTGCTTCAGAGTGCCAAGTAAGTGTAAAATAACGCTGTTAAATCTGAGAGTGAAATAGGCTCTCATAGCCTGGAACTACTCTCCACAACGGCAGGAATCATCAGGCCAGATTTCTGAGAGGCAATAAGAAACATGGGAATGGTTTTACCCAATGTGCTGAAGATCATATATTATACTACTGCTACATCAAAGACTTCTATTACAAAAGAAATAAAAAGAAACAAATAAATAAATAAATTCAAAACTTAAAACCCCCCAAAACAACAAACAAAAAACACAAAGGTTCTTTTTTTTTTTTTTAAAGGCTCTTTAAAAATTCTCTTTTAATTTATTCTCTTCATCTCAGGAAAGGCAGAACCACTGGAAGAAACACCTTTGATGTAAGGAAGTCCCTACAACAGAAACAGGGCTCGAAGCTGAATTCATTGCTTTCCATGCTTGGATCATGGGGAAATCCCTCAGGGGGCTGTTACCAAAGTACAGAAATGACTTCTTGCAGCTCGAGTGGCCCAAAAATCAAGACTATTCAGATAGTCTAATTAGCATCTACATCCAGCCCTGACAATACAGCTGCTGAAGGCAATGGCTCGAGCAGGGTACACCAGCTCCTGCCGAGCCACCACCCTGTCCACTGATGTAGCCAGTGACAAAACCTTGGAAAAGGTCCACCTAAAATCAGCCCAAGGACTTTGTTCTGTCAGACAACAGTTTCAGTTCTCTGAAGGTTAATAATCATCTCCTGACAGTCAGACTAAATTATTGGTGGTCTGCTTGTGTCTGCTTGCTTCTTGTGTCCAAGAGTTTTGATGTTCCCCTTTCATGGTGTTCAGGTGCATTTGTGGAGTATGTACATGTCTCCTCAGCCTCTCTTTGGCAACACCAAACTTACCTTAAGGCTTTTTCTGATGTGCTGTAAACAGGTCCCAAGAATCTCAAGTGGTGGACATCCCACAGCCTACCCTCTCTTCTACCACAACATATATATTTTGTTATATATATTATATAATATTATGATATTACAATATATAATATAATAAGTAATTAACCAATACCCACAGGCATCTCTTTTCCCCTTGTCTATCCTAAATAATAAGCTGGGCTCTTGCAAAGGGAACTCCCATGGCTCTGCACCCATTCTCTTTCATCCCTTCCCTCTCCAAAGCCACACACTTCTTCCCTGAAAATACTCCAGGACTCTGTATCAGGGACATTCCCCAAGCTCACACTCTCAGAGGTGTCACAAGCTCTCTGACAACTAATTAGAGCACATTTCAAGGCCAACTCTGGAGCAGCTTCCCCAGCAATTTCTTCTCACCCCAAATTTTCCCTTTTAGCAAGATCTCCTAGTTCTCTCTTTTAGATTTTTGTACACTCCCCTCCACTTCTTGTGTTATTCTCCCCCTGCCAGCTCACCTTGTCATTTGTCACAAGGCACTATGTCATTTACTTCACTGAACCCAGCTAGGAAATGCCATCGATCTAATCTAGGTCTAGAAAAACCCATTATTTCATCAAATATAACAGATTCATACAACACAACTCCCATTTCCTATTTACCTCCATGCTTTATTTTTCCCCTTGAATGTTCATTTGTGTCCATATGATCGGGGTCAGTTTGACAGCCCCCAACCCTCCCTCTCCCCTTCATCCATGCAGACCCCATTTCCTTCAGTCATCACCTGCTTCCCCCTTTCCCATACACTCAGTAGCCACCATCACTCCTGGATCTGTGATACAGCATTTTCTGAGCTCTGGTCTGGAGGTTTTCTACTGTGTTTCTATCCCCTCACCACCAGCCTGAATGCACTCAAGTCTGAAATTGGTAATTTCTGAGCCCACAGCCTCATTAGCACCCTCCTACCTGTTTTTTCCTTGATGTTCACTTTGCTGCTGTCCTCACCATTGGGCCAAGTGATTTGATTTGCTTTCAAGCCACATTTAAAAATGAACTTTCACATCAGCCTCAATCTCCTCAGAAAACATCACTCCCTTCCATTTAAATTATGGCTGTTGAACAGCACTGGGTTTGCTTGAGTTTTCTCAGTGAATCACAGAATGGTTTGGGTTGGAAGGGACCTTACAGATCATTCAGTTCCAACCCCCCTGCCACGGGCAGGGACACCTCCCACTGGATGAACTTGCTCCAAACCCCATCCAACCTGGCCTTGAACACTTCCAGGGATGGGGCAGCCACAGCGTCCTTGGGCAACCTGTTCCAGCATCTCACCACCCTCACAGGAAGGAATTCTTTCCTAATGTCCCACCTAAATCTCCCTTCTTCACGTTTTAAGCCATTTAGCCATTTCCCCTTGTCCTCTCTCTACACCCCTGTGTCAAAAGCCCTACCCCAGCTTTCTTGTAGCCCCCTTCAGATACTGGAAGGTTGCTATAAGGTCACCTCAGAGCCCCCTTTTCCCCAGTCTGAACAACCCAACTTCCTCAGCCTGGATTCCTGAAGATACACTCTCACCTCCCTAGCAACGCCTGCTTATTTTTCCCAGACCCTCAGCAGATGTGCTGCTTTGCTGATGAGCCAGGAAGAGGGCCAGGTATTCTTTTCCTTGTAGACATCTCCTGCAAAGAGACATCAGTGGAGAGTGGTTTTAATTTCCATCTCTGCATGGAGAGATTGAGTCAAGCCACATCCACCTAGCCCTTGGGACACATTCCCTCCTTGTTATAACTGTGGAACCACTGGTTTCTAGTTCAAATTTCTACTTCCCAATCAAATTTATAACAAGAAAGCCCTAAGGAGCCCCAGGGTGAAGAGCAGATAATGAGGAGGAGGGAGAAGGGCAAATAAAAGAGATGTGGCTCAAAATGATGCTGTAGGGAAAGACTTGGAAGATCCCTCAAGCATCCAAAGGAGAGGTAGGCAGAGTCCATCTGTCTGCACCCCAGGCACCACCCTCATAAAAGGTTGAGCTCCCCAAATAGATGAGATGATTACAACCAGCAGCCAAGCCTCTCCGTGGTGCCTGTGTGTAAAGGGAAAAAAAAGTACTTCTGCAGCACTGGAGAGGTTTGCCAAGGAAAGACACAACTGCTGGCAGCCTCAGCTCCTGAACATGTCAAAATGAGCGTTCAAATCATGTCAGAAAAAAAACAAATTAGTGTCCAGATGGGCTAAATCTGGCTCATCCAAATGAATGGAGCTGTTCCTGATTGATACCAGTCAGGAACATGGCCCACTGCCTAGGACTCAAGAAAGCACGGGCATTCCCAGTTCCTAGGAACCAAGCACGACATCATGAATAATCTGCAAAGTCTCTTCCATTTTCAGAGCTGTTGTATTTTTATTTCTAAGTGTTTGATGAGGGCTCAATTTGCATATTCTCCCCAGTCCCATTAGCAGCAGACTACGGCTCAGAAGCAGCAGGTTTTATCACATAACACTTTGCTTTGGCATCTGTAGTGTTGGAGAGCAGCTATTTCCTGCTGGGCATGTCTTCCAGGTCCTTGTAAAGTCAGATGGATAGAGCTGTGTCTGACAGCATACTGGGATGGAGCTTCTGACAGAGAGAACATTCATTCCCCTGCAAAATTTTTAGGCTTAAGCAAGAAAACAAGCAAGGCTGATGCAAACAAAACAGCTGCTCTGACACCCAGGAGCACCCATAGGTGCTGTCTGGGGCTCTGATTGGGTCAGGGAAGTGACTTTGGATGTCATTTGAGATTTCATACAAAATAACAGGGAAAAGGTACTTACTTGTCTGCCCCCCACAGTCACCTAAATATCTTTGCATGGACTTTGCTGTGGGAGGCCATCAAAGGATCAGAGCTCACAGGAGACAGATCCACTCTGGGAAGCTGGACTTGGGTTCTCAAGTGACCCCCTGCTTACTCCACTCCCTCCATCCATGTGAGACAATTCCCCCTGCCTTGTGCATCTGAACCCCTTCCTGCACGTGGGAAATTCTTCCTCTTGCAGAAGTCAAAATCAAAGCCACGGCACTGCTGAAACCATTCAGGAAGCATTTAAGTGGGGACCTATAACCCTTAGTGGGGTCAGCCTCGTTGGAAATGACACCACACAGCAGGAAAGACATCAGAGGAAATGGCAAAGCTACAGAAGTCACCCGTGTCCTGTGAAATAGAGGATTAATTTCACACCAAAACCACAAAAGCCAAACTTCCATGCTTCCTGCAGGTAAAACCCTCCCAGCAGAGGCTCCTACCCAGCATCTTCAGACCACCCTGCTCCTGGCCAGCCAAAGGATCCCCAATAGCAACAGCCAGAAGAGTTTTTATCATCCCCTTTCTCTTTTTCTCCATTGTTCCTAAAGACTTGGAACTGCTGCAGAAATTCCCAGCATTTCAGTCTGACCACAGACCTTCACGCCAGAGACTCTCTCACTGTTTATTTTGAGTCCTTTTTATGAAATGAAGGCCATGGTAGTCTACTAATTAATATCTGGCAGGAATTAAATGACAACTGTCTCCCTGGCCAGTCAGGCCTTTCATCCCTCTGCACATCAGTCAAAACCAAGCTGCAGGAACTGCAGCTAGCGATGGATTGAAAGATGCACCAAGCTCAGGATGGCAGGGGATGGCTTCTCCAGAAAGGAGATGCTGAGAGGGCAAAAGGGTGACCCTCTTTACTGCAAGTTTTACTCAGCTGAACGTCTGGCAAATGTGGAACTTTCACATAACACAACTTTTAAGGTAGCAGAACAAAAAGCAGACGGGAGAGAGGAGAATTAAGCAGCAGCTATTAAAAGAAAAATATCTTGCCTTTCACATCTCTTTTTCATTTTTTCCTACCTCTTTTTCCTCCCTTCCATTGTTTTGGCAGGTGAAGTCGCTGTATTAAATACATCCCCAGTGGTCCTATAGCAAACCAGCATTTATATGCCAGGAGAAGAGCAAGTTTCAACAGTAAAAACCCAGTTACAGGCCACATATTTTTCTGTGTTGCTGCAATGTGTTAGGTGAATACCCACTTAGAAAAGTGGATATAATCAGTGAGAGAGCCTAAGTAAGTGTTTACCTTATGGCAATCAGAGTGACTGTGCTAAAAACCACTTCTTGCATGCAGTGAAAAAGCATCTGTTGTCTTTGTGATAAAGCAGCATCAAAACAGTATCATCAGAACCAATTTCATGCAAAACACCCATTGCAGCTGATTAGATGGGGACAGTATTTTGATTTAACCTTGGCTCAAATTTTACTCTGAGGCCCTGACCTGTTAAAAATGTGACACTATTCAGATACATAAACACAGCTTTGCATCTAATGGCTACCTGTGAGACTGATTAACCAGAAATAAGAGTGTGCATTAGGACTGAGCTAAATCCATTTCACATGGAAATAGCTTGCAAAAGGTTAGAGGACCTAGCCAGAGAGTACAAACAACAGCATGTGGATGAAAAAGAAAGTCAAAGCACTAAGAATAAATTACAAATATGTCACTGGCTGCACAGTTGTGGTGGCTGTTCCACACCTCAGAAGCTGCTCCTTGCATAATTTCAAATAACAAGTGCATCCATAAAGCATCTGATGGAGTTAAAGTTGGTTAAAAAACTACTGTGCTTACGGGAAAGTCTAAGGTGAAATCTGCACAAGGAGAAAACTAATGCAGTAGGAAACACTAGAAGTTACATTCAAATATCAAACAGTATTTCAGATACATCATTTCCCCCTCATTAGCCTAGGATAGGGTGTCAGTGGTTATGCCTTTTGCAGTGCAGTAATTATTTCGCCAACAGAGGATCCATAATGCACTGAAGCTCTGATAGCTACAACTTACAAACTCAGAAAAATCCCAATTTTTCTGGGTTGGATCCTGCAGGGTGCTTTCTTTCCTCCCACTGAGCCGTTGGGTGGATTGTTTTCTTTACACTCCCTCTCTTTGGGCCTCCACCACCATAAGGGCAGCATCACGTCTCTTGGCTGGCAGGATGCTATTTCTGGAAGCAGCATCTTGCAGAAAGCCATGGCATGGAAGTTATGATTCATACATTTCAGAGGAGCAGAAGTGTTGGTGAATTTGGGCAGGTGGGGGGGTGGCACCGTCAGCACAAGGTGGCATGACAGATGTCAGCAGCCAGGAAAGTGTGGTCCAGGGGTGCAAGACATGAAGAGTTACAAGCCCCTGGAGAATTATATCCACTTACATCACACCTGGCAATCTGGGCATCAAAAGCACACTGACATTTAATGTTTTGCCTGCCACTTTTGCAGCTTATGTCACCAGAGACCGCTGTGTCCTCACCATCTTCTGTGCCTGAAACTTCTTGGCTTCTGTTTGCTTCTCAGCTCTCCCATCACCACCTCTCTCACTCCTTGCCACATCACTGCTCAGGCAGAACCAAGACATTACACCATTTCCCTTGCAGCCTTTCCCCTCCCCAGCCCTGGCCATTCCTCCTGCTGCCCTTCATGCCTGGCACTTTCTCCTCTCCCTCTTGCCAACATGACCACCTTCTTGAATTCAGCTCCTTCCCCAGTTCCATTTCTTTCTCTCCCTCCATCTCCAGTCATCTTTAACTCATTTAATGTAAAGATGCTTAACCAGCCACTCTCATCTCAACAGAGGCAAGAAATGCTTTGCAGCACTGCATGGTCCAAGACATTTCCAATCTGAAATATTTTCTTAAGTGATAAACTCCTCAGCAGCCCTTGCCCAGCCCTCATCTTGCAAATTGTTGAGGTTTGTAATAAATCACAGCTTCCACAACACCCAGAGCTGTTTCCATGGCCCAGCCTCAGAAAGCTGCTGGACCAACTCCACAGCTGCTTTCCAAAGCATCCACCTTCACCTCATGCTTTGTGCTACAAACAGGGTTCTCAGACCTCTTGTCCAAACTGCTCCAAACAGACTCTTTTATTCTGAGGAATAGTCCAAATAGGGAACTTTTCTTAAATAGTAGGAAGAATGGGTGCTCCTCCATAGGAGAGAAAATAGCATGACCCCAGGCATAGAGAGAGAGTCTGGAGGAATAGGACCATAGAATCAAAGGATGGTTTGTGTTAGAAGGGACCTTTACAGTCCAAGGCCCCTTCAGTGAGCAGGGACATCTTCAACCAGATCAAGTTGCTCAGGCCCCCATCCAGCCTGACCTGGAATTTTCCCAGGAATGGGGCATCTACCACCTCTTCAGGCAACCTCTGCCTTTCAGTAGAAAAAAAATTCTTATTACTATCTAGTCTAAATCTCCCCTTTTTCAGTTTAATACCATCACCCCTTGCCCTATCACTCCAGGCCCTGCTAAAAAGTCTGTCCCCATCTTTCTTATGGGTCCTCTTTAAGTATTGAAAGGCCACGATAAGTTCTGGAAGGGGAGCCTGAGAGAAATGCAATGGCACAGAGAGGGTTAATAAATCTACAAGAAAAACCTAACACCAGAGAGCAGTGACAACCACAAAAATTTATGAACACCTCTCTGAAGAAGAGGGGCTGCCATTCCTGGCTACAGCATCCCCTACCAAATGAGGTGGCAGTGAAGGATGCTGAGCCCTGCTCGATCCCTCCCTGCCATGCCAGCAGCTTCACAACCCGTCCCAGGGCATGCCGTGATTGGGAGCCCCAGGGTTTTCAGGGCCAGGGCAGCACGAGCCAGCTGGACCCCGTTTTTTGGTGACAATCCACAAACCTTTCCCCTTCACACATCCCAGGCTGTTCATCGTGCCGCGCAGCCCTGGCCGGCTCTCGGATAAACACTGCGTGGTGTGTGTGGCTCTCTGCAATACTTTTAGGACATTGGAATGCACTTTATCAGCACTTTTAAACACTGCAGCTTTATGAGGGGAGTCTGAAAATGTATTTACCATTCCAGGCTGTGCACAGATGTGCTTTTAATATAACATCCTGATGTTTTTGCTTCTCTTCTCCGTGACCCCTTGGTATCCAGGCAAAGGTGCTCACCTTTTCTCGTGTCACCAAATGCTCCAGGAATTCTCTCTGGGGCACCAACCATCAAAGATTTCCTTGTTTTGAGGCAGCTCCTTCAAGTCTTCTTCTGATGGTCTCCTATGGGTGCTGTGAGGTTTGCTTTACAGGGAACCTCCTTTAGGCACCCACGCTGGCCACAGGGCTGTTTCCCAGCCAATGTCACCAGGAATTATATTTCTCCAAGGACCTTCTTCCTGTGCAGCACCCATGTGGGCAGAGCTGTTGATTGCTCAGTGTCTTGCATGGAAGTCATGCAGATTGCCACAGGCAGGTTGACAATCCAGGGCTCCTCTGGGCTCCTCCCAGGAAAATGGAAACTGGAGATACTTGGGACTAAAGGGAAATGCCTTCCAGCTGAAGGAGCATAAGAAGCATTCCTGTGGTGCCAAAATCACCATGTGCTTCAAGACAGAGCCTCTGGGAAGGTTCTCCTTGTCTCAGGAGCACATTTGGCCCCAGCCTCAGCCCTGCAGTAATGAAAGAACATTGAAAAATTCAGGTCTGCTGCTTGTAGTGGGTCAAGGGAAAAAAAACCCTTCCCAACTGAAAAAACCAAACCAAACCAAACCAAAATAAAACCAACCTCTAAAAGTCAATAAAACATGGGGAAACAGGAGGGAAGAAGAACCTGCAGAAAGGACTTCCCTTGGGAAAAGCAAGAAGCACTCAAACCCATTTTCTCTAATCTGAGCTGCTGCTTTTAAAGCTCCACTCAACAGAAAGCCATTTCTCAGCTGTATTCTCCCACATCTGTGCCATCTCCCTGTGATTTAGTATTGAGTATTTAGTGTTGTTATTCAGTATTTAGCCTCCCAGGTGGTACACCAGGAGAGCTGCCAGGCCTGGCAAAGGCTGGAAAGTGAAGGAAAAATCCCTGACCTCTCTCTAGTGCCAGCTCCCAGTGACCCACAGTGGGTCAGAGATGGCAGAGATGCTGCTGTTACCAACCAGGATCCTCTGCAGCACACAGAAAGGCATCACCTCATCCAGAGGCTGCTATCTTACTCCAGTCTTAACTACAAAGTTACCCTGCCCATTATTCCAAGAGCAAGGCTCACACAGGTCCCCATGGATGCTGCAGCTGGTGCCCCAAGAGCTCAGCACCAACCTGGGGTGCAGCCACAGCTCCATTGCTGATGGCTGGATGAGGTCCACTGTGGCCACTGTAGCTGATCAGAAGCAACAGAGCACAAGGCAGCAAACTAAACTCCACAAAGTCAACGAACAACAAGAATTTAATATAAACTCAGCAGGAACTGGCTCAATAGGAGCATGACTCGTTCCTGTGGGAAGATCCACCCGAGACCCTGTACACTGCTTAATCCCTGGAGCTGGGGTCCAGCTCCCATTTGAGTCAAATGAGGATTTTCCATTTGCATTAATGGAGCTGGAACAGGCCCAAGTAGCTGTGGGTCAGAATCTGCCACTCCTGATTCTCAAGCTGAGTCTTCTCCCGAGGAGTTGGAGGCTGGAACACCACCAACCAAGAAAAGTGGCATTTTCAATGGAGAAAGAGATTTATCCAACTGTCAAGGGCAACAGCTTCAGATGATGAGCTGGGGTATGCTTGACTGAAACATCCACTCATTTTCTGAGGAATGCCATGCTGATTTTATACCCCTTTTAGTTTCTAAACTGGGAGCTTTATACCTCTTGGCTACATTTTCCTTTAAAAACATTTCTTATCTTGGAGCAGAAGCAGGAACACAGACAAATACATGAGCTGAAAAGACAACAGAAGCATTTTGTGCCAGGGAAGGCTGGATGTAAGAGAACCTGTCTCTAATAACCATGGAAACAAAACATGCATCATGCAAAACTGATTCACACTATTTTGAGGACTGTTCTGGAAGGCAATAACTTACTGCCTTGGAGGCAGCACAGCACAACATCACACCCAGAAAGCCAGAAGAGATGGCTCATAGAAGGAGCACAAATTCCTCCTAAGACCCAACTCAGGCTCCAGCTGCAAGGAGTGAAACTTCAGGGTGTGCCACCAACATAGAATCACAGAACCGTAGAATTGCTCAGGCTGGAAAAGACCTTCAAGATCATCAAGTCCAACCTTGTCCTAACACTATAACCTTATTTCTGATGACCCACCACTAAACCATCTTTGCAGCTAACCTGAGTGCACACAGGCATGCTGCCAGCAGTGGGGACAAATGTTTCCCCAAAAAGCTGCGTTCAGCCTCCCCCCATTGCCAGCAGCCTCAGGCAGAGGGTTAAAACCCATCACAAATTTTGGCATCACTGTCCACATGTCCACCAGCTGACGCCTGTCTGGGTCTCAGCTGCACTTTTCACCTGGCTCACCACACAGATTTCTCCCACAGGTAATTATTATTACTGATATATATATAAATTTTATTGAGGGGAATGTTGACAGCTGGACCTTAGAGGTCTGCTCCAATTGTGACAATTCTGTGAGTCTGTAATCCTTCACCTGACACCATGGCAAAGATCTCCAGCCTATAATTTGCTAGAAAGATTATACATACAATACATGTTACAACCTGTCCAGGTCACTTTCTTCCAATCTTGTCCCACGGCATTGGTGAGCCCCTGGTCCCCAGAGTCTGCTTCCCTTTATGCTGTGCATGTGTGGGACCTCCTCTGTCCTCCCCACTTCTTATATTGACTCCTCACCAAACAAACAAACCAAATCCATATGTGCTCTGCCCCAGGCACCCTGTAAAATGCCTGACACACAGTGACAGCATTAGTCTTCCTGGCACCACATTACAGTGGCTTTCAAATTCCAAACAAGCTCTACGCCGTCTTACTTGTGAAATTATTTATCATGGGTTGGGCTACAGAGTCCTTTATAAGCTTCATATAGGCTAATAATGACCTGGAGGTCTTACATCCTCTGGCTTGATGGATTCCATGTTTACAAAGATGGGATCTGGACTCCTGGAAGAGATTTGGAGGCTGGTGCCATGCTGTCTGCCTGACCCTCTGCAATGGGCATCAGGAATGGGCCTGTGAAAACTGCATGAGGTTCAGCAAGTCCAAGTGCAAGGTCCTGCATTTGGGTCAGGCCAATCCCAGACACAATTACAAGCTGGGTACAGAGTGGGTTGAGAGTTGCCCTGAAGAGAAGAACTTTGGGGGTGTTTGTTGCCTGGAAGCTCCACATGAGCAGGGAGTGCACTCATGCAGCTTCTGCTCTTGTGAGACCCCCCCCTCCAGTACTGTGTCCAGTTCTATGGTGTCCCCACCACAGGAAGGACACAGATCTGTTGGAACAAGTACCATGGAGGGCCACAAAGATGAGACAGGGGCTGGAACACCTCTGCTGCATGGAGAGGCTGAATGAGCTGGGGTTGTTCAGCTGAAGAAGAATCTGGGAGGGACCTTATAGCTGCCTTCCAATACATAAAGGGAACCTATGGGAAGGCTGGAGAGAGACTTCTCATAAGAGTGTCCAGCAATAGGAAAAGGGGAAATGGTTTTCAACTGAAGGACAATAAGTGTAGATTGGATATTAGGGTGAAGTTCTTCAGTATGAGGGTGGTGAGACACTGGAACAGATTGCCCAGGGAAGCTGTGGCTGCCCCCTCCCTGGAGCTGCTCAAATCCAGGTTAGATGAGGCTTGGAGCAACCTGGGCTGGATGAGAGGTGTCCCTGCCCGTGGCAGGGGGGTTGGAGTACCTGATCTCTAAGGTCCCTTCCAACCTCAGCCATTCTATGATTCTATGATGTATGCAATAAGAATTGCACTGGGTGAATCCTGCCCCTTGAACATGGGGCTGGGCTGGGTAATGGGTGTCCAGGTCCCATGAGGAGTGGCATCACACATGGTCTATCCCCTCACATCCCATTGAGAGCTGAGTATTTTTCATCAGGAATGAACCAGTGATGTCCTCGCATCCACCAGTGCCCCCAAATTAAGCAGCTGCTGGCAAGGCATTTTGGAGTAGCATTTTCTCAGCTGGGGCACATCAGCTTTGAGCAACAATCACCCCTTTGGAAATCATTGGGAGACTTGAGGATTTTCCTAGTTGCTATCCACCCTGGGGATCCCAGCACCTCTTCTCTCCATCACCTGTCAGTGCACAATCCCTCCTTCAAACCCCCTGGGAGGGAGGTGGAGATCAAGCCAGGCCTAAGAAAATGCACAGTTTGTTTATCATAGCAGTCAGTTCACAGCAGATATTAACAGATGGGAAACAGTGCAGAATAAAAATGTTGTGGCAGGGTAACAAGCTGATAGCTTTTCTCTCGATGACCCAAAATATAGGTTTGTCTCTGACTTTAGAATCAATACGGTGGGATTTGGGGCTTATAAAATAATCCTCAGCTACAAATTACACAGTAGCTGTAAGATTAAAAGTCCAGAGATCCAGGTAATAGCTTTGTTAGGGGGTTTCTGAGTCTGTGTGTTTGTATAAGCTTCAATATAAATGTTAAAAAAAAAACACAACCAGCAAACAAACAACAAAACCACAGTGGAGAAGAGGAGAAAGCTTTTCTGCAATTTCATTTTTTATTGACCAAAACAGGGAAGAGCCAGAAGGGAAAAGGTAAAAGCTTTTGTTTTGGAAAATGACTGCCGGCTTTGGAGAGATGGAACTGGCAGGCACCAGTTAAGTGTATTAGAAAACCCCTCCTGTTTCCAACTTAAAAATAAAAAATAAAGAAGCAAAGAGGCACCCGTAAGATTGCTATTTTTCTCTTTCTCTATTTTTTCTTTGATTTGTGGGTTTTGGTTTTCTGTGGTTTGGGGTTTTGTTTTGTTTTTTGCTTTTTTGGTTTTTTGCTTTTTTGTTTTTTGGGGGGGTTTTTTGGGGTTTTTTTTTTTTGAATGTTAAGCTTTCTCTGGACAGCTATGAGAAGGGATTAAATTCTTCCTTTCAATTTCTTTTTCTTTCAATTCAGCACCAAGAAAAAATCTGCAATGGGGAATGGGTGACCACAGATGCCCTGAGCACAGGGATCCCTCTTCTTGTTCCAAGGTGGGGAAGGATGTGGAGTTCAGGGCTCCAGAGCTTGATCCTTTCATACTGCCAGAGCAATCAGAAGAGGAGGGTTTGTGAGTGCACCTTCCCCAGCCCAGCTGAGGCCAAGCACAGAGCAAAAGGAAATTTTGGGGGGCTCCCTGCCTCTGTGAGACACCATCCTCAAACAAACCCTCTAATGCTCACAAGGTTTTGCAGTTCCATCCCTGCCTCCTCCGTGCTTTTTTCACCAGCCATATCCACAGAAACCAGGTGGCTCTGACATGAAACCAAAGCACAGCAACCTCTGTTCTTTCCATTTTCAGAACTTTTCCTGTGAATACATTATTCACACAGGTCATTCTCTCACAAGGTTAAACGAAAAACTGCAGCGAGCTCTGTACCTGCCAGATAAAATCAGAGCTTCTCTTGCACAGCATTCAAACACCCTTCCTTTTCTCCCTGGGAAGTCACTAAATCATCACCAGGCTGCTTAAGTGTGAAGCAGAAGGGGATTGGGAAGAGAAATTTAGGAGTAGGAGAGGATGATGTGTTTGCTGGAAGCTCGTTCCAAAGAGAAAAAGCTAAGATGGTTTAAGCTGATGAATAAAAGTTGCTGGTATAAGAGTATAGCCAGCAGGTAAGATGATGACATTTTGTAGGAGACTGTAAAATGCTTGGGACTTGCATTATCCAGCACACAAAAGAAGATTCAGCCCAAGAGATTTGGAGACTTTTGAGATACTTGTTGATTTCAGTATGTTCTCCCTTGTTTGATGGCCAGGGGGCATTGAAGGTTGAACTTTTACAAAGCTGGGCCACCTGGGTGATGCAAAAAGCACTCACCTAGGTGAAAGAGCTCTTCATCTCATACACTTTCTGAATGCACAGAAGCTTCTCCAACTGCAGAGCTCTGCCATTGGGCTACTTCAAACTCAGCATTTAATGCTTTTTTTTCTTCTAACCTCTTGCAGTGATTGCAGCCCACCTCCTGTTTCCACTAGCAGCCTCTGCTTCTCACAAGCTCTACAAATGTCAGCCTCGTGCTCTCATTTTGGATGCTGCTGAAGGGCAGTGTTCTGGCACTCCTTATCATGCCCCGTGGGCAAAGGAAGTACATAGGACTTAAATGTCCTTGTCATGCATGTTTACACTGAAGTCAGTCCTGAAATAAAAATCTCTGTACTATACTAGTTGTTCCTTCTGCTTTGGGGACGCTTCCTTTGACTGCAAATCCCAAGAGATGTTCTTGTCTATCTTCCCTCTGCCTTCCTCTTTAGGGTAGACTTGAAGTGTCAAAGTTCTTTTCTTCCAAAGTGCAAAATTTTATTGAGGAACACTGGAGGTTTGAGAAGCTGATGTAGGTCATTTCCTACTTATCAGCAAAAATGGGAAAAGAAACTGGAGCTGATGCTCCCAGACTTCCCAGAGCTGGAGTTTGCTGGAGGCTTTGCAGGCTCTGAGCTCCACACACCAGCATTGCTCTGGCAACACAACCCAAACATCTACTTGCACATAGGATGTACAGTATGGAGTTTCATGAAGAATTGAAGCAAAATCCTTAAACAAATGGCTGGAAGTAGCTATGTGTGAGATGATCAAGGTGAAGTGGTATGTTACTTGTGTTTCTGCAGCACCTACAGAGACTGGTCTGTTCCTTCCAGTTGGCTGGGAATAGGTCAAGGTATGAAACAGTCATCAGTTTGGGCAAGTGAGGGAAAGGAGCAGAAGCAAATCACCAGCCACCATGCATGGAGCAAGCCCTCCTAAGCAGGAGATCAGTGTTGCTTCCAGGGGAATCAAAGATCTGAAGCTCAGGCCAGCGTAGACACAAGACTCCTGTTCAAATACTTAGGAGATGAACACAGTATGTTGGATTTTTTGTCTCATACTGGTTGTCCAGAGTCTGAAAATGTAGGTGGAAGGCAGTTCCTTTCTTGCCTGCTCCCTGCTGTAAGCTGGGATTTATCCAGAGTGCATTTACACCACAGCCACAGCCCAGGGCCCTGATATGTGATGAGCAGTGAGGCTGTGGTGAGCCCTGCCATGGCCAAAGTGCTGTCCCTGAGCTGGCCAGGAGACAGCCACGTGAGACAATCCCTGCCCAGACAACATGTGGCTGGACTTAGCCCTGGGACACACACAACCAGAGATACCACAAAGTCGGTTTTGCTCCCAGGACCAACAATCTCCTTGGACCACCTCTTTATTTTCCATCTCTTTTTATTTTCAACACATTCAAAGTGTTAGCTGTCAAAACACCAGAATTATTTTTATTAGCAATACATCCCTGTAACACTGCAAACTTGAAATCATTCTGCATATTCACCCATGGGGTAGCCAAACAACCAAAACTCATGCCTAAGAAAGTGCATTTCCCACCAAAGATTTAGTGAGAGATGCTTCAGAGGAATGAGGTAATATTCCTCATATTATATGTTATGATTATATTATGAATTATGTTATCTGAATAACATAATTCATCAAGCTTTCTGGAGTAGACTCACTTCTGAAAATATATTGTTGTTTGATTATGTTGGCAATGTCCAGACAGATGCTGGGGTGGGAAAAACCAAATTAATTGCACATAAATACTCACTTTTCATTTGTTTCATCATAGGCACAGACTCTAAATATTGAGGCATAGGCGTGTACTCTAAATACTGGAGAATTACAGAAATTTATGCCATCAAGTGCCTCAAGCATGGGCACAGGCAGAAGCCCCAGCACCAGGGGATGCCTCAGAAAGAAAACTCACAAGCAGATTTCAGACACAATTTCATTGTGGAGATTAAGAGCAAATCAAGAGGCTGCTGGGCCAGATGTTACCATGCAACAGCAGTTCACGTGCTCTTGGTACCCCACCAATAAGAGAAGTGAGGAGAATTATTCTTCTGTCACAAGCTAGAGGTATCACACTGACTCTTAGTGGAGTTCACCCTCCTGAGATGAAAACGTGGGTTTTTAGTAGACTATCCTGTAATAAACTGTCAGGTAAAGTGACAAACCAGCAACAGCAGGCAGAATTCAGATGTTTTTCTGGTTTTTAAAGAAAAAGATACATTTGAAAGAATGAAGGCAATTTACTGTTTGACTCAACCAGGAAGAGAAGATGTGAAGCTCCTGGGAGTCTTCAAGGGAAGATTTTTTTTTTTTTTTAATGGAAGTGGGCAGTGGCCAAACACTGATTCCCAACGTGAGCCTAGTGACCAGTGGGTAAATTCCACAGTCACCAGCAGGTAGATATTTCAACAAGAGGATCTCTCTGTCTCTTCCATACATTGCCACACCTTTTGTGGAAGTGTCTGTGGCCATTTTGTTCCCCTATGAGCTGGTGGAAGCAGAGGAATGACAGAAGAGTTGATGCTGGAGGGACTTCTGGAGGTGTCTGTTCCAAGTCCATACTCAGAGCAAAGCCACTTAGAGCAGGGTGATCAAATTATTTTGCTAGTTGAACTTCTAGTTTCTCCAAGGACTAAATTTTATGCTTGCTTTGATGTTTGATCACCATCACAGTGAAGAAAAAAAATCCCTTATACCTAATCAGAAGTTTTCTCATTGAATCTCATGTCCAGAGGAAATAACTTGGAAGCTTGAATTAAGCATTTCTGGAGATTCCCTCCGTGGTGAGGAGCATCAGCACAGCCCCAGCTGGGTCTGGTCTTGGGTGTGGGGTGAGAGAAGGGTCTTCCAGGACCACGCCAGCATCCCTCCCACTTCTCCCCCAGGGGCTTCTCATCCCTTTCTGCTGATTGTAGCAAGCTGTTGTGTGGTCTGTGCAGGGAGGTTGCAGTCTGCCAACACTTTGCTCTTTTCAGCTGCTTTAATTATTCTCTCGTAATAACTCTTCCCCTTTTTCTATGAAGAACAGATGATCGTGGTGGAGTGCATGGAGTTTCAAAAGCTGCTGTGGACATCGAGGGAGCACATTCCAGCCACCTTCCCCCACTTCCCCCTGGGATCCGTGAGGGCTGGAGCTTGACACCAGAGTCCTAACTTCAACAATGACAGAGCTGCCAATACTGATATTAAACTAAATGCTTTCCATGTTGGGACACAAGTAACAATAGTCAATATTTTGGTGAAGCTGAATTACAGGCAGCAGTTGCAACAGCTGCCTTCAGTTTTGGCTCCAAGACCTTGCTCCCCAGTGAGGTACAACACACCATTTGATGAATTCCACACTCTGTTCTTCAGTTACAGTTTATTAAAAGATGGATTAAAACATTGGCAAAACAGTGGCCACAGGAATATTTCTCCAGCAACATCATCCCAAAAGGCTTTGGAGACACACAATTGTGTCTAAATTGGGACAGCATTCATCCACAGTTTAAAGTGATGTTCAGAAAGTCAGTGCTTACTGTTAAAGGAATCTTTTGTTACACAGAAAAATAAATCTATGTCCTCTGCAAGCTCAGTCTTGTTGTACACCATTACAGGTATGATAAAATCTGAGCAGCACCTTTTGGGCTTTGAAATCAAAGTGTAGAGACCAGCAAGACTTGGGAAAAGACTGATTGTAAACAGCTGGTAGACATCACATGAGAGCAGCAAGATCTGCACTGAGTTCAAAAAGACTCTTCCCACTGTGCTGTCTGGATGCAGAATTTAGTGCAAGTTGTTCAGGAGCTGAGCAGCCCTTCCAGGGGACACACTTGACCTTGTCCCACACGTATGAGCCCTGAATCCCATCCTATGAGTCCCCAGGTCATGGCTTTTGCAGAAAAAATGAGATTTTGTGACTATGATCCAAGCTTTAACATAATGGAAAAATCATCCCGAGTAATTGAGTTAGTTCCATGCAATGCCATGACAAGTTATAATTGAGGAGGAGACAGGGAGCTGAAGTCAACCCCAGCCAAGAGGCAGCAACAAACCCTCTGAGGTGAAATTCTCTTTGTTCACCCCCTCACGTTTCCTGCTGACCATGCAGAATTGTTCAGGAGATCTTAGCCAAAACATGCCCTGGGTGATCCTGCTTTGGCAGAGGGGTTCAACTCATCTCTAGAGTTCCCTTCCAGCCCCTAACAGTCTGTGATTCTATGATTTGATGCAAATGAAGACACGGGGCAGAGCCTGATCCTTCAGAACTCGGGATTTGATCTCTGCTGCACTGTGGAAGCTCAAGTCCAGCTGTCAACTTGCATGCCAGGCCAGTAATGTGGCCACTCTCAAAGAGGTGAGGGCACCCACCAGTGTGGCTCGGCCCCATGTTTCCCTGCAGCTGAGATGCTTCATCCTTTGGAGCCCTCGGACAGAGGGGTGGGAGACACGTTCCTGCACCAGAGCCATCACCTCTTTTCTTTTAGGATCAAACCACACACCTCCAGTGTTGTGAACCATTGAGCCAGGGTCAGAGACTGAAGGGTTAAACCTGAACCCAATCATATACCAGTTTAGCCAGTGTGAAAAGGAACTTGAGCTCCTCTCTGTGTTTAAAATATTCCCCATGCACTGACACTGCCAGAGATGGAGACACTGCACATAGACACTGATTGTCCTGCTGTGGCCAGGACTCCTGGAGAATATTTGCTGATTCTTTTTTTCTTTAGTATAGCTCTCAGCTTCACAAGAAAAAGCACCTAAAAAGAACATTTTGTGGAATTATACTGAGATCCATCAACGTGGTGAGGCTGCTGCTGGCTGGCAGTCAGCAGGCATGTGTGATGCTTGGCCACCAAAGCTGTGGGCACTAATGGGATGATAGAGGCAATCATAGAATCATGGAATGGTTTTAGTTGGAAAAGGCCTTTAAGAGCACGAGGTCCAACTGTTAACCCAGCACCACCGAGTCTACCACAAAACTGTGGCCCTCAGCACAACACTCATGTGAATTTTAGATCCCTTCAGGGCTGGTGACTCCACCACTGCCCCGGGCAGCCCAAGCAAACCTTTCAGTGAAGAAATTTCTCTTGATATCCAATCGAAACCCCCACTGGCACAACTTGAGGCTGTGTCCTCTTGTTCTTTCACTTGGGAGAAGAGACACCCCCCTCACTCCAACCTCCTTTCTTAGAGCTCCAGGGATGCTCTAAGTGTATGAAGTGTACACTCAGTCTCATTTTCTCCTAACCAAGGAATGAAAGTGTTTACAAGGCTATGTCCATAGACAAGGGAAGGCCACCCCTAAAAGTCCTGTTTCTTTTTAGGACTCACAACTTTACCCATTAACTCCCCTGAGGAGCCTGCACCAACCCAATCCACCCCCTCCACTGTAAAGCACGAGGTGAAGGTGTCAGCCTGGCACCTCTTGCCCTCCCCACTTGTACATTTCCATTTTCATCACTAATGTCTACAGACATGTGCCAACATCATGTCCTTTGGGGAGCTGCCCTGGATTTTCCAAAGTCTGTCCTCACAGCAGAGCACATCAGAAACCACTGACAGATGTGGGGAGCAGTGGGAGGGAAAGGGAAACTGGTTTGCATTTCAGCTCCCTGTGTGCTTTTGCACTTGCTGCATGGCCGTGCAAGATGGGTTCAGTCCCCTTGAGATACTCCTTCTTAAAGAGAGATTAAAAGCATTATATTTATTTTAAAGTCTTCTTGGTTCCACATGGGCTCCCAGCCCGCCATAACAGCCCTCCTCCTGCAGTTCTTTGAAAATGAGCTTGCACACAAGGGGTCTTTACTCTCAGGCATGTTGTATCCCAAAGCTGAGCTGACAAAAAGATGTTATCTTCAGGAGTGAGTAAATATTTTCTCCAAATGGGTACCACGAGAGCCCTTTCTGCATCCCCCTGCCCAAACTAGACAGATGTGCATACAGCTGTTTCAATAGCTCAGTACCAACCTTCACAAAAGGCAGATTTCTGAGAGCTGCTGTTGAATGCTGAAGAAAAGGCAGCTTGAACACAACTGAGATAAATGAGGGCAATGGCACTAACAAGTCCCAAAAGACTGATCCCATCCTAAACGTGGTATTTATTACATCTATCTCAGCTCTAACCCTGCTCCTGCCAATGCCTTAGGCCACTGGCAGGCTCGGTTTGCTGAAATCAAAGCCTGCTGGAGCCCAAGCCCCTTCCCTGGGAGCAGCATGGAGGCACAGAGATCCATCCCACCTGAAACAGCTCCTCTCTCCTCCAGACACATCCAGCCCAGGCTGCCAGATGTGTCAAGCAGAGCTCCACCACAGGAACAAGGGCTTTTCATTACTGTATGAAGAGAGAAGTAATTTGCTTTACTTTGCAGCTTCAGCCAAATTGGGCCACACAGGCAGAAGTTTTGGGGTTTAAATTAACATAACTCCACTGGCCCTTGCCAGACCATAACAGATGTCCCCCATGTCTATGGCAGGTTGAGCTCAAGTCGAGCCCTAAATTAGCACAGATCTCTAGCAGGAAGAAGACAAACTTCAATTCTTCCAGTCCATTTACCAGATGTTCTATTTTGGTGTGTAGCATCTTGCAGAAGAGGGGGGAGAAAAAAAATCTTACATGCTGACATAGGCATTCATCATAAGGATTTCAAGGCTGTCAGTCAACCCCCTTTCATCTCCCCACTTAAGGGAGCCCTGATCTGCAGAGGGGATCTCATTCAGAGCTTGACATGAGTGTGGGACCAACAATGAGAAAACACCTGCAAGTGTCCAGCCCTAAATGTAACCTCTTTTTGGAAACTCCTGTTTATAGATGCAACCACTGAGACCCACCACAGGCTTTCCAAAGAGGTGGAAGCTCCAGCAAAGGGCAGTTCCAACCTACAGCAGTGGTGTTTTGTCCTGAGAGCTACAGTTTCTGTTGCACTGTCTGCATGTCCCTCACATCACAGCTGTACATGGTCCTGGAGATGGCCCTACCCATCCAGTGTGACATTTCTCTACTTGGAAGGTTTTAGAGGGTTTTTCCCCCCATTTCATTTCCTTCTAATTGATCCACACAGGAGACCTGACCTCTGGAGGAATTTGCTTTCACACCAGAAATCCCCCTGGGGTATCTCAGCCTTTCCAAAGCCACCTCTTCCCTTGGCTGGGCAGCTTACAGCCCCGACTGCACAGTGCTGGAGCTGGGAAATGAAGCAGTGACACTCACATCAAGGAAAGATGAAGTGCCCAGAAGCACAGGCATCAGAAATCAATAGCAGCAGCCCCATTTTATGTGCAGAAGGCTTCATCCAGGCAGGCAACAAGCAAATGATGGACATTTTCATTTCCCAGATCTATCCAGCCTCAGGCTTAAGCCTCAGCATCACAAATCACTGCATAGCAATGAAGCAGGTTCCAGAAGCATCCCATTAGCTGGCAGTGATGTTGGGAAAGATGCATCCCTTCACCCTGACATAAATCTCAGGTCACCACCACTCGTGCTCACCACCCACCCAGGGAACATGCAGCTGCCACAGCTCAGCTATGCCTTGGCAAACTACATGTTCCTCCACCAGTTACTCACAGGCCCACAGGTTTTCAAACACAGCTGTGACTCAGAAGGACTGTGCAAAGCCAGAGAAAACCACCTTCATCCAAGAGAAGCTCTCACCAGTGTCCTGCCTCTGACTCAAACAGCTGCTGCAGAGAAAAGCTGAGAAATTAAAGATTAGACAAGCAATAAATAATTTTTAAATAGTTCACCTAATAAAGAAGATCCTTCCTCACTTAATAGCTGTTATCTTGCCTCTGGAAAGCTCAGTGATTATAGTTCATGTGTCACTGAGTCAATTTTACTGCATTTGAGCTTTTCTATATTAAGTGCTTTTGGTGTTGGCACCTCACACAATGGACAAATATTCCCTTACACCTGCAGTAATGTATGCAAGGAGAGGATCATGGTGTGAAGCCAGGAGAGGTGCACACCACTCAGAAAACACACATCACTGTGAGTAACCTATGGTCCTTCCCCACCAGCCCCTCTCTCCCCCCATTCTCATGACTCCAGGGTCAGCTCTGCAGGCTGCAGCCTTCAACTGCAGTCCTTGGGCAGGCAGCCCTGGGTGCTCCCAAGGACTGGGACCAGCACAGAGTCTGCTGACCACATCACAAACACCCCCCAGGAGACCTGAAACCTCCTCCAACTCCCCCAGATCATCTGCCTGCTATGGAAGCAGCAATCATCATCCTGGGAGAAGAGCTGCTCCTCACCTGGAGGTATTGTGCCTTCCCCAGAAAGGGTCATTCCCACCCAAGAGGAGGTGGCACACCAAACTGGGAAAAGGCAAAACGTTTCCCATGGCAACAGGAGAGGTGTGGAAGTGAGCAGGAGTGGTCCCAGCAGACAGGGCTACACTGACAACAGTGAGGGAGGTGGGAGGGAATGAGGATCCTCTGGTGAGAGAAGGTAAATTCGTGCCACAGCCTTCCAGCTGGATAGCTGTAAATACAATCAGGGCTGGGTTTCAGCCAAGGCCATGCTCAGCTGACAATGATTTGTGATTGGAAACGCAGCACAGTTTTGTTCTGAATGGTGGGACTGCATCCCCAGGGCTGCAGGGGATTTTCCATCAGTGGCATTATTTAAACCAAGACTGGATGTCATACGAGACGACAGAAATGATGTTGGATTAGTCAGTCACTTTTTGGCTTTATAAAGCACTACTTCAGATCACAGCAACACAGAATCCCAGGATGATTTGGCTTCGAAGGGACCATAGAGATGATCTTGTTCCAACCCCCCTGTCATGGCCAGGGACACCTTCCACAAGACCAGGTTGGCCCATGTAACCCTGCCAGGTCTCCACTGAGTTATTAACTCAGGCATGCAATCACAAGGCAGTCTAATCAAAAAAAAACAACACACGTGTCCCCAGCAGCAGCCCACCAGCTCCCTAGGGGTTGCAGCCCTTCCTGCACCAACACCACCATCATTTCGAGCTGGAATCTGGCTGTGACAGGAAGGTGTTGAGGGTGTTCAGGATACAGACCACCTCCTCATCCATCCTTCCTCAGGGGTCAGGAAGGACCAAAGCCAGTGCTGTTGGAGGAGACAGAGGCCCCAGTTTGGCCCTGGTCCCAGCTGAAGACACGGTGGAGCAAGCACATATCTATCTAGAAGAGGTCAGTCAAGTGCCTCCCACTTCATATTTAAAAGCTGTTTCTCTTTTCAGCCCTGGCTCTTTGGAGTGCTCGTGGCTCTCAGCACAGCAGACCACATTCACATTTTTCAGATGTGCATAAAATGTTAAAAATAACCCTCTGGGTTTCTCTTCTGACAGGGATGAGATCAAGCCTCAGAATAGCCCATTGCAACTTCATGTAAATTTGTGGTGATGCTTGGGGGAGAAAGGAAGGGCAAGGGGGAAGAGGTATTTCATAATGGAAGAAGTGATGAAACCACCCATCCCTCTCCTCACAGCTCTTCCCCACTGCCCGATCTCCTTGCTGGGTGAGGAGCTGGATTGCAGGAATGGGTCCATAACAAACTGGAGGAAATTCCCATCATTGCTGAGCAAGGGCAGCTGGTCACAAGAGGCAGAGTGTAACCAGGATATGTGGCTGGAGAGATGGGACCTGATGGATTCCTGTTGCAGAGTGGCCTGTCCAGGGCTCTTGCACAATCTTGGGCCTTTAGCTGAGACAGCAGGAATGTGGTTTGCAGCAGGAGAGTTATGCTTGCAGTCCTCATGGAAAAAAAAAATTATATATAAAGGAGAAAAAGAAGGGGGAAAGAAAAAGGTGTTCCTGTTCCTTGAAGAAATGCCAGGAAAGGGCATGGAGATCATGGTTGTTCCTGTGCAACACCTCTGTCCCCATCAGAGCTTTGGAAACATGAGAAGTTGGATGAGACAGACACAAATCTGCAATGTGAATGGGAGAAATCTGCAGCAGTCTCAAGAAGGTGGTACCCAGGAATGGTGGTACCCAGGCACCCCACTCTGGATCTGGGTGTTCTTGCATTTCCCCACACCCCGGGGGACAGAGCAAGGGGCCAGCTGCTCGGACAGACCCACCTGCAAAGTTGCTGAACCTGCATTTTAGGAGCAACATTTTCCTGTATTTTCTTCATAACTGAGAAGAGGAATAGCTGTTTCCCCTCCTGTTTCTGGAAGCTGAAAGGGGTTCAAGAACTGAGCTGGGCTGGGAAAGATTTTTGAGGGAAGCTCATCTTTCACAGTTTCCATACCACTATTTGTGCAGTAAATCTCCTCGCCAGCTGGATCAGCCTTTAAGATACCAGACAAAGGCCTGGATGCATTTCTGCATTGGAAGCCTGACTCTGGGACAATGAGAACAGGGAAGAAGAGCAGGAAAATGCTGACAGGACTCCTGCAAGCCACGGGAAGAGCAAGGAGGGAACATTTCTGGGCATTGCCCCATGCTCCTACCAGCCCAGCCTGCCCTACAGTCCCTTCACCACTTCAAACCTTTGGCTCCCTATTGCAAATCCCACCAGGTCAGCCTGTGGCTGGTGGCCCTGGGACCACATAGAGGGACACAGTGGTCACAGCAGCCCCATCAGCTGCCTGTCAGGGTGATGGATCGACCGCAGCCAAGTGCGTGCGTGCGGCAGAAAATGCTCAGGGCTGGGGCTGGGGAGAGACTGTTGGAGCATCCCAGAAGCTGACCTCAGGGAAATAACCCCTTGGACCCCCCCCTGAGCTGCACAGCCATCAGAGGCTTGTTTGTTTAAGTGGGGACGTATTGGTCTGCTGGCCAAGAGAAAGCTTAGAGGGTGTTTTCTTTGTGTTGGCTGGGAGGAAGGAGAATTGGTTGGAGGATACAGAAAGAGAAATGAAGTTTTGTGTTTTGTTTTTCTTAGCATTATTTTTCCCCCTAGAATTCATTTTTCTTTGATTTTGGCAAGATAAACCCTCCTTCATCCCCCACCCCCGTGACAGACAGAGAGGGAGCAAAGGACAATAGGCACCAGGGGAAAAAAAACCTCATCTCGTGACAAGAGAGACAGGGGCAGGTCAGGCCTGGACATCTCAGAAGAACAACAATGCCCATCAGTCCTGCAGACCAGAAAGAAATGATTCTCCTCTCCCCACCACCGCATCCCTCCTCAGCAAACCCTCCCCCAAAATGTGACAGATTGGAGAGAAGCCAATCCTTGCCTCATCAGCATTCATCAGCACATGGGGGATGGAGGCAACCAGCAGGGAGAAGGCAAAGCAGGGCTCTGCCTTATGCCTGCCCTCCACAGCCCTGGCTCCAGCCCCTCCGTGGCATGCTCAAGCTGCTGGCATGAGGACAGGGACCACAGATGTCTCTGAAGGGTATGGGGACACGGGTGACACACGTGGCTCTGAGTTTGCATGCCAGGCTCCTGTCAGCTGCAGCTTTCTGGGCTTGGAAAGGGGAAAGGGGGAGGATGGATGCACATGAACTCTATGAATCCTCCCCATGGCTCCGAGGACAATGGCTCAAACCCCCAAGTTTCCTCTTCCCTTCCCAGCTCTGACCCAGTATTGGTTCCTCCTGCTCAGTTCTGTGCTGGGTGGGAAACTGGAGCACGTGGAGGAGAGGACAGAGGGGAAGGATCCTAGAATCAGAGAATGTTTCGGGTTGGAAGGGACCTTAAATGCCATTAAATGTCCAACCCCCCTGCAGTGAGCAGAGACACCTCCCACTAGACCAGGTTGCACGAGGCTTCATCCAACCTGACCCTAAAGACATCCAGGGATGGGGCATCTACCAACTCTAGGCCACCACTGCCAGTGTCTCACCACCCTCGTTTTAAAAAACTTCTACCTGATATCTAGCCTAAAACACCCTTCTTCCAGTGTAAAATCATCACCCCTTGTCCAATCACTACAGGTCCTGCTTGTGCCAGAAATATTTCCATGTTGACACAGGGACACACAGATGCTGGACCTGTGCAGCATTACCCTGGGTGCTTTTGGCCAGGGGACTCTTCATGGTAGGTCCCCCTGATGGGTTCAAACACCGGGCACTCTGCAGTCATTTCTGCAGTGGAGGGACTGGTGGGGACACTGTCCTGTCACCTCTCATGCTAATAGGTGGCATCTGAAAAAGAGGGAGCAGTGCTTTGGGCAGTTGCTGAGTGTGCCAAGTTTAGGGGGGCAGCTAGAACCAGTGACAGTATCACCTCTCTCCTGGCACCTGAAAAGACATGCCACCTTCTCTCCTACCTAGAATATCTGCAGCTAAAGGTCCAGGTGGGACCTTCCATCTCAGCAGGTATCTATGGGCTAACAACAATCAAGGTGTATCTGCAGCACCCAGGTTTCCAGGCATCCTCCAGTGTAAGTGCTAGGGTCTGTGTGGCAGCAAGGTCAGAGAAGGTCATGTGCATCAAACCCAGTGCAACTGGTTAAGATTTCTTCCTATCTTGCTCTCTCCCAGTCTGGGAACCTCAGACACTGTCCCCATTTCTTCTGTCTCAGACCTCTCCTTCCCTTTGTGCTCCATCCTGCATCCTTAAGTTGCTCTTTCATGTCTCTTCTGATCTCCATCTACAGTCTCTGACAGAGTCCCTGACCTCCAATTTCCACCCTAGAATTGGTCCAGTCCAGCTCCCACCCTTCATTCTCCATCTCTAGGGCCAAGTCCCTTCCTTGCCAGTTCTCAGGACCAGTTTTCCAGCTGTGTGTTCTCGGTCACTTTGGATCATCCAGCTGTGTTCTTCCTTCTGGAGTCCTTCCTCCCTTGGCCTCACGACTCAGATCTCCCTCTGTTTTTTTTTTCCCAGCATCTTAAGTCATTCCTTGTGGTCCCCAGTATCACACTGTGAGCAGTGTCAGCTCCCTTCCCAGACTGTCCCTGACCAAGATGCCTACAAAAAGGGATGAATAAAGCCAGTCATGTGCTAAGGCCTCTGCCCGTTTAATACTTTCTCATTATTTCATTGCACTCCTCACTGTCTCTGCCATCATCTGAGGGCCTTTTTCTTGAGCTCTGATGGGGCTGCTTGCTGCCACACAAATATCCTTTCATTTGGAGCAGCCCGTGACGGGGCCTCTTCAGCATGAGAAAAATTGTAAATAAATAGCACACAATACACCTCACCCTTGGGATCACTGCAGGGACACAATTAATGAACAAGCCCGTGGTACATAAAGGTGCATTCAGACTGTGACTATCACAAGCTCTTTGAGGAATGTTCTGTGTTCTCCTGGCACCACTGGTAGGGTTTACTTTCTCAAGCTCTTTCCAGCAGCACTGTCCATAGCCTTCCAGATGTCCCCCAGCCTGTCCTGAAGCTCTTGGTTGCTTAAAGGAAATAATAATATTTAATAACTTATTTCCTTAATAAAGGAAAATTTGGATTAATCCGTGGATTCGGCAGTAATTTTTTATGGATGTGGAGCAATAAAGTTGATTAAAAGACTGAGATACAGAAACAAAATATCTAGATGCATCCTCTTTTCCTCTTCCCAGTGACAGGACTTTTGACATTTGTTTTCCCTGCCCTGGGGCCATCTACAGAGAAGTCAGAGTAAGCCCCTCTTTCCTAAAACAGTTGAATCACCAGGCACAAGACTTATCAGAACAGGGATCACAGCAAGAGCAAATTATTGCACATTGAAAAATATTTAACATTTTATGGTAGGGAGAGGGGTCAGGCTCCCATTGCTTGATGAACCATCAAGTGCATCTTGCCAGCAGCTGGAGAGCTAATTACAGCCCCACGCCTACCCCACAGGACCTCATTCCTTTTCCCAGAAATGGGGGAGAGGTCCCTGCTCATACCAGTCTCCCCGTGTAGGAATTGGGCTTGGTTTGTTTTTATGTCCTACATATACACAAACAGAGCTAAGACTTGGGATTCCATCTGAAAAACAAAAAACAAACAAAAAAAAAATGGACATGGTCAGTGTGCATAAACTCCACTAAAATCTCAGTAAAAGCTTGTTCTGCCTCTTTGTTGACCTCTTTCCAGTTTTATTTTTAATGGGTTTTCTCCTCTTTTTAAAATCATGCCATCTAGGACAAACCTAAGAGAGGGGAACCTCAGTTACAGAGGTGGTGCCTCAGGAGCACATTACTTATCAGGTGCTGGAGACGCAGGCAAGAAGAAGGAGCATGTTTTGGAGAAAAAAAGTTGTGAGGTTTGTGGAGGGGAAGCTGTGAACCTCTTCAGAAGGATCTGAAAGAGATAAGTTAGGAAACCATCATGTGGATGTGGGTAGGGGTCCTTCAGAGGTCCTCACCTCGACAAAAATGTGTCAGGTTTCTACAGAATGATAACCGCTGCCCTTTTCCAGCCCTGATGACCCCTGGGAGCCCCTCAAGTGCTGCCTCCTGGCATGATGCCATGCTGTAAGCAGAAACAGCCCAGGTCATGCACTTTCCACTGTGAAGTTTTCCACTTTTGACAGCAGGCTGCAGAGGGCAAGGAGCTGCACGTAGCAGCAGCACTGCAGATGGGAGAGAAGGCAGCCCCTAGATGTGCAAGGCTCCCCATCCCTGTGCCACGGCTCACTGGCTCTGATCCCAGGGCCTCAGTGCAAAGGGTTTGGCTGCCAAACAAAGCAGACCCTGGAGGGCCAGCAAAGGCAGGAGAAGCAGTGGGGATGGCAGGGTGGCAGGCAAGGTGTTGCCTCAGTCAAAAATTCAGAACTCTCCTCCCTGAGAACAAACCAAGGTCTCTGCTCCTCATCTTAGGTACCGCTTGTCAGTAGCAATCACACACCGTGGTTCCTCCCACTGGGATCTGCCCCAGGTAGATGGTGGCTTCAGGGAGAGGCCATAGCATTTCTGCAGAGTCCAACACAGCCATTGCCTCTTTCATTGCCAGCACCAAAGAACTCAGAGTGCAACCTGCAGAGCAGAACGTGTCCTTAAGGGGAGAGGAGATCTGTGAGCCCTGGTGTACATCCATGCCTGATGAAAACAAAAAACAAAAGTGATCCCACCTCCCAGTAGGGTCCCAATATTGCTGTTTTCTTCTCTGTTGTGCACAATGCAAAGCAGCATAGAATGGTCTGGGTTGGAAGGGAGTAGAGGGGGACAATCCCCTTCCTTCACCTGCTGGCCACACTTCTTTTGATGTAGCCCAGTTGGCTTTCTGGGCTGCAAGTGCACATTGCCAGCTCATGTTGAGCTGCTCATCAACCAACACCCCCAAGTCCTGCTCAGGGCTGTTCTCAATCCATTCTCTGCCCAGACTGCTTCTGTGTTAGGGATTGCCCTGACTCAGGTGCAGGACCTTTCACTTGGCTGTGTTGAACTTGATGAGGAACCTGATGAACCTGCCTCTGGATGGCTTCCCTTCCCTTCCCTTCCCTTCCCTTCCCTTCCCTTCCCTTCCCTTCCCGAGTCAACCACAGCAGGCAGCTTGGTGTCATCACCAAACTGCTGAAGGTGCACTCAATTCCAGTGTCCACATCACTAGAGATTCTGGGATTTCAGGTGGGATTCAGCTGTTCAGTACACCCACTCTTCAGTATCAGCTCCCTGGTGCCCTGCATCAGCACCCAGGGGTTTATTTTGATCAGATGCCTGCCTCCCAGCCCACCTCCCAGTAGGAATTTTTTAATGTTAGCATTCTGCCTCAACAGCATGACAGGGAATTCCTGCACCTCTGAATGTTTCTCTAAATGTTGCCCATGCTCAGACACAGAGAGGCTTTTTCCCTCATGCATTATGCACACCTGCAGCCTGCAGTGGGGGCAGAGCAGGTTAAAAGTAACCTTGCCACACCAAGTCTGTGCTTTAGGAATTGGAAAATGTTTCCTGTTGGCCATGGTGTCTCCTTCACAAACACCAGAAGCTCAGATAGAAGCTATTGATAAAATATTCTGTTAGCACTACAGGGAGCTTTCTTTGATGTCCCAGCTGTGAGAACATTTGCAAATGTTATACATCACAGGCCTATTAGAAATAGATGTATTTGCTGAATTTTTAAAGAGCTGGCTTAACAATGTGAGTGTTAAATGGAGAGATGCCAACATGACACAATTACTGCATCGTTATTGAAGATTTTGAGCACAGCAGGTTAAAAGCTGTGAGCTGTGAGCAGGCACTGCTCATCCAAGTGTGTGAAGGTGATGAAATCCTTTTCACATCACCCATTTCAAGAGCCTAAGGCCAGGGTACTGTCAGATCACCTGGCAGCATCTGACTTCCACATTTCCTCCTGCTCTCACACTGAGATGAATCCATTGTGTTTGCCAGGAAAAGAGAAAACGAGGAAAAAAACCAATCCAGCATCTTCTTGTTTGATTGTGGCTCATCATTCTACCCTGATAAATGTGAAGTTTAGTTCTGGCTTGTGTCTGGCTGCTCTCAGCCACAGTTCCTTGCTCCGCTCTTCCTGTGGGGTATCCAGGAATTTATCTCCAGAGAGATGCTGGTGGAAGATAATCAGGTCACCTCACCATCTCCTCTCTGTGGAGAAAACAGTTGGAGCTCTTTAATCCTCATGGTGCAAAGCATCTTCTCCATTCCTTGTCTCTTCTGTGCCTCCTTTCTCCAGGGACCAATGGCCAAAGGTGGCTCTGCAAGGCGGTGAAAAGGAGATGTGGTTTCTACTACACAGCCTGGTCCAGTCCTCATGTGCTTCAGGGCAATCTCTGTCACCATCCCCAGTCCTGGAGCAGTGTCTGTCTCCAGGAGGTGATGAACCATCTAGCACAAGTGACCTCTGCTTCTCTCTCTGTGTAGCAACATATTGAAACGCAGATGGTGTGAACAGACCTGGATTGCCAAGAAACCCAGGTCACTGTGACCATCTCAGCTACCACTTGTCTAGTCCCACATTCCTTTCCCAAACCAAAAATATGCTTTGAATGTCATACACCAGGTGGATTAAGGCACAGGAGTTACAGCTTTAAAAACATGTCCAGAAGTAAATCCCATGCCACTCATTTCTTCCTTCTACCACCCCTTGCCACTGCCATTCAGCAGCTCTGTTTCTCTCACAGCCCCAGATCTTTCCTGGAAAAAAAAAAATAATAGAAAGAAGTGAAGGAGGGCTGGGTGGGAAATGCTTGGGATACACATCATCCACCTGTGTGGTAGATCTCCTGAGATCCAGGTATGTCTCAGCTGCTAGCTGTAGGACCAAAAATTTTAAAGGCAATTAGTGCCTCAGAGCCCCTAATTCCAGTAGGAACTGGGTCTGTGTTGCAAGGCAGGAGGTAGACGATGGCTGATCAGTGGAGACTTTGGAATCAGCTACTATGGGTATCCATTTCTCCATGATGGATGATCATCCCCCCATCTAGGATGGATGTCCTCCTCTCCATCCACTCACCTGAGGGAGCTGGGGCTGTTCAGTCTGGAGAAGAGGAGGGTCAGGGGAGACCTCATCACTCTCTACAACTCCCTGAAGGGAGGTTGGAGCCAGGGGGGTTGGTCTTTCTCCCAGGCAGCTCTCAGTAAGACAACAGGGCATGGGCTTAAGCTCTGCCAGGGGAGGTTTAGGTTGGATATTAGGAAAAAATTCTTCACAGAGAGGGTGATCAGACATTGGAATGGGCTGCCCAGGGAGGTGGTGGATTCTCTGTCCTTGGAGGTTTTTAAGAAGAGACTGGATGTGGCACTCAGTGCCATGGGCTGGGAACCACAGTGGCAGTGGATCAAGGGTTGGATTTGATGATCTCTGAGGTCCCTTCCAACCCAGATGATTCTGTGATTCTGTGATGTATGGCCATTCCTCCATCCCCCATCCATCCATGGTGGGTGTCCACAATGGATGCAGGTGACATGTACCCAGAGTAGCACAGCAAGACCCAGGACATCACATAATCTCACTCAGCCCAGATGGCAGGACCCAGTGGGCTGTGTCACCGTGGCCAAGCAGCTGCCTGGTTCTGTGATACCACAGGTCTCCTGACACAGCCCTCCGTGCTCACAGGCACGCTCTGTCAGAGGGCAGAGAGAGAGTGTCCTTTCAGCCCTCCTCCTTCAAAGTGGAGGGATGTTTTCCTGCAAGACTGCCACGGGGAGTTTTAAACAGGCTTCCCATTCATGCCGAGGTCAATTAACGTAGGTACCTGTGGTGGTATTTTCAGAAGCCCCCAGATACCAGAGGGCTTTGAAAGGCTGCCTGCAATCACAGAGCTGGGCTCTGTGCAGACTTGGACCCACACAGCAGCACTGCACGCCAACCAGCCCCAGGTTTTGACAAACACTCATTTTTTTTTCCCCTACTCTGCATATACCACCACCCCGCAAGAAAGAAGGGTTGGTGTAATTAGGGTTGCCTGGTTTGCTGGGTTGATGTATTATCCATGCCCAGAAGCTCCAGGCTGTTTTCTTCTCACAGCCCTGGTGATGAAAGAGCAACACTGTGCAGGAGAGTGGCAGTGGCTGAGGGACACAAGGAGACACTGTGATGTTAAACCCACTTTTTTTCTCACAGCCCAACCCCATTCCTCTGTCCTTTGAAACCTCCCTGCTCTGAGTGCTGAAGAGATAGCATCAGAAAAACGACTGTCTCTTGAACCTCCTGGAGGAAAAGGCCAAACCTCCCGTGCCCTCTGTACGGTTTACAGAGTTTGGGAGAGGGGTGGGGAGGTTGAGCAGGGAAAGGAGACCCCAAACATCATTTCATTTGGCAGGTCTGCTCCTGGGAACCCAGAAGGATGTTTGACCTTCTCCAGACAAGCACGGCAGTCACCCCCTGTGCTTCCAGAGAAAAGCTCTTCAGTTCTGGGAAGTTCAGGGAAGGATTCAGAGGGACCATCAGGCTCTCTGGACCAGGAAACAGGAGGACAGATTCCAAAAATGTTCCCCCCAGAGGAACCTGGATGGGGAGCAAAGAAATAAAGTCTTTTTCCCACACTGAGAGCAACCCCAGCTCTTGGTGTTTCTGGACAATAACTTTTCTGGGCAATGCTTTAAGTTGGGCTTGGTCAGGACTAAAAGGAAGAGCAGCTGAGGGATTAACACTTCCCTCCCTAAGAAGCTGGTCAGAGAGTCCCAGCACAGAGGAGAGCTGCGTTTCCTTTTGCACTGCTGAGCTCTTGGAAAATGCTCTCTATGCAGATTTGGTCCCAGCCATCAGGCTGCTGAATGAAAGGGATATTTAGAGCCAGCTCAGCCACGGGACAAATGATGCTAATGATAAATCCATCCCCAGACGCTGAACGGACATGGATGTCCACAGCTAAAATAAACAAATGGTCCAGGCAGGCTGACAGGCTTGTTTAGATTCTGCTGGGGATGAATCCCAGTGCCCTTTGATCCCGTGATGGTTTTGGCGCCTGTGTTGCTGTCTAGCAGCAGGGTATATTTTTCTATCCTGAGGAGCAAGTGGACGCAGCTGCCTGGAGCTGATTTATAGTAGGAAGTGATTCACAGAGAATCAAAGCTTCTCACACCATAAAGATTGGTGTCTTTTCACCTCTGCCATCGGAGCAACGATTAGAGCTCTGGGGACTTCGGGTGGGAAGAGCAGCAAAGTGTTTTGTGCTTTGCATAAATCAACTTCTGCTGGGACTCACAAAGGATGCTCAGAGTGGGCTGCACCTGTCTGCATGCCCTGATGCATGGGCATCAGCAGCATTTGCATTTAACCCCCTTCTAGAGACTCAAAATTCACATTTCTGTGCTCACTGAGGCAATGGGAGGTGAGTTCTGGGTTTGGATTTCCTCTGTGGATCATGTTGTTCTGTTTGGAGAAAAAGAGGCTGAGGGGTGACCTCACTGCAGTCTGCAGCTTCCTCACCAGGTGAAGAGATGGGGCAGGTTCTGATTTCACTCCTGTGACCAAAGACAGGACTCAGGGAGATGAAGCTGAATCAGGGGAGGTCTAGGTTAGGTATCAGGAAAAGGTTTTTCACCCAGAGGGCAGCTGAGCACTGGAACAAGCTCCCCAGGGAAGTGGTCACAGCCCCAAGCCTGAGTTCAAGAAGGGTTTGGATGATGCTCTCAGGCACATGGTGTGATCCTGGGGGGGCCCAACACAGGGACAGGAGGTGGACTTGATGATCCTGATGGGTCCCCTCCAACTTAGCATATTCTATGATTCTGTGATTCCTTGGGATTTTGATCTCTATTCAGGAATATGAGACCCTACTAAAATCTGCTTAGCATTAATGGCTCTGGATTACCAGGCATATGATTTAGGAGCTGGTTACTGCTTTGCAGGTTCTGATAACCACTCACATCAGCCTCAGAAGACAACGAAGTGCTTGTTTATTACTTCAAAAACTCGAGACCCTGCGGGACACTGGGAAAATATCTCTGTGCTTCTAGAAGGAGATTTGGCTCCTATCACATCTACTGGGAGTGCAAGGCTGAGTCAAAAAAGGAGGATTTGCCATCAGCATAATCAGAAATATGGTGAAAGGGAAGGCTTGGGATTAAGACTTGGCTCCTGACAAGTATATGTCACTTCAATTAACTGTGCAGAAATTTCTATGCTCAAGGTAGTGATAAAAATCAAATAAAAGAAATGTTAAAGCTCAGCTCTGGAGCACATGCCTGGCTAGTTAAATATAGAGGGATGTGTACACAAGTATGAAAGTCCATCCTGAATGTTTATTGATGTTTATTATTGCAAATTTAATAAACTTATTAATATAGTTCATATGTTTTTTAATTTAACCTCTGTCTAGTTCTGGTGTCCTCAACATAAGAAGGACATGGAGGAAGTCCAGAGGAGGCCACAGCTATGATCAGAAGGCTGGAGCACCTCTCCTGTGAAGACAGACTGAGCCTGGAGAAGAGAAGTTTCTGGGGAGAATTTAGAGCACATTCCAGTCCCTGAAGGGGCTACAGGAAAAGTGGGGAGGGACGTTTTACAAGGGCAAGGAGTGACAGGACAGGTGGGGAATGGTTTTAAACTGGAAGAGGGGGGATTTAGATTAAATATTAGGAAGAAATTATTTACTTTCAGAGTACTGAGACACTGTGCCAGGGTGCCCAGAGAAGCTGTGGCTGCCCCATCCCTGGCAGTGTCTCAGCCCAGGCTGGATGGGGCTTGGAGCAACCTGGGCTGGTGGGAGGTGTCCCTGCCCATGGCAGGGGGGGTTTGGAACTGGATGATATTTATGGTCCCTTCAAACACAAACCATGTTGTGATTCTAAGATTTTATGAAACAAAGGTCCTAGTCTTAGATAATGAGGACTGAGGCTCCCACTCAAACCATTAATCAAGCCAGCCACAGCCCCTCCAGCTCCCCCTTGCCTCCCCAAGATCAAGCTCCCAGGGTGAGGTTTCAGCCACTCTGCCATCTCTGTGGGGAGCATCTCTGTTAAGCCATGACCTCACATCTACACAGCAGCCCCCACGCACAGAAATCTTTCTGGGTTTCCCCCTCTATTTTGTCCCCCAGGACAAGGCTGCTCCCTGGGGATAGCCAAAACCTGGGGGGAAGTTCAGTTTTGAGGGGCCACTTCATTTTGCAGATCCAGCTTGTGAAAAATCTCACTAAGCAGGAGCTAGAGCAAGGGAACAGCAGTGGCAAAGCAGCAAAAATGGTCCAGTGACACCAGTTGCATGGGCAGACTGGGACACGCATCAGTCCATTGCTGTTGGTGCAGACCCCAAAAAGCATCTTCAAGATTTGGGGGGAAATCCAATATTGTAAGCACAGGCAAACAGAGGTGGTTTGTTTGGTCTTTCTGCAGAGAAATCAGGATGTGGCCCTACCTGAAGGCAATGGAAGCTGTGGGAAGCGTGGAGAACTACACCCTGCTCCATCTTTCCTCCAGTCACTTAGTGGTTTGCTGCAAACAAGGCAGCAGCTCACTCTTCCTCACTTTTATTTTTGCAAACCACTTTCTTCATAGTGGGTGTTTGGTCTGAGGAAACATGGTTTGTTGTTGTTTTTTTTTTAATCATTGCAATAAGTCACGCTTATTGGCAGCAGTAGGAAAGATTCAAAACAACTCAGCAAACCAGGATTATTTCTCCAGCAGAATAATGACAGGGATTTGAGAAATTTTGCCCCTGTACTTTGTCTTTCATCAACAGGAGACCAAAGGTCTTTCAGTCTGGGATAATTCCGGAAGAGAAAATTGCAGCAGAAAGCCTTTCTCATGTCTTGCAGGAATTGCCTGTGAAAAGATAAGCTTACCCTTTTCCACTGGGAAGCCTTGCTATTCAAGGTGGTCAGCTGTAGGTCTTTCCCTTGGAAAAAGTGCTTGGTCTTTTTCTCCCTGATCCATCCCCCTCCCACTGACAATATTGTCTTTCAAAACAGTGTGTCTATTTGATCTTTTTATTTCCACTGGAGATTTGATTTCTTTCCTGATTGGGTGGGATGTTTTTAATTAGAAAAAAAAAAAAATCCCCCCCCCAAAAAAAAACCCAAAACCCAAACCTTATCCTCATTCATCCTCATGGCTTTGTAAACAATTCTGTAGTGGTAGGTAGATACAGACATCCTGTTTTTCCCTCTCTATATCTGATCAGGACAAAGAAGCAGGAGGATAATTATGTCTTTAAGTAGAAAAAAAAAAGAATTCTTTTTTCTACAGACCAACACATATTTCTCCTCTGAAATACATGGCAATATTACCAGCATGAGGCTAGGACAGGGATAGGAAATGAACAAGCAATTGCTCTTCCAGGACTCTTCTGGACTTGTTCTGATCAACAGATCTGAGTCCCTTTAAGCCTCTTTGGCATAGCTTCAAAATTAAAGACAACAGAACAACTGCAGAACAGCCCTGAGACTCCATCCAGCTCTCAGAAACACAGGCAACAATTTACTGAGCAACAATTCAGACACTTTAATTGTATTTTGTAGCTCTCTTCCATGCCAGTCCCAAAGTGGACAGGCAGACAGTGCTTAGCCTTCCTCTGGAGACCTCTTTAAAACCTTCTCAAAGCACAGTAGGTGGGATGTGATTTGAGATTAGGTGAAACAAATAAATTTAGGTGTCTTCATATGAGCTAGGTGTCTAAACTCCTGTTATCAAATATTAAATATTTTTTTTAATTGATTTGTTGTAGACTGATGTGTATTAAAATAACAGGTAACATTGCCAAGTGAGACAAGGATGAGGACAACAAGTCATCAATCAGCATCTCCAAATGGTGGAAGAACATCAAGATAGACATCAAGAATTAAAACCCATTCAAAACAGGACACCTGAGTAAAATTGGAGACTGTCAGGCCAAAAAGATTTTATCTACTATTTTGAGAGGTTTTAATTCACATTGCAAAATAAAGACCTTCCAACATCTGGACCTTATATTCCAACCATAAATCCTTCTGCTGTACCTAAGAGACACAACTCCTGAAAAGGTTAAGTTCTTAGTAAGTGAAGTTCTTAGCAAGCAATCTTTTCCCACTGAGTTGGCCTCTTTGAGTTTCTATTTGTGCAGCTAATGAGGTTCCCACAACCTCCAGGAAACTGGTCTGAGTTCTAATTAAACAAGACTTGAGGAACTCTTCTGCCAAAGTAAGCTCTGGATCTGCCCACCCCATTGACTGAGTCATGCAGCCTCGAAGCATGAAGGCTGGAAATGTAAATCATAAATTGACATGGAGAGTTACACTCTCTGGTGAGGGTGTTTTCTACAGCTGCAGCATTTATTAAACCTTTGCCCTCATCCAAAACCAACACTTATAACTTCAACAGTCCCCAAGGCTAAAAAGTCTTCCAGGACTCTTCTGGCCATGTTCTGCTCAGGAGATCTGGGTTCCTCTGACCACTTGAATATGGGCCCAGGCATTAAGAAACAGGACCTCAGAAAATATAGCTCTGGGACTCCATCCAGTCCTTTACATAAAATACACATGCACATACATTTAATGGTATTAGAATATCCTCATGGAGCTGCAGTATTCCAGAAACAACCATGGCATAGACATGAGGACTACAAATGCCAGCTTGGTCTTAGGTGCAATGTGTCTCCACGGGCTTTCTAATTTTCCAAGAATATTTATTGCATATATTTATTTACTATCTAAACCATTTTGAGTAGGTAACTACTTAAATGTTTTAACTCACTCCAAATCAAGATTCCAAGCTCTCCATTCAATGGAAGTCACAACTGTGTCCTCCCCACAAGTGTCACTGTCAGAAAAGGGACTGACTGAAGAACACAAACCCACCTTCTGTTCCACTCCCATAACAAACTGTTTTTCACAGCCTTTTATGCCAGGTCCTGATCAGGGCCAGCAAAGAACAGAGATTGGAGTAATTCTCCATGGAGCCACATATAGCAGAGACAAGATTAGTGTCTGTTCATCCCAAGCCAATACAAACCATCCAGTCTGTGAGCACTCGGGCGTGTGATGGTGTCTGCAGACTCTGACCAGACAATGAAGGTTTTTCAGCCAGAGCTGTGAGAAAATCCCATGGTCCCCAACCTCTCCATCCAGCCTGGGGAAGAGCAGTCTTCACACAGGCTGCACGACATGAGGAAAACAGCCCGTGCATCTATGTTAAACGGAGATGTTTTTACTTGGGCCACTCAAGACCAGTGATGGTGGAGAATGGGTTCAGTTTCCTAATTATACCCTTCCATAAAGAGAAACACTTGGCCATGTCCGTGTTATGTGGCTGGAAGCACATCCACCCCACCTGGGGCTGACAGAGGGGAACAAAGGAGGGAGTTCACATTCTCTCTTCTCTCTTCTCTTTTCTCTCTTCTCTCTATACTAACCTCAGGAAGTCTGTGCCCAGCCCGGGCTTTGGGTGAAGGTGAAGGGTCTAGATTCTGGAGGTCTTGACCTCCACACATTTTTCCTTCCAGTTCCCACACTGCACAGATGTGCTCACAGGGCAGAGCAGACTGAAGCATCTCTCCAGCCTCTACACCTGGGCTCCAGGACACAGGGGGAGGGAGCTCCTGATGCACACACAGAGGTCTCAGTCCCACATGGGAAGAAGCTGCTAGAAGCTACCAAGAGCAAAGAATGCCTGCCAGGCAGGAGCAGAGATGCTGAGCCATCCCTCACTGTCAGCACTGACTTCATATTGAAGCTGAGTCTTCAAGCCTGTAGATCTGTCTTGGTCTTCCTAAACCACTATGTGCAAGGAGTGACAAGGGACAATTATTTCCCAGTGAAGGGGAAATGTACAGCCCCAGTGCATTTCCAGACCAAGACAAATGTCCCCTCTGAAATACATGGCAACATTGCCAGCATGAGGCCAGATGGCCCGTGCTTGTCTAGGACTGCAAGAGCTGATGGCAGTGCAGGTCCCAGAGGACCATTAGGGGCCATATATATTGTGGAGGTGTTCCTTTCCCTGGCAAAATACTTAAAGGCTCTTTGTTGATAAAGCAGTGTTATCGTGGGAGCTGAGTGCCTTAGAGGAAATATTAGCAGTATATATGGCCTGATAAGCAGGAAGGTGTGAGGGACAAGCTGCTCACTGCTTGGTCCTGTTCCACATCAAAGCAACATCATGGAGAGGGACCAGGGAAAGACAAGTAAGGAATGGGTGGGGAATGTTAGCAAGACTCAGCTCTGGAAATGTCCTGCCTGATAACAGGGGAGCTGAGAGGCACAACACTGAGGATGGAGAAGGGCAGGTTGTTCCTAGTCCTGATCCAGGACCTGCTGACACTGGTGAATGGACTCCCATCGACTTGGCCAGGGCTTGCCTTGAGACCTTCAGGAACTGAGACAAAAGACCAAGTGTTGGACTTTAATTGATGCCTCATCCATCACCTCAGCCCAAACTCTTCTCGACAAGCAGAGGCAAAAATCCACAAATTAAGTGACCATTGCCTGCCTTTCCTTTCTTATCGATTGTAAAGGAGAACTTCTGACCTTTCTGCCTCATACATCATGGCTTGGCAGGAGCTGGTTGTTCACCCTGGCTGAACTGTGCCGTGTGTGTAGCCCCGTACAAGAGATGCCTTTCACGTGCTAAATGATCCTTTTGCCCCCTCCTCTTTTGCTCTACTACAACAATATAGAGGGAGACAATGGCACAGCTCCATGGCTGAAGGAGGAGGCTCTCTTTAGGAACCTTTCCATAGGGATGAAAGACCAGCTGGATCATCCCTCTGTCATCTCCAGAAGAGGCAGTTGGGATGAGCAAGCCTTGTCCTGAGGGGCTTTTTCCCCCCAAGAAAGATCACCAGCAGCAAACTTGTGTGCAAAGGGCATGTCTTAAGTTCTGTAGGGAACAGTAGGAGGGATGATGAAGAAAGTGTCAAGAAAACAAATTGACTTTACGTTTTGGGTGAGTGGGAAAAACAGAGCCTGTGGACCAATACCTTTAACTGGAACCAGAACCTGCTGACAAATCCATTCCCAGGAAGTGTTGAAGGTCAGGTTGGATGGGGCTTGGAGGAACCTCCTTGCAGTAGGAGGTGTCCTTGCCCATGTCAAGGGGGGTTGGAACTGGATGACCCAAGTAGATGTTTCCAAAAGTGATACAATCCTGAATGAAACAATGGAAAGATGGAGAAAAAAGGTTTGGTGAAAGAAGATAAAGGAATCTGGAAAAGCTGAGGGCGTGGAGGAGCAAGGGAGAAACATTTGTCAGTGTATGCAGAAACAACAGCACTGAGGCTGGTGGGACCCCCTAAACTTCACACAAATCATTGTTCCCATCATCTTCTAGCAAGGAGAAAACCAAACAGTGGTGACACTGGGGCTGATGTGCAGGGGGTGTGGAGCTGTGTCCACTGCAGGAAGTTTCACCTTCAGTTCTTACAAAGGGGGGAGAATCACTCTTCTTATGGGCTCAGAAAGATGCATGAAAATTTCTACATCCCTCCTACAAAGAATCACCTGAAGAGTTCTGCCCAGTATTTCCATATCTGTGGACACGTTATTGCTGCAGGGAAAAATAATTTTTACATATATATATATATGTGTGTGTATACAAAACCCTGCATTATTGCATTCAGGTCCCTCTTTTAGAGCACTGCCAGGGGTTAGATGTCACCAGCACAAGATACCTTGTCCAGCACTTCCCCCTGGCCCCCGTGCTTCTTGGAAGAGACACATCTGTTCCCTCAGGACTTTCACTCCGTGTCATATGGCCACCACTAAGTGCCTGTCCCCAGGCACAGTGAGGGTCCTGCTGCTGATAAAAAGGAGAAGGGGGCTGGGAGCTCAGCTGGGGGCAAAGAAGTCCTCCTGACCACAGGGGTGGGGGGGCAAGATGAAAGGCATGTGTATTTTGCCAGGTGATCCCAATAGCATCTCAAAGCCCCCGGCTTTCACACTCTGGCTTTAGCCCCAAAACAAACAAACTGGTGCCAATTTGAATATGCTGTGGGCTGACTGGTTTGAGCCTCTTGTGTTTTCACAGCCAGTGGCCGCCTGGAATTCAAAGGAGAAGGAGAAAAAAAATAATAATAATAGCAGATTGATAAGATTCCCCAAGCCTTTTTGGGAAACACAGCCAGGCTGTGCAAAAAGAGGGGCCAGAGGAGCCAGGGCTGTTCCAGCATGAGGATATCAAAGCAAAGAACAAGGGGATTCATCCCAGCAGGGATCAGTGAGATAGAGGCTCTCTTCCTCTTTACTCCTGCTGCACCAGATAAGGGCACATTTTGGGGACATTTAGACCCCCGGGGCTGAAGCACCATCCGACAACCCCACCCAAGCCAGCAGAAGCTCAGCTCTACTGACAAACCTCAGATGTCTCAGGGCAGGAGGACTTTGGCCTCTGTGCTGGAATTGCTAGACAAGCAAGTTAGACAGCTGGTGGAGGGAGATGATTCTTACCCTCTGCTCTGCTCTTGTGAGACCCCACCTGTGTCCAGTTCTGGAGTCCCCAGCATCAGATGGACCCAGAGCTCCTTGAATGTGTCCAGAGCAGAGCCACTGAAATGCTGGGAGTGCTGGAGCCAGGCTGAGGGATTGGGGTTGCTCAGCCTGGAGAAGAGAAGGCTCTGATGATCTTAGAGCAACCTTCCAATATCTGAAGGGGCTACAAGAAAGCTGGGGGAGGGCTTTGGACACGGGGGTGTAGGGAGAGGACAAGGGGAAATGGTTTAAAACTTGAAGTGGGGAGATTTAGGTCAGACATTAGGAAGAAATTTTTTGGTGTGAGGGTGCTGAGCCCCTGTCCCAGGGTGCCCAGAGAAGCTGTGGCTGCCCCATCCCTGGCAGTGTCTCAGCCCAGGTTGGATGGGGCTTGGAGCAACCTGGGCTGGTGGGAGGTGTCCCTGCCCATGGCAGAAGGGTTGGAACGAGATGATCTTTAAGGTCCCTTCAAACCCAAACCATTCTATGATTCTATTCTGCTTGCTCACAGGGTGCAGGCTTGCAGATACCTCTGGAGAAAAGGGACACGGGGATACTGGCTCTGCCATTCCCAGCTACATAGGTGGAAATACATGTCCACGTGCAATTGCTTCAGGAGCTGCTCCCCACACAGCTCATCCCTCATCTTTTCCCAGCCCTAATCAGGTGTGGTGAAACCCATCAGGCTCCCCAACCTGCTACACAGCTCAGAGATGTTTTTTTCTGCTTCAGACCTGGGGAAAGGCTTATGTGCTCAAAAACTTCTCCCCCTGACAGTTACACAGTCTGAGCAAAACAAAGGCCTCCCTGGAAACATCTCTTCAACCACAACCTTTGGAAGCAAAGTGGGAGTAAGCAGGAGAGAGCAGCTGCAGGACAGGTCTGCATGGTCAGAGCCAACACTGCTCTGACACCCAGCGGGTGCCTTCCTCCCAGGAGAGCTCTGAGGCCACCAGAGACAGAGAGGAAAGGGACAAGGAGAGCAAAGAGCCAAGCTGTTAACACGGAAGGGAAGAAAGACTCGATGAGCAAGAAGCAAAGGATGAAGTCTCCTTGCTGATGGGAGATGCCTGGCAGGCAGGAGGGGAAGGGTGCGGGAGGGAAGGCAAGGCTGGCAAGAGGAGGATGTAATTAACTGGGGATCAGTTCCCCTAATAAGAGCGTGCTGGGATATCAGCCCCTTGGCTCCTCGCTGACCTGCATCAACTTTGTAGGCTCTTTGAAGTCGGCTGCCTGCCGGGGCTGGGACAGCCACCAACGCGCATCATCCCAGCCCGGTGGTGGCACACGTCGTGCTGGCTGCGGAGCTGAGGGGATTATGGAGCGTTATGATTAGTCCCTGGAAATCCCTGCCTGTGTTTTGGCTGACGGCAGCTACCCAGATAAAATATGAAGAAGGGGACCCGCTGGGCAAATGCGCTCTTACTGGCTCCAGCCCTGGCTGGAAAGGGAATCAGCCTCGGCAGCATCTCTGAGGCTGGGAATTTCTGCTTGTGTCCTTGCCAGGTCGCTGTCTTGCCTCAGCAGACCTACTTTTAGCAGGGAATGGGATTCAGTGCCTATCTTCAATCTCTAAATCTTGTATTTACATGAGTGGTTAAGAGAAGCTCATTGCTGGAAAGAAAATTTGGAAAACCTGAACCAAACCTCCCTTCGGAGGTCTAAAAACTAAGGGGAGAAGCAAGTTCCTGTGTTCACTAGAAGTCATGTGTGACACTTAAGCTCACCTTTGCTTTGCATGGATGCTGCAGGGCTGATGCTGCAGGTGTCCACGGGTCTTGGCAACCTCTTGCTCTTCAGACCATGGCTGTGTTCAACTTCACTGGACACAACTGGAGTGCCCTGGAGACCTACGAGCTCTTTACAGGGATGGTTGAGAACCCCCCAGCTCTTCTATAAGTGGGAAGAAAAGAAAGGCGTGGAAGCTGTGCTCTCACATATGTTGTCAGGACTGCTTCTGCCGAGTCCCCCATCCCTTGCCCACCAGCTCTGCCCACTGCAGGGGGGAGGGAATGGATGTGCTTTGGGGGGAAAAGCCTCATTTAGGACAGGAGGGGGGGGAAAAAAGGGGTGGGGGGGGGGCTTGTCACCTGGATGATCTCCACAATCCACTGGCATGACAAAATGAGCAGAAGTGAGCACCTGGAAAGGCGGTCTTTAAAGAGGGTGTCCATATACTTGTGAAAACACAGCCCAGGGGGATGTGTGCTTTCGTCGCAATTCATGGCCCATCAGGACGTTTCTCAGCACTGGGGAGGGGTGGAGATTTCTGACACGTCCTTACAAGGCAGCCTGTCCCCAGACCATCCCCCCTCCAGCCTGCACCGAGACAGTCGGGGACCAGGGACACAAGCCACCCACCGCCAAGCAGCATGTTTCGGATCATGCCCTATTAAAAGATCAGCAGTACAACACGGAAAACAATTTAAAAAAAAAAAAAAGACAGTGATGGATGTGTTCATTCCACCCTGTCTGGAAATGCTACTCGCTTCTTCCCAGGGCCAACCTTTGCCCTGGGGGACCCAGTTTGCAAGCAGCTTCCAGTGGGGAGTCCGGCTCCTGCCAGCGGGATCCTGCTGTGCTCCTCGAAACCTCCTGCAAACTCTGCTTGGGGCTGCCAGCTTGTGTTTGGGAGCCACAGCTCTGGGCTTTCAGCACGGGGGAAGACTCGCTTTGACTTTATTCAGAGCAAATAGAAATATGGGCTGCAAACCCAGGCAGCCAGGAACGAGTCCGCTTTTGTTTCCTACAAATCAGCATCCTCCAGCATCCAGCCTAACAGCGTTATTCCGCCTTTTGAGCCAGCCCAGATCTAATCGTTTGCAACAAAATAATTCAGCTCCCTTCGCNAGACCCATTTGTCTGACCAGTGCAAGGCACATCATCCATCTCTCAGCCTGTCTAAGTCTCTCTGAATGGCAGCACAGCCTTCTGGTGTGTCAGCCACTCCTCCCAGCTTAGTGTCATCAGCAAACTTGCTGAGGGTACACTCTATACCCTCATCCAAGTCGTTGATGAAGATATTGAACAACACCGGTCCCAGTACCGACCCCTGAGGGACTCCACTAGTCACAAGTTACACATCTAATGGTTGTGTTTCATCACTCCAGGGACAGAAGGCAAATTCACTGTTGGGACAGCCATGTGATGCCCTGAAATCTTTTATCCCATGACTCTAAAAAGCAAAATCTTCTAAAACTTCTATGGTCCTACACTGGGGCTCAAACCACCCCCACAGCCTTGCTGAAGAAGTGCAAGTGTGTGTGTGTGTCTGTGTGTGTTTGTGCATTCCTGGTGTCAGGGTGTTGCTGACAAATCTGCCAGCCCAGGGCTCCCAGGTCTCTTGCCTCTGGCACAGCACCACTGGTGCAAACCTTGTGCTCAGACCCCAATAAATCAGAAAACCTGTCCTGTCTCCTCACCTGGGCAGACTCCAGCTGCCTTCCCCCCCCCCCCCTCAGTTCTTGGAGTCTTTTTTCCTTCCCTCAAGGCCCTCCCCACCTCCTGTCAGCCTGCAGAACTTGGAAAAAAAAATCCAAGATTCTCCAGGCAGGGTTTACTGATACCAATATAAAGTGCAAACACACTGACACTTTCTGCATGGCTGAACTGCCACACAGGATGGCTCAGCAGAGCAGATTTTCTCGTGGTGTGTGGGGCAGGACCCCTCGCAGCAGCAAAGGGAACCAAAATCTGAAATTAGCACCAGATAAAAAAGAGGAGAGAAAGGTTTTCAGGGTGTTGCAAAGCTGAGCCCATGGAAAGGGTGGAGACAATAGCAGAACAACATGCATGAGACATTCTTCTTAGTGTGTCTGGCACGTGGGCTTCCAGGTGAAGACTTCCTTTTCCCAGGGTTCATGGTACAGCACTAGGATGCTCCATGGGCAGAGATGAGCTGAGCTGTGCTGGCTCAGCAGAGCAGCCTCAGAAGATACTACCCAGGGGCCAAGAGGTGGTTGAGATCACAAGTTCTTAGTCCTCCCAACCTATAAATTAAAATGAATTAATGACAGCAAGTTAAATACAGGTGTTTTACTTGTGCATGGGATAAGGGAAACATGAAGTTACCATCTCTCAGCTGAAGGGTGGTGACAGCTCAAGCAGTAGGAATACAGCAGCATCTAGATGGCCATTCCCTACATGAATCATCTCCCAAAGCAAGTGCTAACCTTGCTGGAGCCATTCTGCCCCTGTAGATCTTTTTAATGAACTTTTAGCACCTCATTTGTTTTAAAAATGTAATCCAGGTCGCATAACTCTCTGAGCAAAGGTGGCTCAACACAGCCTACAGAAGCTCAGCTCTAGGAAAGTCCTGGAAAACTGCTGTGTGTTGCATATTCACAGAGCAGTGGGAGATCAGAAAGACTCATCTGGAGTTCATCTGGAGCTTGTCCTCAGTTGAGGTGGACCCAGCACTGCAGCAGCTGGTTTGAAATATATAGGGAACCATTGAGAGGCTCAGCAACACTGGACAGAGTGTTTTGGCTCCTTGTAAAGATAGAGACCAGCAGGAAATTTCAGATCTTCTTCCAGTTCCATATTTTTCCCAAACTCAAGCATGCTTAGATCTGAAGGTCTGGGTTGGCCTTTCCTCTGCTGCTAACAGCATTCAGTCTGACACGTAGAGAGTGCTAATGCCTTGCAGGCCTGGCTTGTGTCATTCCCCAGTGTTATTTATACAAAACTATCTAAAAACACGGGGTAAGACTTGTAGCAGTGTCTATGTAGATTTGTTTTATGTGATTTTTATCCACCTCCAAGCTGCATGCCTTGCATTAGGCACCTGACCTGGGGATGAGTGAAGTCTTCATGGTCCCTTAGCAACTGAAGGGCAGAGACAGCCTCTCTAGCAGGTAATGTGTCTATCCCTAGCCTGGACACCAGCGCTGGGAAGGGCAAAATCACCTTCTAGCTGTGTTCCTCTTCACCAGCCACCCTGGCAGCACTGAAGAGCTGCCTCAGTGTGACCTGCTATAGGTGACCCTGCTTTGGCAGGGGCCTTGGACCAGATGATCTTT
>JAAWXA010000014.1:17532382-17597236 GCA_038090715.1 Florisuga fusca
ATGAAAACACACCAACCCTGACAATAAGCTTAGATGACAGTAGATTAAACAAAGTAAAATTTTGTGATTTACTGAATTCTACATCTGCCTTAGAGGACAGCTTTTGCCTACACACATATACCATGTATAGTGTAAATGCATGACAAGACAGGCCCTGTCATCCTGCCACAACTGCTTAATTTTAGACACCTCAACCTTAACATGAATTACAAAAATAGCACCAAGAGAATCAGTTTATTACTCAGTTGCGTTGTTAAGTTTGCCTAATAATCTCCCATGTACTATAGATTCTACTACAGTTTCATGTAATTTCATAAATTTATGGACTAAATAAAATTCAGAGTAAACCCAAGGATCATTGAAAAAAATATTTTCCTTTTTAACGTAAATTACAAGGTACTGGTCTTTCAGAGGTGAAGAGGCAGATCTATAGATTCACTAGATACCAGTTTCCTACGAAACAATAAAAGCACTGATACAGATTTGACCTGGCAACAGTACCAGGAGCTAAAAAGTTTTCGAAAAGAAATCTTACACAGGATAGCAAAAAACAAACAATCAAAAACAAACAAAAAAACAATGTGTCTGTAAGGCAAGCTTTTCAGCTGAGAAGGTGATGAGGTGATGATGTTCAGTTTAATCAGCTTGATGGACTGCCATTTACACTCCAATGCCAAATCTATCAGTGTCTGCAACAGTCTAAACTACATTGCAGCACAGCTTCTCCTTTAGTGTGACTTTTACTGGACTTTTTAAACTGATATATCAGCAAGGAAGGGNATAGAATCCTAGGGGTTGGAAGGGACCTCGAAAGATCATCTAGTCCAACCCCCCCTGCCAGAGCAGAGCCAACTAGAGCACATCGCACAGGAACGTGTCCAGGCGGGTTTTGAATGTCTCCAGTGAAGGAGACTCCACAACCCCCCTGGGCAGCCTGTTCCAGGGCTCTGTCACCCTTACAGTAAAAAAATTTTTTGGAATATTCAACTTGAACCTCCTATGCTCCAATTTATACCCATTACCCCTTGTCCTATTGCTGGTCACCACTGAGAAAAGCCTAACTCCATCTCCCTGACACTCACCCCTTACATATTTGAAAACATTGATGAGGTCACCCCTCAGTCTCCTTTTCTCCATACTAAAGAGACCCAGCTCCCTCAGCCTTTCCTCATAAGGGAGATGTTCCACGCCCTTAATCATCTTAGTAGCTCTGTGCTGGACTCTTTCAAGCAGTTCCCTGTCCTTCTGGAACTGAGGGGCCCAGAACTGGACACAACAGCTCCAGGTGCGGCCTCACCAATGCAGAATAGAGGGGGAGGAGAACCTCTCTTGACCTACTAACCACACCCTTTCTAATGCACCCCAGGATGCCATTGGCCTTCTTGGCCACAAGGGCACATTGCTGGCTCATGGTCATCTTCTTGTCTACCAGGACCCCCAGGTCTCTTTCACCTACACTGCTCTCCAGCAGGTCAGCCCCCAACCTATACTGGGACATCGTGTTGTTCTTCCCCAAATGCAAAACTCTACACTTCCCCTTGTTGAATTTCATCATGTTTCTCCCTGCTCAACTCTCCAGCCTGTCTAAGTCTCTCTGAATGGCAGCACAGCCTTCTGGTGTGTCGGCCACTCCTCCCAGCTTAGTGTCATCAACAAACTTGCTGAGGGTACATTCTATACTCTCATCCAAGTCGTTGATGAAGATATTGAACAACACCGGTCCCAGTACCGACCCCTGAGGGACTCCACTAGTCACACACCTCCAACCAGATTCTGCCCCATTGACTACAACTCTCTGACTCCTTCCTTTCAACCAGTTCCTGATCCACCTCACAAATAAATGGATAAATAGGTGAAACCACTAATTTACATACAGTGATACATACAAACGCAAATGTTATGTTGGATTCAGTTTGGTAACACACAAATTCTCTTATTTAAACCTGGAAGAGGGATCTTCTTTGGGACTATCAAGCAGTGTGGGAGAATACACCTTCCTCTACTCCTGTAAAAGTTCAGCCAGCCACACTCTGGCCTAGGATATAAGATTCTGAGGGTGGAAAGGAGACCAGGTAGAAGAAACCAAGCTCTAGCTTCATCATGAAAACCTCATCTAAGAGAAGACCAATTGGTTTAGTCCCAGCTTCAAAGAAAAAGAACAAGGATGCCATGACTTAATCTTAGCAGCACTTCAGTTTCTCCGCTTGCTTCTACTGGGTGTTTAAAATAAAATGTATAAACAGTACAGAGAGCAGACACAAGTCCCCCGACTGTCCATTCCTAGCTAGGTGCCTTTTCTCTCCCTGAATGGAGAGGGACAAAGTACATCTTTGCATAAAAGTAGCATAATTAAAGAACCAAGGAATATTTTTATCACTGTGCTCTCATCACGTAAATACTTAGAAGCAGTTGTTACACATGCATTTTGACAGTTTATCAGAGCAAAAAGACCATAAAGTAAATCACAATTATAAAAGCTAATGTTTACACTTAATGCATTTTTCTAAGGTCTTCAGAGGTTTAACTTTCTATGTTAATAACAAAACTAGATTAAAACAGGACTAGTTCTTCACAGGGCAACTAGATACCAGTATCAGAAATAGATCTGTGAGTGGACAAAGGAAAACACTCCTTCAACAACACCTGAAGTGCATCTTCAGGAACTTCAAGTGGAACTTCAAGACATAACTCAATTACCCTGTTCAACTTACAATCATGTGTATTTGACCATTGCTTTAATTTTTTTTTCCAATTTCCAAGTTTTTTTTCCCTCTATGTTGAACAGCACACACACATCCTTTGAAGAATACTTTGTTAACCAAAAGCATTTTCACTGTAAGAATCAACCATTTCTTCCCATCCTCCTATATATTTTTATGGGAACAGAAGCAGGTTAGCAGCCTTTTGGGGGGGGAAATCTTATTTGAATTAAACTTGACATGCTCTATTTAGAATGTTTTTTCTTGCTTCATTTTGCTAGAACATCAAATAAATTTTTTTTGATCTTAAGAATTTTCATTTTAACTTTTCAGGAAAATGTAGTGTTCTCAGGCTGTATGAGATTTTACATTTTCAAATGGTCAGTTGGAAAACTATCACTTGTTCTGAATTCTCATACGCAGTGAGAAGATGCCATGGCAGGCCTTCTTTCAGTGTTACAGAAGATGCTTGCACATAAATGGACTAATTTAGAGAACTACTCCTTACAGTTTCTAGTCATTATGCATTTCACTGAAACTGAAAGAGATGGTGCAGAGAAGAAAGGAATAATAGCCTCCAAAAAATAATTGTATTTTCTTCCTTTCATATTATGTAAGTAGTAATGCCCTCATTCGAAAAGTACAAATTAAACTTTCTGGATACTCTACAGCAATCAGCTGATTAATTCAAGACACTAAATTCTTAATACTGTCTTTGATTTCCTCCTTCCTTTCTGATGCTTTGAGTCATTTCAGATTCTAATGTCCTCAAGAAAGGACTACTGGTTATGGCTGCACTGTGTAGGTGAGACAACTGAGGAGATAAGTTTCTGTAGAATAGAAGATATGAAAAAGAAAATGCCTATTTTCCCCCTTTGGCTCTTCTTTCTTCCTAATGCTCTTATTCTAGACTTCTTTCATTATTTTTCTAAGGTTTGGCTTGTTAGGATTTATCCAATTCTGNCCAATGCAGAATAGAGGGGGAGGAGAACCTCTCTTGACCTACTAACCACACCCTTTCTAATGCACCCCAGGATGCCATTGGCCTTCTTGGCCACAAGGGCACATTGCTGCCTCATGGTCATCCTCTTGTCTACCAGGACCCCCAGGTCTCTTTCACCTAAACTGCTCTCCAGCAGGTCAGCCCCCAACCTATACTGGGACATCGTGTTGTTCTTCCCCAAATGCAAAACTCTACACTTCCCCTTGTTGAATTTCATCAAGTTTCTCCCTGCCCAACTCTCCAGCCTGTCTAAGTCCCTCTGAATGGCAGCACAGCCTTCTGGTGTGTCAGCCACTCCTCCCAGCTTAGTGTCATCAGCAAACTTGCTGAGGGTACGTTCTATACCCTCATCCAAGTCGTTGATGAAGATATTGAACAACACCGGTCCCAGTACCGACCCCTGAGGGACTCCACTAGTCACAAGTTACACATCTAATGGTTGTGTTTCATCACTCCAGGGACAGAAGGCAAATTCACTGTTGGGACAGCCATGTGATGCCCTGAAATCTTTTATCCCATGACTCTAAAAAGCAAAATCTTCTAAAACTTCTATGGTCCTACACTGGGGCTCAAACCACCCCCACAGCCTTGCTGAAGAAGTGCAAGTGTGTGTGTGTGTCTGTGTGTGTTTGTGCATTCCTGGTGTCAGGGTGTTGCTGACAAATCTGCCAGCCCAGGGCTCCCAGGTCTCTTGCCTCTGGCACAGCACCACTGGTGCAAACCTTGTGCTCAGACCCCAATAAATCAGAAAACCTGTCCTGTCTCCTCACCTGGGCAGACTCCAGCTGCCTTCCCCACCCCCCCCCCCTCAGTTCTTGGAGTCTTTTTTCCTTCCCTCAAGGCCCTCCCCACCTCCTGTCAGCCTGCAGAACTTGGAAAAAAAAATCCAAGATTCTCCAGGCAGGGTTTACTGATACCAATATAAAGTGCAAACACACTGACACTTTCTGCATGGCTGAACTGCCACACAGGATGGCTCAGCAGAGCAGATTTTCTCGTGGTGTGTGGGGCAGGACCCCTCGCAGCAGCAAAGGGAACCAAAATCTGAAATTAGCACCAGATAAAAAAGAGGAGAGAAAGGTTTTCAGGGTGTTGCAAAGCTGAGCCCATGGAAAGGGTGGAGACAATAGCAGAACAACATGCATGAGACATTCTTCTTAGTGTGTCTGGCACGTGGGCTTCCAGGTGAAGACTTCCTTTTCCCAGGGTTCATGGTACAGCACTAGGATGCTCCATGGGCAGAGATGAGCTGAGCTGTGCTGGCTCAGCAGAGCAGCCTCAGAAGATACTACCCAGGGGCCAAGAGGTGGTTGAGATCACAAGTTCTTAGTCCTCCCAACCTATAAATTAAAATGAATTAATGACAGCAAGTTAAATACAGGTGTTTTACTTGTGCATGGGATAAGGGAAACATGAAGTTACCATCTCTCAGCTGAAGGGTGGTGACAGCTCAAGCAGTAGGAATACAGCAGCATCTAGATGGCCATTCCCTACATGAATCATCTCCCAAAGCAAGTGCTAACCTTGCTGGAGCCATTCTGCCCCTGTAGATCTTTTTAATGAACTTTTAGCACCTCATTTGTTTTAAAAATGTAATCCAGGTCGCATAACTCTCTGAGCAAAGGTGGCTCAACACAGCCTACAGAAGCTCAGCTCTAGGAAAGTCCTGGAAAACTGCTGTGTGTTGCATATTCACAGAGCAGTGGGAGATCAGAAAGACTCATCTGGAGTTCATCTGGAGCTTGTCCTCGGTTGAGGTGGACCCAGCACTGCAGCAGCTGGTTTGAAATATGTAGGGAACCATTGAGAGGCTCAGCAACACTGGACAGAGTGTTTTGGCTCCTTGTAAAGATAGAGACCAGCAGGAAACTTCAGATCTTCCTCCAGATCCATATTTTTCCCAAACTCAAGCATGCTTAGATCTGAAGGTCTGGGTTGGCCTTTCCTCTGCTGCTAACAGCATTCAGTCTGACACGTAGAGAGTGCTAATGCCTTGCAGGCCTGGCTTGTGTCATTCCCCAGTGTTATTTATACAAAACTATCTAAAAACACGGGGTAAGACTTGTAGCAGTGTCTATGTAGATTTGTTTTATGTGATTTTTATCCACCTCCAAGCTGCATGCCTTGCATTAGCCACCTGACCTGGGGATGAGTGAAGTCTTCATGGTCCCTTAGCAACTGAAGGGCAGAGACAGCCTCTCTAGCAGGTAATGTGTCTATCCCTAGCCTGGACACCTACATTGGGAAGGGCAAAATCACCTTCTAGCTGTGTCCCTCTTCACCAGCCACCCTGGCAGCACTGAAGAGCTGCCTCAGTGTGACCTGCTATAGGTGACCCTGCTTTGGCAGGGGCCTTGGACCAGATGATCTTTTGAGGTCCCTTCCAACCCCCCTAACTTTCTATGATTCTAACTCTTGGCTGTTAGCTGGGGTAAGATGGATCTTGGTGTGACTAAAGAACCTAATTCCCATTTTCAGTAGTGACTTCAGCACCCCTAGCCAGGCTGTTAAATCTGTCAGGGACCTAAAACCACCAATACTGATTTCAGGTTGTTGCAGTAAGAGACACCAGGCTGTTCAGCAGCCTCCAGGTTCATCAGTCACATAGCTGCCAGTCTCTTTTTGAAGAACTTTCTTCCCTCTTTGGTGTGCCTAACACAAGCCTGCCTGCAGCTCCTCCAAAGCAAGATGTAGGCTCTTTGGGGCAGACCCATTTGTCTGACCAGTGCAAGGCACATCATCCATCTCTCAGCATCACTCTGAGCACTTCTGTGATACCAAGAAAAGGAAAGAAAGAAGAAACCTGACAGCTACCAGTGAGGATCTCAGTGTTGTGTGATTGTCACTCCCTTTACAGTCACATATTGCCTTCTCTGTACACATCTGGGGAGCTTCAGGCTTGGCTGGGAGCAGGCAGGACCCTGACTGTAGACTTGTTCCTTCTTCTTCATGTCTGCTAGCACAGCAGGAGGGTAGGATGTAGTCCTGTCTCTATTTTGTAGCCCTGTAAGGAGAAGGAATTGGGCTAAACCCAAACAAGCTATGGGGAAAGCTGACACGAAGCTTTCATTAAGATCCTCACCCTCCATGGAACAGACAGCAGTGTCCTTCGCAGAAATGAGCCAAAAATGAGGCCTCAAAAAATTTAAAAACAAAAAAAAATTTAAAAAAAAAAAAAAAATGCTGTAGGGGGAGCAAGCCTAGCAACAAGCTGGACAATCAGCTGCCATTCCAAGCAGGGAGGATTTCTGTTTGTTCCCCTGATTTACCCACTGCATCTCAGAGCTTTCCACTTGGCAACTCCCAGCCCAGTGCTCAAGTGAGTAAATAAATACTCCCAGAAACAGAGTGCAAAAATTAGTCACTGCTAAACGTGCCTGTTTTCTGCCAGCTCCTTTCAATCCCCTCAGCAAAGCTGAAATTCTCTTTGTTAAGATAACAGCCTGGCTGCAGACAATTCAGCCCAAAAAATGAAGAATAACCAGAGGAGCTGTCACATCCCTACGAGCCCTCCCCATGCCCTGGCTGCCCAGAAAGTCTGAGGCCATCCCTTCAGGGGCTGCTTCCAGCACCCTCACCCCCACCCACCCCTTTCCACAGCCCCTCCAGCCCCCCAAAGGAAATATTAAGTGTGAAATATTACAAAGCAAAGAAAACCTCACTTGAAAGGCAACGCGTTCAGGAAAAAAAGGAATTAAAAAAAAATGAGTCGAGGGGCACAGTTAGGAAAGGCATCTTTGGAGGGCTGGCTGGGTGCTGGTTTAATGCTGAACTTTTCTACCTCTTGGTCAGAGTGGGGAAGGAATGGAGCAGCCAGAAGGTCAGCACTGAGTTGAGGAGTAACAGCCAGAGCACTTTGTGCTTGAAACATGGCTTGGCAAGACAGCGGCTGAGCAAGATTTTTTTTGGTTTTAATTTTTTTCTTTTTTTTTTTTTGGTCAGGCTTTGCAAACTATTTTTGTCACTGTTGTTGCTGGGCATTTGGAAGCAAAATAATAGAGGCTGTAGAGGGACTGCTGTAATGTAATGCAAGAACCCGTGCCCTCTCTGAGGCTCCGAGGAATGGATGACCTGCAGATATCTCTTGTTGGCTTGTACACTGTGTAACATACCATCCACTGCCTCCCATTTCCTCCACTGCCTTTTGTTTGTTTTTTTTTAAACAGGCTCCCTAGGTTGTTTTTTTGCTCTTTTCCCCCTGTTTCAAAGATTTTTCACTGCTGGATCTTTTTTTTTTTTCTGCTCTGAAGAGCTGTATTACACTGAGATGGAGTCAAATGTGCAGGAGCTCACCACCAAGTGTCTGAAACAAATTGGAAATCCTTCCAACGAGACTTGCTGCCTTCAGGTACCAGCTCCTCCAACCTCAACTCAGACATATTCTGCATCCATCCTGTGGGCAGAGAGGTTTGTACCATCATCCCCAAACCCACTGCAGCCACAGCAAAGCTGCGTGGGTTAAAACATATGAAGATTTGGTGCTTGCCACTCTGATGGCCTCAGAGGAGGTGGGTGCTGAGTGGCTGTGCTCAGCACAAGCCTGGTGTCTCCTCCCAACTGCTTCAGCTGGGGCTGCATAAGGGCTGTGGGTTTTTTGGCATTGCTCAGAAATTCCTCATGTTTCATGCTTGCAGATCAACAAGCTCCTTGCTCGTGGCTGCTCTGCAAGGATGAGGTGGGAAAGGGCAAACCTGGTGGCATTGGGCCTTTCTTCTGCCTTTGTGCCCGAGGACATGGATTAGGAGAAGGCAGGGCTGAACAAGGAGACCCTGAGCTCCTGCAGACCTTGGGTTAAAAATATGGTGAACCAAGAGAGAGACTGCTGCAATGTGCATCTGCTGCTTCCAGAACATCTCTGCTGGCCCAGTGCTCCCCGCAGGAACTGCTCATCATTAAAGAGAAATGAATAACTCATCTTTTTTTTTTTTTTTTCCCCTTTTTTAATCCATTGCACAAGCACAGTCTGGAGAACATTTTCTGCAGCTGCCTGTGTGTCACCCATCTTTTTTCTCGGGGTCTTGCAAACAATGGAGCCTGGTGGTTGCTGTCAGAGGCAGGGGCACAGCTCTGCCATGCCATCTGCTTGGGGTGGTGGGGACAGTCTTGCTCTCCTCCTTGGCAAAGTGTGGACAAGGCAGCCACCAGCATCCTACAGCAGGCAGGGGGGTGAGGGCTCCTTCCAGACCCCCATAGAAGTGGAAAGGTGACCCACAGGAACCTCCTGCTTCTTGGGAAGGCACAGGAGATGACCTGGTGCTGGCCAAGGGCTCAGTGACACCCACCAGAGGTTGGTCTTCAAGGCTCAGAGGGTCAACACAAAGGATTCTTCAGGGAGCTAATAAAATAATCAATGCTGAGGAGAAAGCCCTTGAGTAATTGATAACTGGGGTCCTCCAGACAGCAGCTGGTGATGACAAGTAATAATTGCCCAGCCAAGAGGAAATTGCTGCAGTGCAGATCACTGTCAAAGGTGTCTGCTGCACGTGATAGATATCACCAACTTCTGTCTCTATCTTCTGCTTCACCAACAGGGAGGGGATCGGCTCTACCTGCTCCCCAATTACATCTCCCACAACTAGATAATTTTAGAGATTGCTCCCCAGCCACTCCCTACCCTGAGCTTTGCAAACAAAAGTAATGATCTCTGCTCCTTGGTTTAATATGGGTCTGCTCTGCTCAGAGAGCTCAAAATGCCACCCCAGAAATATTAATTCATGATGCTTTACATTTGCCTCTGGTGTCAAGGAAACGTTTGCAACCATTTTCAGCTAATCATAAAAACAGAGGCTTTCTCACTATTGTTCTCATAAAAAGGGCTCAGAAAAAAAGCTCATGTTTTTCTGCCCACTACAAATCAGCTCTGTTTGAAAACGAGACACACAGAAAAAAGAAACCTTCACACTGGCTTAAGCCTCTGGGCTTTTCTTTTGTTTATCCACAGGTCTAGAGAAACCAAGGACTGCAGTGAAGGTTAAACACAACAAACCAGGGCAAAGTTGTTCACCTGTTTAAATTAATATACCCATGAATTCTGTTTGTGGCTCCCCCAGCTGCAGGGCACTCCTGAACAGTCACCTTCAGTCTGGCCCCTGCACCTGCCCCTCTACCAAACACCTTCAGCAACCCCAACCCCAGTGATTTAACCCAAACTCAGGAGGCAAAGGGGTAATTTCACCTTTAGTTGAAACATCTGGAATGCATCAAGCTGCCCAGCAGCTCCCTTGCACTCTTAGCCCACACGTGGTCATGTAGTTAGGGCCCAGCTCAGCCCAAGCACCTAAATCTGAGCCTGATTTTAAGTTAAGCTTGTGCCAAGCATTGTGTGGAGCAGGGGTGGGTGTTTGCATGCCCTGCTAATAGGAACCACGTGCAGAGGAGCCTGCAACTTGGTGGCTTTTCTAGCCCCTTGTCAATCACCCATTTCCCACCCTGCAAATTCCCCAGTGACAAACCCAGCACCCAAACCACCCATCTCCACAGTTCCCAGTGCAAAAAAAAAAGAAGAAATCAGCACTTGGTAAATCTCCTTTCCCAGGGAGCTGGGTCAGCACTGCCAATATTACTGTACAGCCTCACCATTTATCAATTCCCCCTCCTCACACTATTATTCCAAGTCTAACAGCTCTGGCTTTTGGTGCTGAATACCAAATTCATGGGCTCATCAGTATGCTGGGGTGGGCTGTGTGTGCATCTCAGCCACGTGCACTGATAGCACAAAAATCCAGGGAGAGCATAATGAAAAGTCACACGTGGCTCCAGAATACCATCCCCCTGCTTCTGGCATATCATTGGCAGAAAGAGATGTCCCATGGATTTCACCCTGCCACACTGCTCACCCCAGACATGGACCAGCTTCCCTTGGGAAATGCAAACGAGTTGGCCAGGTCCTTCCCAGGCTGGCTTTACCTTTCCCATTTTTAAGGCAAATCTTTCACACAGCATCTCCCACTGTTGCATTGAAAGCATAAGCTTGAGCAAAAATGCTTGGCTCTTCTAAGGAACCTCACAAGCTCCTGGAGATGCAAAGGCACATGGGGAAGCACAGGAGATCAGCATCACTGTAGGGTGTGGGATGAGACGCAAAGCAAGGCAGCATCCAGCTTGTCTGAACCAGTGGGGTCCATCACTCAGTCCTCCAAGAATGGCATTTGTCTGGATTCCGTGTTTTTATTACTGTATTTCCATTCCTCGTGGCATCTCCTGGGAAAATGGTTGGGACAGGAGCCCTGCCACCTCCACCCAGGAGCAATGGGACTGGTGGGCTCCTTCCCTCGGCTGCATTCCTGAGTTTGCTCTGTAGCACTGACACAGCAGCTCTGGTGAAAAATGCCAAACTGAGGTCTACCAGGTCCTGTCAGAGGGGTAGATCCTGACCACAAGGAGAAGCCACCAAAATCTAACCCCACCTGCCCATTCTTAACCAGTAAGCAGTGCAGGTGACTGGGGGTGAAGAGGCAGCCTCGGGTTGGTAAGGGAGGAGCTGTGACTCCTCTCCTGTTTCTCCTCAGGCAGATCATAGAATCACAAAACAGTTTGGGTTGGAAGGGACCTCAAAGATCATTCAGTTTCAACCACCCTGCCATGGGCAGGGACACCTCCCAGGTTGCTCCAAGCCCCATCCAACCTGTCCTGAGACACTGCCAGGGAGGTGGCAACCTATGCCAGTGCTTCAGTACTCTCACAGTCAAGAATTTTGTCTTAATACCCAATTTAAATTTCCTCTCTTTATGTTTTAAACTCTTCCCCCTCATCCTATCAATCAGTCCTTGTCAGAATTCCTCCCCCATCTTTCCTATAGTCCCTTCAGGCACTAGAAGGCTCTAGGGTTTCCCTGGAGCATTGTCTTCTCCAGGCTGAACAACCCCAACTTTCCCAGGCAGTCTCCCTAGGAGAGGTGCTCCATCCTTCTGACCATCTTTGTGGCCTTCCTCTGGCCTCGCTCCAACAGCTCCATGTCCTTCTTTTGCTGGAGGCTCCAAAACTGGACATAGCACCTACCACTGGACACAGATGCACCAGTTAATAACCACATCCAGCCTCTGATTCATGTGCTTTCATGAGTCAGGGCTCTGACAATGATTGTGTTACAGAAACAGCAGAGAGGAGAGCAAGAACCCCATGATCCCAGGCACTGAGTAACAACAGAGGAACAGATGATCCCTGCCCTGAAGCACTTATGCTATGGATGAGTGAGAGAGAAAAGATAGGATGGAAACAAAGAGGGAAAAGGTGTACCTGAAATCACCCAGCAAAGTGGTGGCAGTGACAAGAATGGATCCAGCTCCCAACCTGGACCTGGGCTCAGGACCCTACTCAGCTGCACATCTCGCCTCTTATTTTGGGGGCATCCAGAAGAGAAACCAAATGTAACACAGAATGAAAGACATGAGGCTTAACATGAGGTTAGCTGCCTCCTTATTGTCTCTGTACTAAGTGTCTGATCCAGCATCAGGGCTCTCTCTTTTCATCCATCCATACAATACACCCACTGTTATCCCCTCTGACTCCAGAGTCCCATGACCCAGCCAGGAAAAAATGGTTCTGATTCATTTACATTAAAGATGTGGATATTTTAAAGGACACAGAAGACCTTCTCTCGTGACTGTTAAATGTCCACAGAGAAGCACACAGAGCATAAGCCACTGGGTCATGAAATGTAGCATTTCTCTCATTCTTATCTCCTTTCTCCAGCTTGCCAGAGCACTACAAGCCATCATATTGATATATAAGCAGCAAAGTCCCCCCCCAGAAATAAATAAATAAGTTGCTTTTAAACCACAGTGGTTTTTGCCAGGGAAATACATGGCTACAACTGCAGGAAACACAGTATAGGTTTTTATAAATATTTAAGACCAGCAGACAAAGGATAACAAGAAAAGGCAGCCGTGAGCATCATTCTGGTAATCTGCAGCAAGCTGTGGAGTGCTACAGGGAAGCAAACAGAGCTGGCAGCTGAATGCACAGAACTGAGTTTTCCAGGCGAGTCCAAATCAAATAGGATGGAGAAAACAGGTTGTTCTGCAACCAGACTCCAAGTCCAGTTCCTCAATTAGCTTTCTGATGAAGCATTGCCTTTACTTTGAACCCACTCCTAGGGGAACTGGCATGCAGCTGATCCTGCATGCAGACCACTCCTGGGAGCTGGAAATGCCTGTTTACACATAAAGAAAAAAATTATGGTCTCAAGCTCCCCCTCCCAGCTCTCCTCTGCCTCCTGCTACCTCTGCAAAGCCTCTGGCTCTGCTTTAGTCTATCTGAGCAGTCAGCAAAGATTCCACTGCCACAGGTGCTGCTGGGTCAAGGGACCTCTGCCCTCAAACCCACACACACACGTCCCACAGACCTTGGAGAAAACAGGCACCTGGTCTTCAAAGTCAATGGCAGGCACAAAAAAAAAAAAAAAAAAAAAAAAAAAAAAAAAAAAAAAAAAAAACAACAACACACACAACCAAAAGAAACCACACCACACACACACACAAAAAAAAACCCCACAAAAAAACCCCACCAAACCCAAAAAAACCAACTTTCAGGGAGGGGTGTCCAGCCAGCAGCAGAACCATCAGCTGGGAGAGGAACAGCAACTCACAGCAAGAGAGGGACCTGCCCCAGGCTGGGATGGAAGGTACCTCAGGGACCCATTATTGAGACCTAATAATATAATATCTATGCACAGAGCCATCACTTGTGTTCTGCCAGCACTGCAGACTATCTTTATAAATTAGCCTCCATTTCCCCTTTTACAGGGTAAGGGGAGGAGAGTCTCTAGCCCATTCCCACATCTTACAGAAGAAATCCTATATTATTAATACACTCATCTGTCATGCTGCCTGCTCTGGAAGAAACAAGTTCCTTTTTGACACAGAAATCAATCCTTTCCTATGGAAAGGAAACAAACATAATCACTCCTAAGTATCACTAGTCCTTCTTGGCTTTTGTATCTGGGGCCCTGAACATCTTGCTATTCTTCATGGATTTTCAGTGATGACCAAAAGTTGAACTCGCTGCAAGTGAAATTTCTGGAGGAAGCTGGGAGTGTCCCATCTGAAAGCTATAAAGAGCTTCATGAAAAACAACAGAAAACACTCATATGTCTGCAACAGATTTATTTTTTGGATTAAGGAAGTCTTCCCTGAAGCTGCATTTTATATCCCAAGCTCAGGAAAGCATCCCCAGTCAGGATATCAATCAAACAATTAATTTTAAAGCAGACATGCCAAATACATGATCTCTTGGCCAGTTCCAACCTGCACAATACATTCACCATGCACTGTGTGTCATTTTCTCCAGAACTATAGTTTCATCCCATCAATTTTCTTGCATTATTCTTGCAAAGGCCACCAGCCTGGTGCAATCAGCACACCAGCATCTGCCTTGCTGTGTGTGCAACCAGCAGCAATAATGCTGAGGGACAAATACCATGGGCTCTTTCCTTCAGGTGGAAGTCAGAAGTCATCCTTCCCAATCCACAGAGTCAGCCTGGGACAGTAATCCCAAATTCCTGCTTTGGTCCCATGTAGTTCCTCTGGATCCCATTGGGGATCTCACTCCTACCAACCTCCCTGGGCTCATCCTGCTCACTGTAAGCACCCCACGATGCTCACAGGGGAATTTGGTTGCAAATTCCTGATCTGCAGCATAGCTCAAATGTCTTTCCTGAAAGAAAAGCCCCCAAAAAACCTTAACCTGCTATCTGAAAAAAAAACCCAAAACACAAACAAAAAGGAGGAATGCAGAGAATGAACCCACCAGCATCAAAAGCCAGGAAGCTGCCTTTTAGGCACCAATTCAGTCTCACTGATTTTTCTCACCCCAGACAGGAGTAATGTTTTCTTTCCTTTTTTTTTTTAATTTTTCTTTTCTTTTTTTTTTTCCCCCCTCATTTGCTGAATGTATTCATTCTACAAAGGGGTTTTTTTGTTGTCTGTTTTTTAAAAAAAGACAACAGACATTCATGGCTCCCAGCTGTCAAAAGCCACAAAATGCCTGAGGCTGTCTGTCTTCTTGCAAATGCTGAAGCCATTTCCCTGTAATGTATGTTCTCATTAATCAAGTTTCAGACTTGACTCATTCTAATCATTGCCCATAAGCCAAGACAGACACTTAAGGATCAGTAATGTAGCAGCATCACCAAAACTCCCACAACATCTTTGGACACGTGTTGGGTGAGCTCTCCTGCCACTGGAGTCAGAAGGAGGTTTTTCTTTTAATGTGGCTCAGTTCAAAGCCAGGATCCATGTTGAGGCAGTATCTATAGACTGGAGGGCTCTTTCTTTTCACATCAGCAGAAAAAAAACACAAAGAGATAATATATACAGAATGGAGGACTGTTTTTTTTTAAAATCATCACCAGAAACAAGCATAACACCAGACACATCAAAATTAAATAATTGGGGTGGGTGGACTTACCCATCCCAGTCAAATACATAATAAAATAACATCCAATTTCCACTGTACCTCTGGACGTGGGCCTGGCTGGTGAGTGATGTCTCTTGAGATTTTCCTGCTGAAGTCCAGAGAGCAAACAATGTCCTGGGACATGGATATGTGTAGGGTGCCTGGAAGGACAAAAGCTCATTCACCATTTGGTACTGGAAAAAAACAGAGCCATGCCTGGGGTTTTTACTTCAAAAAGAAAGTTGGAAAGCTGCAAATGGTTCAGGGAAGAGCTTTATTTAAGGGGGGAAACCAGTGTGAGAGGTTACAAAGTCAATTTGCCCATTTAATGCAACAGGGCATTCAAAGGTGCCACGCTGAGGCTCAGGAATACTGCAAGAAGAGACATTTTCACCTGGGGGGAGCCTCTGCCATCCAGCAGTGGCAGAATGATCTCACACAGTTTCAGGTTTGGGCTGAAGACACTCCAGATGGAAAGCCAGAGCTTCCGGAATGGAGTGGTAGGAAGCGTGAAGAAGTGGAAAAGTCTCACAGGCATCTTAGCAAGCTCACACGGTCCCAGTTAGCCAGGGGCTGGGCAGAGGTGGTGGAGCTCTGGCACGTGCTGTGCCCACAAAACCCTCACATCTTGCTGGCAGCCACAGGGACTGAACAAGTTAAAACCAAGGCCAGCAAAGAGCAAGCAGTGACGTGGCCCGATGCTCACCGCCAGCTCAGCAACATCGCCCACGGGCCCAACCCAACCAACCCGGGCTGGAGAAATTGGATATAATTGCCCCTTCTTAATGTTTTCACCTCCAGAGAAGCCACAAAAGGGCCTCCCATACCTCCAGCAGTGGGAGAGGACCCGACCCTTGTAGGAGAGCCCAGAAGGCTGCTCACAAAACTCCTCTGGGCCAATGTGAGGGATTATCTTCACCCTGGTGATATTTCACATCTTGTGCTTTTATGCTTTAAGTCAGGTGGGGGGTCAAGGCAGGACAGCTTCACCATGAAGCTGTGTGTCAATATGCAATTAATACCTGTGAAAATGTCCACCAAGAGTCTTGGAATCCACCAAGTGATGTGAGGGTCACCACGGGAAGGCAAATGGCAGCAAAGGGTAGAAACACGAAATAGAAGCAGAATCCTGCTCATGCACCTGGGAGAAAAACAAGACCTTCCTCTGTCTTATTTCATTCACAAAAATGCTTTTGCTTGCAGGGTTTGTATATTAACTCATCATTCAGGTCATCTTTTAACTGCTAATAATTTTAATTTCAGCAGGCACTAAACATGCTAATCAAAACTGATGGCTCTCAGCAAGATGGAAAATCCCAGGCATGAATGTGGTTATTTGGCTTCTAAAGGAAAACACTGGCAGGTAAAGAAAAAAAAAAACCACCAAACCACAACCCAAATACATTTTTCTAAAGGGATTATTTACTTCACTCCACCTGCTAATTTACCCACAATGGTTTGTTTTATACCCAGGGTTATCCAGGCACGTTACTGCATCTGCTGCATCCCAGAGCATTGGGAGAGACATAAGAAGGGGCAAACAGAAACAGGAGCTCCATGTTCTTGTGCCATGTACCACAGCTCTTCTGCCTCTCTGAAATCCATAGCCAGACCAAAATCCTGACTGTCTGCAACCCCAATGGGTGCTCACAAGGACTGCAAAGAGCTGGGCTTGACAGGGGGTGAGGGTGCAGATGTGGCCCTAAGACATAGACCTGTTGGAGAGAGTCCAGAGAAGGGCCACAAAGGTGATCAGAGGGCTGGAGCACCTCTGCTATGAAGACAGGCTGAGAAAGTTGGGGCTGTTCAGCCTGGAGAAGAGAAAGATCTTGGGGAAACCTTAAAATGGCCTTCCAGTACCTGAAAGGGACCTACAGGAAAGCTGGAGTGGGGGTTTTCACCAGAGAGGATAGTGACAGAACAAGGGGTAATGATTTTAAACTGAAAGAGGGTAGATTTAGAAGAAAAAATTTGAGGGTAATAAAACACTGGAATAGGTTGCCTGGGGAGGTTGTTGATGCCCCCTGCCTGGAAGTGTTGAAGACCAGGTTGGATGAAGCCTTGTGAAACCTGGTCTAGTGGGAGGTGTCCCCTGCACATGCAGGGGGGTTGCATCTTGAAGATCTTTAGGGTCCTTTCCAATCCAAATCATTCCATGATACTATGACAGCACAGCCAGCTCGGGGACAAATTTCTTCTTCTCAGATTCCCATGCCAGCTCTGGGGATGAGGCCCCAGCTGAGAAGGTGCTTTCAGCATGGGATCCAGTTTCCCTGTCCCTGCCTTGCTGCTGGTTCCTGCGGGTGGGCTCTGCACTAAGGAGAAGAGAAATTTCTCCTCCCTTATCCCTGAGTCAACCTTGTAAAATACAGCCCCTCGGAGAGGCCAGCAGGCTCATAAATCCTAACCTGCCTGGGAGACACACAATTGTGATATCATCAGTCCTGGAGGGAGGCAACCTGCTGTCTGACAAGATTAAACTGACAGGGGCCATAGTGGGTGGGCAGGACAGGGAAACTCCCATGAAATGGTCCCAACTTTCCTCCAGCCCCTTCACTTCACAAATACACGTGTGACAAAGGAGGAGGTGGTGACTGCAACCAGGTGACACAGAGCAAAGCATCCTCTCCTCCAGACTGCAGGATTGATCCCATGAACCAAGCAAGGGTGGCATCTTTGCTCCCTCACAGCCTGGATCTACACCATTCCCTAGTTAGGAAAGTCAGGACTCCAGGAACTGCTCCGTGATCTTGACAGGATCACATAAGGAAAAAAAACATGGGGAAAAGTAGTAACCTTTCTCTCAAGATAAACAATGCTGCCTCTTGCACTGCTTTCCTCCCCAGTATCACCAGTCCCTGCTGATAGCCAGACCACTGTGCCAGTGCAGCTCATACCCAAAAGCCACGCAGCCTCAAGGCACTCAGGAGAAGGAGCATCCCAAAATTAGACAGCAGTACAAGACACCCCACAGCCACTTCCACTCCAGGCCACCCCTGGATCCCAACAGACCATGGAAACTCCACACTGGAAGTGGTTTAGAAGGTCCATGGGCTCAGTGGTGAGGTGAGGACTGGAGCAGCAGGTCTGGTAGCCCAGAATGTGATAACACAGGGCAGACAACATTGATCTGGATTGTTGTCTGCCAAGCAGCACATAGCCCAGCAGCACTGACCATCTCATTACCATGGTAAACACATAAAGGCACAAATCTGTCCCTACAGCCGACCCCTTGCACCCAGAACATGCCACCTCTACCTGCTATCCAGTTGTTCTTGGGAGGATCCATCAGCTCTCTCTGAGATAGTTTGCATAGAGATATGCAGAGAAAAGCAGCCAGCTCTGCAGTATTCTCTTCTTCTTTGTCTGTCTGCCAATAGCAAATGGAAACTCAAGGCTCAGGCAGCAGTGCACAGGAGCACCCATGGCATAAGTGAGTCTGGAGATGCTCAGCTGGCAACCTTTGGGGAAACACTACAGCTCCTTATCAGCCCAGCTCCTCTGGCACTTGGTCTTTTAAAGAAACCCAATTAACCTGCTTCCCTTTATACTTAGCACTTCTAATGCCAAAGAGCATCACCTGGAGGACCTTTTCTAAGCACAACAAATGCCATGGCAACTGCAAAGATATTTACAAGAAATCCCAGCTGCTGCCTTCCGACTGCAAGACCAGAAGACGTTTCCCACATCGTAATTTGTCTCTTTCAGTATCCTTCATTTCTGGGGAAGTATTGACTAAGTAACACTAAGTGAGCCTCCAGACTGAATTTCTGATCCAACCCCTTGACAGGGCAAGAACCCATCACTTCAGTTTATCTGGAAATGCTCGTAGAGAAACGCTGATAACTGTGATTAATTGTCACATCTGTGGGAGCATCCTGGTCAGGGATAATATGAGACTCAGTCCTACATGGGTTATTTATGACCCAGCTGCTCCAGCCATTAAAATCACCCTGGATATCTGCTTTCCCTGCCACAGTTTGCACAAGTGGATTAGTCCCTGGAATCACAAGCCCCCGTGTTTCCCAGCTCATATAGGAAAAGGTGTCTCTCATATATTTGAGGCAAAATAAAGGCCTTGCCTCAATATTAGGAGGTGTCCCTGCCCAGGGAGGGGGTTTGGAACCAAATGATGTTTAAGTTCCCATCCAACCCACCCTTTTCTGTGATTCTATGGCTAAATAACACTGTTAAGGGCATTCTTGCTGGAACAAACCTTCCCTAAGTAATGCTTCGACTCCAGAAAGAGCCTGTTCTGAGCACTAAAGAAATCCTTCAGAAATAACCTTGGAATTTGTATGTTTATATCTATGTATCTGTGGAAACAGGGTGGGAGAGGGCTGGGTTTTGTTTTGTGAGGCAAATAGAAAACCTATGATACTGATATTCCAAGGTTTCCTTCCACTCCTGTTTCAAGCAAAGGGCTCTCAACCAATCTGGGTTTTTTATTTTTAGGTCTTTTTTTTTTTTTTATAAAAGCCTCCCCTGTCTGAGCACAGAGCAACCCAGTGCTGAGCACATTCCTTGCCATCCTCACCCCTAATTGCTCTCAAGCTGTTGCAACACTTCTGTTCCCAGCTGGATGCTGTGACCCAAGAGCTGACTTGGCTTTGGAGGAGGTTGGGCTGACCCCCCCTGTCCTGCTGAATCCACACTGCTGGTGGGGTGTCTGGGACAGATGCAAGGAGCTTGGTTGAGAGATGAATCACCTGTTGCCTGGGATGGAACAGATTCTTCCCTCTGCAGCTTGCAGGAGATGTTGCTGAGATGGCTACAGCCAGCAGAGCATCTGCTGAGGCACGTCTCTGGTTGTACCTTCACACCAACAAGTGCTCCAAAACTCTCAACAGGAATAACCTGGCTTCATTTGTTTTCATTTTCACTGCTCCTGCTGTTTTCCCCACCTCCCCTGTACCTCTGTTCCGTGGAGTCCCTGATGCCTCCTCCTCCTGCCTCGTTTCCTGTCAAACCTGCAGCCCAGTTTCCAAGGGGTGAAGCCTGAGATGCTCTGACTGAGCCATTGTGCCCAACAAGCCAACTGGCTGCCCCACCACCAAAAACATCTCTTCCCAGTAGACCAAGTCCCCTTTGCATCTCTGCTTTCTCCCTTCTTCCCAGCCCATGGAGGACAGCCAGGACTCTTGCAACAGGAGCAGAGATTCCACCTTGCTGCCAATTCATCAGCATCTCAGTGACCTCCTTCCTGGCACAGAAAAACCTTGAGCCAACCCTCTGCAGGGCAGGGATCAGCTCACAGGCACCCACACCAAAAAAAACTCCTCACAAAACTCCCTCCTGCAGAGACACCATGGCAAAACTTCTTTCCCAGGTGCTTGCATGGCACCAAGAGTGCCAACCCCAGCCAGGGCCTCAAGTGCTGCTGAAATATTAATAACAGGCATGAGGTCTTAGGGCAACCCAGCTATTGCCACACACTCCTGGTGTCTGTGTGCACGAGGTGTCATTCCCTGCAGCAGCCCTGGTGAACAGAACAGTCCAGGGCAGAACAAGGTGCTGGTCCAAGGGAGGGTTAAGCAGCTGATGATAAACTGTCACCACCAACATGGAAACCCAACACATCCAGTGCCAGATGTATTCAGCATCCTGCAGACTAAGGCTCCGGGCCAGCACTCAGCAACGTGCCAGCCAAAGGGTTTTCCCAGAACTAGGCTGAGCCTGGCATAAGGCTTGGGAAGGGAACTGCTCCCTGTGGCAGAATTGCCCTCTGAGTGGGTGTGTGGGATGCCATCAGAAAAGGGGGATGGGACTGGCATCATCTTCCATCTATAATACAGGAGCAGAAGCTGCAAAAAACACCCAAGCAAGTTGTGGGGAGGAGAGGTTGCTCCATCAAAAGGGCTTTTCCAGACCATCCCTGTAGTCACACTTGGCCTCATTCAGTGCTGGAGGTTTCCTCCTGTTGTTGTGTTTTCAGAAAGAAAAGTATTGTTGATGGGTGGTTAGTGATAGCTGGGGGGGCAAAGAGGCTTTTCTGCCATGCAATGGTGCCACCACACTGGGGGCTCTGGATTCCTGCCATTGCCACTTGACACGAGTCCCTCTGTGATCAGACACCAGACCCTGAAACACACCTTTAGAGCCTTTACAAGCCACAACTTTTGCAGATGATTTCTGTCCCTGGTTGTAGCACAGCAAGGGGGGAAGGGGAAACCCTGGGAGCAGGGAGGTTCAGACCCTTTGCAATATTCAAGACCAGGAGCATTTTCTTGATGCATTATAAATCGATTAATTCTTGCAAGGAATATAGATATTGTGCTGATGGTGTCTTTAGGTATGGGTGCTTTCATCAACATTTAACATACAGCCTCCTTTCTGCATTAAAAAACAAAAAACAAAAAACAAAAACATCTGCAAAAAATCTCCTGCAGAGCCCTAAGACCAGCACTGCACCCCTTGGCAATCAAACACTTCCTCTCCCTTACCAGCTCCAGTTTGTAAACTATTTGAATGCTGATGGTTTTCAGATAGCTCCCAACGAGGATTTTACAGACAGAGAATGGTACAGCAGGGAGAAAAAAAAAAAAAAAAAAGTCAAAACAAATCTGTGCACTGGAGATTTATGTAAATACAAATTCCCTGCAACAGCAAGTTCCTCACTGCATGTCACTCCTTTTACACAAACACACCATCAGATAAAGGCACTGTACATGATGCATCCACTGCCTCTGATGTGGTAGAGCCCTCGAATGAAACATTCAAGCTTTACTGTCATAGAATTATAGAATATGCCAAGTTGGAAGGGACCCATCAGATTCATCAAGTCCAACTCCTGTCCCTGTGTAGGGGGACCTCAGGCTGTGACCACTTCCCTGGGGAGCTTGTTCCAGTGCTCAACTGCCCTCTGGGTGAAAAACTTTTTCCTGATATCTAACCTAAACTTCCCCCAGCACATCTTCCTACCATTCCCTCGAGTCCTATCATTGATCACCAGAGAGAAGAGGTCGGTGTCTGCTCCTCCTCCTTCCCTAGTGAGGAAGCAGGAAGCTGCCATGAGGTCTCCCCTCAGTCTCTTCTCCTCCAGGCTGAACAGACCACTGCCCCAGTTCCCCCTTCACTCCACCAGCAGCCCCATTAGGGGTGCCCCAGGGAACTCTTCTCACATCACGAGATCTCACTCTCCATTAGTTCTCCAAGTGATGGCACCAGTGTAGTATTTGTGCAGAGAAAGGAAACCCGGCCCCAGGTGTCCCCTTGGTGAAACTTTTTCCACTTCCCCACAAGCCAGCTGAGCTCTTTTGGCCACAGAGATTCTCTGGCACCAACTGAGCCCCCCACACACACTTCTCTGCCTGCATTTCAGATACCAAAAGCGAGGGCAACATCCAAATACAGCTCTGAGGATTCTTGGTGGGGTTGGTGGGCAGGTCTGCTTTGGAGAGCAGGCTGAGATTGGTGCACAGGGTGGGTGATCCTTCCCACCTTCCTTGGAGCATGGAGGATCACACACTTTGACACCTGGGTCAGTCCTCCAAGCAGTGATGGGCAGGGGCTTGGCAGCAGTGCAAAACTCTGCTCTTCAGCAACCACCACAAAAACTTGCCAAGAGGGTGGAAAACCAGATAGCTCAGGAAAAAAAACAACCAAACAAAACCCACTAAGAAATGCTGCCTCCACAAGCCATCTTCTGAGAGCTCCTTTCCTATGGGATGTGTTATTCCCAGCTACTCCCCAAGGACCAGAGAGGAAATTCCCTTGTTTGAGCACCACAGTCCCTGGTTTGCACAGGGTGTCCCGCGACCTTGGAGTTTCCCTGCAGAAGAAGCCTGCCCTTGTTTTGCTCCTGACCACCAAGTGTTTGCTTTGCATTTAGCAGGAACAACCAGTTTAGTGGTTGAATGAATGATCGGTGTTAATTAGTAGCATTCAAAATTAAAACAAAGGTCAAAAGAGGGTAGGCACTATCAAAGAACCTTGTTTGCTCAAAGGAAACATTAATGACACTTGTTCAGTGCTGCAAGATAAACTTGTTCAGGCACCGAGTTAATGAAGAAATAAATCCTCCTCTCCAAGGAATGTCACTGCTCCTCAAAAACAAACCACATGCCTTTCATCTCAAGGTGTGCCCTGCCCTATCTCTCATCTCTCCTCGATGTTTCATTTCTCCTCACTCTTGAGATGCCAGCTCCCCTCCCTGAGTGGCTGCAAGATGGGGCCACCACCAGCTCATTGGACTTGGGCTGGCATATTCATTCTTTCTGCAGAGGTGTCACCTGGAGCCATCTGCAAAGCCACTGCCCTCCTTCCAACTCTCCTTTCCTGTAAAGAGACAAGGGGGTGTCACAGGGACTGGGAGTATGAGGCAGATGATTTCAGGACCTCAGTCTTCTCCAGTTTGGAGAAGAGCTCCTCTTCCCCTACCCTAACCTCACCTACTGCTCCTGGTTTTGCACCTTTTTGGGAAGATGCCCCACTGGCTCACAAGTTCCCCTGGACAGGTCCCTGTGTCTGTGCATCTCCTGATGCAGCATGGCCCAGCCAAGGTTCCTGGCCACACAGGATGTGTAGGTCCAGACCATCCCCCAGTTGCCTGAATGGGCTTTGCTGGCAGAGAACAAGCCAGAAGCAAAGGAACCAAACAACTCGTGTGAGAGTTGGGTCACCCTCTGCAGGTGCTTTGCTCCATCGACAACAGAGGGAGCCCAAGGATGCCTGTGCTTCAGAGTCAAGCACCTCAGGCAAAGTTAGGGTGGGATGAATCCAGGGCTAAACAAATATTAATACAGTCAGAAGGCAGCAGTAGCAGCCTTCAAACGTATTTATATATACACAGAGAGAAAGAGAGAGAGGGAAAGTTCTTGCGCACGCTTTGGCTTCCCTGTGACCCCCAGAATGCCATAAATCACTTCCAGCAGGAGAGGGTGATGCAGGAAGATGTGCCCCCTGTCCCAGCTTACACACTGCCATACTTACAGCAATCCTTGCCTTGCCCTGGGCAGTGCAGCCAGGAGGGTGCTGAGCCCCTGGGAGGAAATCCGGGTGCAGGAGCTGGGGGCTCCCAGACTGAGCCAGGAACTCAGCCCTCCAGCTCCTGCTGCTGAAACCACAGAAGGCCAAGGAAGATGATATTTCCATCTTTTGGAAACCAAATACTGGGAACACGCCTACACAGTCTTTGTCATCATCTCTCCAGTTCAGTCAGAAGTAAAGAACAGGCAGAGGTCAAACTTTTCCTGGCTTAATAGGAACACTATCAAAATTTAACCTCTTCCCTGCTGACAGCACATGGATGTCCAGTTCCCAACAAAGCCACATGTTCCCAACATGGCCACAGCATTCATGTGTGTGATGAGCACATGCTTGCTTTGGCAGAAGTGTTATTTTCTACTTTCTTTTTCTGCTTTCCGTGCGTGTGTGCTCGATGCAGACATTGCCTACAAGAAAGCTGGGGAGGGACTTTTCACAAGGGTGTGTAGTGATAGGACAAGGGGGAATGTCTTTAAGCCAAAAACAAGTAGATTTAGGTTAGACAACAGGAAGAAATGCTTCACTGTGAGGGTGCTGAGCCCCTGTCCCAGGTTTCCTAGAGAATCTGTGGCTGCCCCATCCCTGGCAGTGTCTCAGCCCAGGTTGGATGGGGCTTGGAGCAACCTGGGCTGGTGGGAGGTGTCCCTGCCCATGGCAGGAGGGCTGGAAATGAATGAGCTTTAAGGTCCCTTCCAACCCATTCTATGACACTGGCAAGGATGAGCAGGCTTGGTTGCATGACAACCAACAGCAGAGAGAAACAATCCAACCTCCCACATCCCATTCAGCTGCAGACACCCAGCAGAGCTGCACCAGCCTGGGCCTGCTTCAGCCCATCTCACACTCTAGAGAAGAAGAGACACGAAAGAGAGGCTTCCAGGGGAGCAGATGGGCACCTGTCAGCAGCCAGACATCAAGAGATCAGCGCTTTGGATTGTGTGTTACCTAAAAAATAAGGAAAGGGGGGAAAAATAAAGGGGGGGAGGGAAGCACCACCTTCTGCAAGAATTTCAAACAGATGATTCTCAGACACTGTGTGAAAAAAACTAATTGACAGCTTTCCCCCTTTTTTTTTTCTGAGCAGGAGGAAAACAACCTAACATCCCACACTTCTCACAGCACCCCTCACCACTTTGGAAGAGCCACAAAGAAGGGTCCATTCCTCTGAGTTTCTTCCCTTGGATGTTTCGGGTGAGTAGTGGGCTGCGACACGCAGATGGTGGACCTGGTGAGCAGGAGCCACAAAGCAGTGAAAAGTTGAACTCTGCACCTCAGCACTGTCACTTCCCAAAAGGTTGGGAGTTAATTCGTATCTACAGGTGGGTGGCCATAAGGATCCTAAGCCCTAGAAATCGATAATGGACTCCAAATGTGACACATTAGACAGAGACGAGGCGAGGATGCTCAAGTAACTTTATCCTGCCTGGCAGACCTCTGCACCAAGGCTGTTTGCTCCAGCCCAGCTGTCTCCAAGCTCAGGAGCCATACAACTGGTAGGGCTTCAGAGAGGGAGATCAAATTCAGAGGCTGCAAAGCATGTGGTTGGTTGCTCTCCACGTCCCTGCTCAACTTTTGGCCTCCTCCTTTCCCAGCGAATTTCTCAGAGGTTCTCAGCATTGCTTGCTGGGTTGCAGACTGCACTTCCCGCTGCAAAAATAGCACAGAGACTAAAAGGATCTTCAGGAATCAGATAAGAGCTCCTCCCAGGAGAAAGAAAAAGATTTATTTTTTTCTTTTTTCTTTTTTTCTTTTTTATTTTTTCTTTTTTCCTTTTTTTTTTTCCTCTGTGTGTCTAAGAAGGCTGATGTGTTACAATTATAGACTGTGATTTCCATCCCAAAGTGCTTCACAGGAGCTCTGTGTGCAGAGCTGGCAGCAGGCACTGCTGGGACCAGCTTCTCACACAAACTGCCCCCCAACTCCCTGCACAGATCACTAAAACAGATCTGCTGCTGGAGAAACAGCCAAAGACAACAGGCAGTGCTGTCTTCTGACATTGCTTCCTCCTAAAGTGCAGCTCAGAGAGGGAAATGCATTGGCAAAAGCTCTGTCACATCATGTTTCTGTGGTCTGGGGCAACTCACTTTTTGGTTTGCCAAGGGAAGTTTTAGGGACCCTCTCACACTTCTCTCAGTTTCCAGCTGGCCACCCTACCCTTCTCTACCCCGGATTGATGCTTTCCAGACCCTTCCCCAAGTCACCACAGCTCACTGACTCAGGAAGAGTGCCTGGGCCCTTGCTGGGTCACTTCTCCATCCTCCTGAGTTGTATCAGTTCCCAGAGGGATCCCTGCAGTCCTGAAGCAGAGGGGAGATAAGCCCTGGGAAAATGAGGATGGGAGAGGGGAGGGAAGGGAACTGGGGACTTATCTGCCAGTCCTTCCCCCCGCTCGCTGCTTTTCGTGGAGACACGTTTGAAACCTTTTTTTCTGAAATGAGAGCTTTATAACTCTCTTATCTGCATCTCGTTACTGATAAGCACCCTGATATATATGTCCTGTCACACTGTGCACTCTGTGTGCACAGAAACAGATACCCACAAGCCCCAAAGAAGAGCCTTGAAACGCTAGATAAACACAAATAAATAAATACAACACAGCAAATGGGGCCATAAGGGACCCCAAGCCATCTCTAGTTCACCCCCCAAAGCAGGGTCAAATTACAACTTATTGCCCAATCCAAGTGCTAAAAATACCCATTGGCCGAAATTCCAGTCTTCCCAGGCAACTGCTTCCCCTCACTCTCTCCTTTTCACCCTTCAAAGCTTTTCCTGGACTTAAATGTCCCTCACTGCACTTTCCTGTCCCCAACAGACAGACGGAACAGTTCGTTCCCATCCTGATTACAGCTCACATCTGGTGTTGGTTACATCTCCCTTTCAGGCTCTGCTGCCTTGGCAACTTTTTTCGAGGCAATCAGTGGCAGTTTGGTTGGGGAAAAAAACAAAAGAGAACAAAAAACATCCCCCCCACCAAGATCCAGTGGCTGGCCATAAAGCCCAAAGCAGAGTTAGAGATGGGGCTGGAAGGAGCTGGTGATGCAGCTCATCCCTTGGTGAGATGGTGGTGGCAAGAAAATAGAGCAGGTCTCAGCAGGGGCACTGGGGCCAGGCTCTAGGAGATCCCAGAGATATTTTGCAGCCTGACTTGTCTGCTGCCAGCAGCCCCAGCACCCCATTCCCACCTTCAGGCTGGCAAACTCTGCTTTGCAGCATTTCGCCATTTTTTATGCCCTTTCAAAGATTTTCCTTGCAGGAAGGTCAGAAAATGAGACACAGTTCTAGAAACAGACCAAGCACATATTGGCCGAAACCTCCACCATCAGCCTGCATCATAGAATCATAGAATTGGCTGGGTTGGAAGGGACCTCGGAGATCATCAAGTCCAACCCTTGATCCACTACCGCTGCGGTTCCCAGCCCATGGCACTGAGTGCCACATCCAGTCTCTTTTTAAATATCTCCAGGGATGAAGAATACACTGCTTCCTGGGGCAGTCCATTCCAGTGTCTGGTCACCCTCTCCGTAAAGAAATTCTTTCTAATATCCAACCTAAACCTCCCCTGGCAGAGCTTAAGCCCATGCCCTCTTGTCCTACTGATACCTGCCTGGGAAAAGAGACCAACGCCCCCCTGGCTCCAACCTCCTTTCAGGGAGTTGTAGAGAGTGATGAGGTCTCCCCTGAGCCTCCTCTTCTCCAGGCTGAACAGCCCCAGCTCCCTCAGCCTCTCCTCATAGGATCTGTGCTCCAGTCCCTTCACCAGCCTGGTTGCCCTCCTTTGGACCTGCTCCAGCACCTCAATCTCCTTCCTGACCTGAGGGGCCCAGAACTGGACACAGGACTCCAGGTGTGGCCTCACCAGGGCTGAGTACAGGGGCAGAATCACCTCCTTGGACCTGCTGGCCACGCTGTTCCTGATACAGGCCAGGATGCCATTGGCCTTCTTGGCCACCTGGGCACACTGCTGGCTCATGTTCAGCTTCTTGTCGATCCAAAGATAGAACTGCCCTGAATACGTCCCTGTTTCACCATGTGCCATGGTCTTCGCTCTGTGCTCCCATCCCAAAGTGGAACGTGGCCTCTGAGCACGGCAGCACCTTGTGACATGAGTCACCTCCACCCAGCAAAGCACATTTTCCACCCACGTATCTGCAGCTCCTCTTCCAGAGGTCACCCCGGCAGCTGCGGGTGGGAATGCACGTCCACCCTGGTGCTGTGCTGCTCCACAACGCTGCCCTGCCAGGAGCCCCACACCCATGGACCAACACTGTGCATGGGAGCTGGTGATGGGAAGGTGGACCATGTTCCCACCCCTTACCTCATCTCCCTTAAAATCCAAGGGAAAAACAACAGTGTTGTCAGAAGTCGGGTTAGGTAGAATCAGATTAGATGTTAGGAAAATGTTCTTCACCACAAGGGTGGTGAGACACTGGCACAGGTTGCCCAGGCTGATGGTCAAAGCCCCATCCCTGGAAGTTTTTAAGGTCAGGATGGATGAGGCTCTGAGCAACCTCATCTACTGGGAGGTGTCCCTGCCCATAGCAGGGGGGTTGGCAGTAGATGGTCTTAAAGGTCCCTTCCAACCCTGACAATTCTATGATTCTAAGTCATGTAGCACTAATAGCAGGAGAGAAAATATGCTGCATAAATTCATGGATGTAACATACTGATACCCTCTTTTCCTTTTAATATCAAGCAAAGACTCACTGAGCTGCAGCCATACAGCTGCAATTACCACCACATGAGAATTTTCCAAGTCCTAACTGAAAAGAAAAACACCATGTCCTCCAAAACCCACAGTTTCACCTGCCTGTCCCTTAGAGAAAGTCCCCATGAGTTTCGCCCAGCTCAGAGATGACGAAATTCCATCTGAAGGTGTCAGGGCCTCGGGTCAATCTAAACACTCCTCTGGGAGCATCCTGAGTCCTCTTCCCTCCCCCAGCCTCAGAGACGCTGCTCCACATTTTTGCCTTACTGTTTTTCTTGGCAGCTGCTTTCTTTCAAGTCAAGCTATTGCTGTGTTGCTTTTAGGTACTTAAATTCATATTCTTGATTCATTTCTTCCCTAATCACTTGGGATACTGCGTTTTACAAAAGGGAGTATAATTAATCTTCCAGGTTTGTGCACGTGTGATGGAAAAGATGTGATCCGTGACAATTTAATGCCCTAGCTAGCTGCTAGACAATGGAAATTTCTGAGTTATACCCAAGAAAACCACACCCAGGCTCACAAAGCCTCCAACAGCTGACAAGCATCTTTTCCAAACTCCTAAACAAGAACTTTTTTTTTTTTTTTTTTTTTTTTTTTTTTTTTTTTTTTTTTTTTGAGGGGGAGTCGGGAGGAGGGGGGTGGGGGGAGGTTTTTTCTTGTTGCTGCTGTTTTAAACTTGGCCCCAAAAATCAGTTGCAAAAAGAGCAAAGCTGCCAACTCATCTGGAGTTCCAGAAGCTGTTGAATTTCTCACAACGTTATCACGGCCATCTGGGAGACCCGAGGTGCCTTTCCTACGGTGATGGGTGTTAAGGTGCTCCTGCTCCCCTCTAACATTCATTCCTCCCAACCTCGGTGGCAGCCAGGCAGTCAGCATCCCTCCTAGGCAGCCCCATCCCATCTCAATCACTCCCTTAGATGTTAACAACCCTGTGATGGCCAACGTGGATATCGGCTGCCCATAACAAAGCTTTCGGAGTGCCATTTTGGTAGGAAATGGTGGGAATGCTGCAGCAATCAGACGGAGTTATAAAAGGTTAACGAAGATGAAAGGAGGCAGAGGAAAAGGCCCAGGCAGCCAGAGAGATTTTGGCAAGATTTGCTCAAGGGCTGCCTAGCCCCACACTGACACGTTTCCTGCATTTCCCAATCCAGCTGCTCATTTCCAGTAGCCTCAGCAAATCTCTATGGCTGGGAGAAACGCTGAGCTACTGTGTGGCTGGTAGCGTTTGTAAAGAGTTGAGCAAAATGGTGAAGTTTCCAAACGGAATTTGAGAAGAAAGCCGATTTCATCTAGAAATGGGGTCCCCGGGGAGGCTTAAATCACAAGTGCTGCGGCTCAGCCTGGGAGCGCCTAACCAAAGAGCTCTCCATGTGTTGCTCACTCGATGTGTTGCTCACCTAGAGGAGATCCCAAGTCACCTCAGTGCTTTTGGAAGGGAAATGTTTCACTCAGCATGATCAAAAAGCTGCTGAGGACAAGCAATCCTCTGGTACTGCTGGGGAGGGCAGAGAAAGTGCAGGACACTTCCAAAGCAGATGCGGAGGGGGGAAAACTTCTTCATTTCTTTCCATCCTTATCATGGGACAATTCCTAACAGTACAGTTACACCGTAGTATCCTGATTTCACACTGTGGGGCTTCAGTCATTCTCTTTTGAAAGCTATTTAACGCCTTAATAGACATCCTCATCACACTTTTCGGGTTTTTTGTTACCACCTTACTGTTTCCTTCATTATCTTTCTCACCACTTAAAATATCCTTTCTTTCTTCCTCACCAGCACTCCAGGCTCTCAAATGACTGCGGGCTCTTTCCTAATCTCTCTCCTCTTCCCCATCCCATGTCCAGAGCGGTGCTTAGCTAAGCTATGCACATAGCTCACTGTCAGCATCACCAGAGCAATCAGTGCCTCCAGCTCCAGCACATTGCCGGTGTAACTCTCTGAATTCCTGCCACTCGTCACCCTGTCTCCATGGCCAGGTGCCAAAAAGGGGACGTGGACCCACTGGGTGGGATCAGAAGAGCTCAGGATTTGAAGCTCACATCCTGACCAGCCCGGGGCATGTACACGACCAACCAAACCCATCACCCAACAGTTCTGATGCTGTGTCCTAGAATTCATCCTTCATATGGTCCTCTTCCAAAATTTCTTCGTGTTTTTTTTCCAACTTCTCCATCTCATTAAAGAGAAGGTTGGTTTTGGCCACGCTATTCTGCTGAAGCACTTCCAAAGCAAGCCTTGATCTCTGCTGCTCATTTCTCTCAGTTCCTCCCAGTCCCACAGTGACTACAGGTTTGGCTACGCTGGATTTAGCACTGAGATCATTTAGGAAGGCTCCATGTTCAGCCAGATTCACCACCAGCACTGTCTGTAATCCAAGGGACACCACTCCCAGCCCAGCCACATGTCCCCCTGCAATGATGGCTGTCAAAAATGCTGTTAAGTTTACATGTAAGCAAACAGAGCTTACTCCTTCCTAATAGTCTCAATGCCATCTGCCTGTTGGGGAACTGAGGCAACTGCTGTCTCCTTTCCCATTGCCCATGGCTTTTAGAAAGTCACAGAATGGTTTAGGTTGGAAGAGACCTTCAAGATCAACTAGTTCTAATCTCCTCCTTCATGGGAAACCTCCCACTAGAAGTTACGTTTCCTTGGTGGTGTCACCACAGTCACAGTGCAAAAACAGTGGCCACCCCAGTTCCAGTGGTGGCCATCACAGAGACCATCCAGCCCAGGCAGCAGAGACCTGGCTCACAGCAATGCCTACAACTGACAGCAGCATCAGCCTCTCCAACCTCAGGACTTCTGTGGCCTGGATGAAGCTGGAATTGGCTTGAAATTCATCTGAGCAGCTGTGTCTGTGCCAGTCTGAGCTGCCTGCATGGGTAAAACCACCCTGACAAGCTGGAGTTCCTGGGGATCACAGTCAGTCATATTATAGCCCATGACAGATTTAATTGCAGATTAGAAATTCTGTAGAAGAAATATTACAGGAGGCTCGAGGTCCTAATTGTTTCCTGTGTAAGGAGCTTAATTTTATTTTTTAAACTCCCAAGAGGTGACGGCCAATATTTTGGTGTGAAAAAGCTAAAGAAGCAACTGCTGCCTCACTGTGAACAGGTAACAACTTCCAGGGCTTAATCCTACACCTTAATTTGTTCTTAATATTCAGATCGTGGCAGCAGCCAGAAGGCATTATCAGGCTAAGTGCTCCTTTGTGTCAATACACAGCAGTAGAAAAATTCACCACCCAAATGAGCTGTGATTGTTGTAGCTGCTGGAAGAAAGCCATGCTCTCTCTTGTGCCATATTAATGCACTTTTAGCAACAGAAGTGATTAAGATTCCCAGTTTGGATTTGCTCAGATCTAGCTTGGTGGGGGGTTGTTGGTTTTTGCTTTGTTTTTTTTGGGGGGGTTGTGGTTTTTGTTGGGTTTTGTTTGTTTGTTTGTGGTTTTTGGTTTTTTTTTCTTCTTTTCTTTTCTTTAATCTTTGGGATAAGCTGTGGCTAGAGAATTAGCTGTTTAGATATACATGCATGACTGGGAAATAGTTTGCCAGCACCTGCCACAAAATGACTTCAGTGTCTGATCTGGTGAGCTGCTGTCAGATAATGAAGTGATAATGGGGGGTGTGGGGGCAGAGGGGGGATTTTTGGCTTTCAAAGAAGCACCAGACACCTTGGCCTGATCCTGTCTCCACCAGCACAGAAATTAAGAGGCTGCTGCAGCAGCACGTGTGCTAAGAGGGAAAATAAGGCCCCTCTGCTCATCTCAGGTTTAAAATGATGCTTGGTAGGGGAATTACAGATCCAGCATCAGTAAAGGGGCATGTGGGGCATCTCTGGGGCTGCTTGAACCTCATGGTTCTCCTGTGCTGTGGTTTGATAGAGCTGCCTGATGAGGTCTGGCAGGTTGTGTGTCCTGTCTATCTCGGTGAGGGTGACAAAAAGCATCACACAGGCCAGAGACACCAGCTCTCAGGTTTAATCTGATGCTGAGCTTCCCCCATCTGAGTCTGCAGGGCCTGAGGAGGGGAAATGCCCCCTCATCTTGCAAACACCAAGGAGGTTGGGTGTGCTTCTGCCAGAAGGCTTCTTTCTCCTAAGCTGTTCCTTTTTTTTCCCAGTCCTCAAAAAATCTGACTTAGTCACCACCCTCTGGTTGCCCACCATCTGGGGACAAAGCCACCTGAGGCTGACCAGGACCCAGGAGTGACACAGCACTCTGCTGGACCCTGCCATGAGATCCTAGCACCACAAACTGCTGGGACCTCACTCCCACACACCTATCACTCCACTTTCTCTAGGGTTGGCCTCAAATTGGATAGCAGCACAGACACACAGGCTGCAGCCTGAGGATTTCAGACCCAGAGGCACTGGCCACACTCTGCCTGAAATTAGTGTCCTGTCCAACTCTTGTGGGTGTCAGAAAGATTTATCCAAAGAGATCTTATTTTACAGCCTGTATCTTCTGGTGTATTTGCTCTTTCAACACTCTGGGTTCAGGAGACTGCCCCCTCCCCAAGCCCCCTCTCACCGCTGCTGGAGGGCTATAAATCATAACAACCTGCAATGCATTCAGCTAAGGGCCTGTCCATCACCTCTGTGTGGCATTAACCCTGTGAAACTTGCTCCCCCAGATCTGCATGTCCTGAGCTTTGAATCCTTATCCCCCACTAAAGCCCCTCAGACAGCCAAAGAATGAAGTGCCTGCAGAAGCTGTCGTTCCTAAAGAAAAGTTGATGGCTTTCTGACACCCGACACAGGCAATTCCCAACAGAATTAATTGAAGCTAATTCCTCAAAGGCTGAGATGAGAATATCCTCATAAATTATGTTCCTGCTTCATTCCAGACAAGGATGGCATGAATGCCTGACACGCAATCCCCCAATTTATGGTATTAAAACCGGCGAGTCAATCAAGGAGACAGCATCAAGTCACTTGGAAGCTGAAATTCATTTTCAGCCTCGCTCCATCTGTACTGTAACCTCAAAGATTGATTTCTGAGGGCATCTTTCTGACTTCCAGGCACAGCAGGACCCCTTCAGCAAGAGAAGAGTCTTCCCCATGGATGTGACATGAGTTTGGTGCAGCAGAGCCCCAGCATGGGGGATGTGGCTGGGGTGCAGGTTTTCCAAGGTCATCTTCCAAGATGTCTCCAGAGACTTTGGCATTTCCAAGACACAGAGAAAAACAAGGTGGGACCGAGGGCACCACACCTCTTGCTGCTGCAGAAAACCAGAGCTGCTTATTGATTATTGGAGGGGGAAGACAGACAGACAGATACAAACACACACACAAAACTTAACCTATTTCACTGCTCCTGCCAATCTGCTCTCATTAACACAGAGTTATTTTTAAATCCTGGTTTTTTTGGAAGTGGTCCCAACAACAAGTTATTTTTAAATGGCAGTTTAAAAAAAAATGCACATTTCATGTACCATTCATGTCACTCTTTTAGGGACTGAAATATCACTGAACTGTACTGTGGAGAATATGCAAATTAAAGCCAGATTAAATAAAAACCACCCAGCTCTTGTGCTGCTCAAAATCAGGACTGAAAATACATTTCTGGGAACTTGTACTGCCTCGGAGGAGCTCTGGAAATGCAAAAGTTGGAAATGGTTTGAGCTGTGGTCTGTACCCATTGAGTTATCTGTTGCAAGATGCATGAGTGCTTCATGTTGGATACCAGGGAAATAAACACCCACATGAAGCAAAGGTGAAAAGCCTAGCCCGGATGAAATGAAAATCCTGGGACAGAACCAGGACCTTGTGAGCCCCACAGTGGCTTAACCCCAAAGCCATCTTACAACCTGACACAGGCTAAAGAATAAGACTTCAGCATCACGTGCCACATTGTAAACAATGGGTAGGGCAACACTACCATCTTACTTTTTGATTTATAAGGTATCTTAGCCAGGCAGTATTTGGCAATTAATGTTTGCACCAAGTTCAAACCCAGCAGTGGTGAATCTGCAATAATTCTCACTGGAATCCATAGACTTTAAGGGTACAGGGAGACCTTAAGAATTGTCTCACCTGACCTTCTGCACAACATATAACACAGTTTCTGCCTCATGCCCGTAACTCCTGACTGAGCTATGGCCTATCCTCAGGGAAATATGCAGACTCAACATAAAGACTTAGAAGATGGAAAACCCAGTTTGTCCTTGAATCACTGTCCCAACATTAGCTGCCTTCCTTCCTCCGAGTCCTCCAGATCTAATTAAGCCAGCTCTCACTTCCACTGTAACCTTTCCTGCTAGAATGAAGCATCACCTCCCATTAGAAATTTCTTCCATACACAGGTACTCTGAAACCACAATCAAGTCATCTCCTAACCACTTGGATTGGCTAAAAGCAGGGGGTTGCTGTATAATAACATCTTCACCTCTGCATGTTCAGTGATGTTGCTGCTCCCTAATGAGTAGAAGTTCCCACAGGTCAGCTGAGGTTCAGTAAATGTCCACAGAAATGCCCTTGGCCCAAATCTAACACAGGGTCATCCTTATAACACTGCTCAAGAATAGCAATAAATTCATGTCAATTTTTTTCTTTTCCTCTGATTGTCTTGGAGAGAATAATTCATGGATGAAAAGCTCAACTCAAGAAGTATTAAATGCACTCACACAGAATCCCAAATACGTTTTAATAAAGTAATGTTTACCAATAAGAGAGTGAAATGGCAATTTAAACAGAGGTTTTAATTATTAAATGGTAAAAAAATGTGTTTCCAGTTCAAACTCACAGAAAAGAGCCCACTTTAGGGAAACCCATTTTCATTTCCATAACTGAAAGGTTGGGAAAATATTGTTCATTAATGATACATGAGCAATATAATGTTCTGTTCCTCTATTCCACCCGAGAGATAATGTTAATCCTTTTGATTTATTCACAGCTCCTTAACTAATACCATAATAAATGGTATTGACAATTGAACTGACTTCTGTAAGGAATTCATTGTATTTGCAGCACCTACAGTAAGAAATGCCTTCACTCTCCTGACAGGAGATCTAAATAAAAGTAAAGAGCTGAGAACAAAGGCTGTAGAAAAATCAGATAGGCAGAGCTGATTAAGGAACGTGACTTGCTTATATGGGGATAATTTTTGTATACATCTAAGGCAGTATATTGCACATAAAGATGTTGGGGGAGGTTCTTCAGTTTAAACACATGAATCCTCAGTTCTTTGCTTCCCAACGTTGCTGAGCTACTGGCCAACATACAGCCCTGCTTTGAAAGGGCTGGCAAAGACCCGAATCAAATTAATCTTATTAAAATAGAGAGCAGTTTAAAGATATTATCCCTGGTGACTTACTGATGGCTCAATCGCTGCTACAGTCTGCACAAGGCTTCAAGTGATGAAACTGTATTAGTTCCTGTCTAGTCTCTCCTTTTCAAAACGGTTTCAGAGGTTGCTGCTATCACTGGCTCATCAGCTCTCAGAGGAAATACTTTCAGAAGCAGAACTAGAAATGCCTCCTCTTGCATTACCAGCGTGTAATTAGGGGAAAGTCACATTCCTTTCAGCTGCACACAGAAAGTCACACAAAGCGTTCTCAAGAAGTGGACTTGACCAGGGGCAGGCAGCAGTGATGGGCTGTAACTCACTCAGGAGCATTGAAGAGAATTAATAGTGATTACAGGTTATGAGCTAATTCGGTCGTTTCTTGGAAATAAATAAATAAATAAATAATTCAATAACACTAAAAAAACCAAGACCCCACTCTTATTAAAAGCAGAGCAAGCACCTGGCACAACAGAGCGCTGCCAGCCTGCCACAAAGAGCAGCCTATTACACCCCTGCGGGCTGCATGCAGCAAATCCACAGAATCAGCAATAGCTCAGGATGAGGCACCAACCCGGGTCCAAATTTGTACCATTTCTACACCGACCTATGATTATTCTCAGGCAACAGAAGCCAAAAGCAGCCTGGGGTTTGCTTACGGGAAGAACGTTAACGTTCCACAACTATAACGATCATCATCCTCAGCTCCTCTAAGCCATGTGCTTCAGGAAGAGGGAAAATATGGACTCTGGAGGATGAAACCCTCTCCTAGAGGGGCAGAGGGTGGGAGGGAGAGGTGCCTGTGCCACAGGGAACAGCTGATGTCCACTGGGGACACGAAGCACACGCGCCAGCAGCTGGGGCAGAGCCACCGGCAGAATAAATTGTCAACTTTAATGGTTTTCAAGTGTCTCCCAGGCAGAGCAATGATGAAGCAGTGTTCCCTCCCAGCTATACTCACAAATCTGGACAATGGGACCACCAGGACTTACAGCACAACTTGAACCCATAGCAAGGGCTTGGCTTTTTAAAGGTTCAGTTGTCTGCTGTTTATTAAAGAGTAAATATACCCTGCTATTTATTAAATCTCATTCAGGAAACAGGAGGAATCAATGCTTGATTCAAATCATTCCCCATGCAAATAGTCATTTTTACCCATCATGAAAACAGAGGATTTTCCAGTGCTGGGAGGGCATAGCTCAAGTCAGAGTAATCCCTCTGAAATCTCCCTGCAAGGTGATGAAAGAAAAAGAGCTTTTCCAAGAAAGGAGGGATTCCCAATGCAGTCATCATCACCCTGCTCTGTGGAAGGCTTTTCAGCCTGCAAGGTGGGGAGCAGCTCAGCACAAACTGCAATACATGGAGATACTCCCTCCCAGCACATGACATCGCCTGGAAAACTTGCTGCTACAGAAAACGTTAATATTTCAGTGGATGGCAGAAAGAAAACAAGCCATGGCGTTTAAAAACGAGTTGTCCAAAAGCACAGCAGTCTTTTAGTTTTGTTTTAAAAGGGCTGGGATGCCGAGGGAGAGGGAGTGTTGCTGTTCATAAGGAACACTGCCCATTGTGCAGAGATGTAAATCAAAATTAAAAAGGGGAGCAATGCAATATTTTCAGCCTCCCATGGGATTTCTCCCATCAACATTCCTCATAGCTCCATAGTCAGAGAGAGAACAAAAGAGGACAGAGAAATTTGGGTCTTATTTTGTCAGGGAAGGCAAGCATGACAAGCATATGATGGGTTAGTAGATGGTCTGAGGTATGAAAGACGTTTCTGTGAAGCTAAGGACTTCTGTGCTGGGGCCCACTGATATTCCTGGAGGATGTGACACTCCCAAGTGAGGGGGAATGGCAGGAAATTCAGCCCAGAGATATTACTGGCCACCCCACTCTCACCTCCACATCCAGAGCATGACCAGACCCAGATGTGGGCACTCACTTTGAGATAACATGCTGAGTAACCAGTGACACCCAACAAGAGGTTAAAGCAAAAGCATAGCTGTGACCTGTGAGATTAAGAGGGCTGGGAGGTCACAGAGATTATTGCAATTCAGCACGGAATATGCTTTGGGGAACTTCAGAAAAAGAAGTCTTTCTGTAGAAGGACTGCACCCTGCTCATCTCCCCATTCTCCAGACACCTTAACACACCTCTGCTTATTTTCATTTGCATCTCAAAGCCAGAGCCAGACACTTTTAACCATATAGCAAATATTTTCACCTCCCACTCTACCAGGCCTGCAACCACCTCACTTTCTCCTCCTAGAAAGGGGATGATTTTGCAGCCAGCCATTCTGACTGCTTTACAGTCCCTAACAAGCGTTAGACAGTTCCCTGCTTTACCTCCGAGATGACATCACAGCCTCTGCCAAGAGGAAATAAATATTCAAAGGATTTTGCATAATGCCATAACAAAGTTGCTGCTACCAGCCAGATCTGGACTCAGCATCTCCCTTGGTGAGCTCCTCTGTGCAAGCAGCCCCTGGTTATTCCTCCCCTCTGCTGCTGCCCAGGGAAGACCTTGCATTCCTGATAATGCTGCAGAAGAGTGCCTGAGTAAACAAGCTGTAGGGTGTCCCAGACCTCCTAGCTCCCGATCCCATACCTTCCACAAAAATCTGGAATTTCCAGATACGTTGTGAAGCTGCCGCAGCATCCTTTTGCAAGATGAGCACGCGGCCTCAGATCTGAGGCAGATCAAGGAATCACCCTACACAGATGCCTCTTTCCAAATACCCAGTGCTATCGTCCAAGTCTTTCAACTGAGTCCAGCGTCCTCTTTGTGATTACCCAAGGCTTTGTTAGACATGCAAATGAGACACTCATCTAGGATCTTCTTAGATGAGGACTTGGTGATGCGTTGCCTGCCTTACAGTGACAATGAAAGATTTTTTATTATTATTATTATTATTATTATTTCTTTTTTCTTTTTTCTTTTTTCTTTTTTTTTTTTTTGGCTCGTGCTGGAGGCTTGCTGAGTGTGCACGGGAGAGCCAGCCCTAAGAAACCAAGGTTTCAAGGAGCTGACAGCATTCCCAAGTGAGAACTCACCAGTTCGCCTGTTCAGCAAAACCACGGTGAGGAGTGAGGAGCAGGCAGGCAGCCAAGGGAGATCGCTGCCTCCTGTGCTTGTCTTCACCTTCCTTTCATCCTGCAACCTCACTTGGCCTCCTAACCAAGCTGTAGGCTTCTGCTGGGGCTGGCTGCCTGTTTAGATGTTATTACTTTGGCCTCCTAAAAGGGGCAGTGGACACTGGCAGGGAGCAGAGTAAGAAGGAAAGCACAGTCACTGGTTCAGGATCAGCATCTAACACACCCGGTAGTGTCAAAAACACTGGCTTATCCCAACAATCAGACTAAGAACTTACTTTCCAGCTAACTGCTGAGAAACGTTGACATTTTGAAACATGTTCTCTGCTGGATTACTGCAATCAAGTTGTGGGCATGGCATTATTTAGTAGCAATTATTGGGTGCTGCAATTTCAAATCGTTTAAGCCTTATCAATGAAGGAAGCATGCAGTTACTAGGCAGTAACCTGGACCCATGAAATATTCACCCTCCCCCACTATCAGTCATTCCCCTTACATCAACATTTTGTGATTCTAAAACATGTTGTTAGGATGAAGATATTCTGCAGCTGTAGGAATAGGAAAAACAGGGATCAAGAAATGGAAGGGGCATAGTAAGGGAGGAGCAAGAACTCAGAGTAATTCATGGAACTGTGGCAGTTTGAAGGCTGAAACTGCCAGATCCATCCTGGAAGATCCATCCATCCATCCATCTCAGCACTGGAGGATCCACTGATCTTCCAGCAGCCAAGGAGATGCAGCTCTGGTTCAAGGTGATGAGAAAGCCTGAAATCCCCATAGCTCTGCATGGGCAGCAAGATCCACGTGCCAAACATTGTCCAGAGCAGATCATTTCAGCCTCCAAAGCAGCACAGCCTCACCAGCATGGTGCTACATCCACACTCAAAAACCTTGCTTGATGAAAATAAATTCTTCTCATTCCAGAGCCAACTTCAACTCTCCACTGCACAGCATCTACTTGCTCCAAAAGACCAAGACTTAAATGCCAAAACCTACATTTTTCTGTCTGGGATGGGCTCTTCCATCTTACATTTGAGCATTATTTCCACATGCTGTTGTGTTTTTTTTAAGCCATTCTGCTCATTTCCAGGAAGATCCCATGGGGTTAAGGAATTAGCCCGGGGCATGAGAAAGTTGAGTTTCATTCCCTGATCTGCCAGAGAAACCCCAAGTGCCACTATGCATATCACTCAGTGCCTGGACTTGGGTCTCCTAACTGTAAAACAGGGGTAGGAATCCAGTGAGCATGTTGGCAAGAAGATAAAATGTGTTACTATCAGGGAGGTGTTGCCATGGGAGACACTTAGATGAACAGTTTCTAAACTCTCAGCTTCTTGGTGCTTTCTCTTCTACACTTGACCTCCTTTGGGATTTCACACAACCAGCTTTAGCCCTGTGTGCTCACAGATTCCTCAGCTTGAGGGGTTTCCAGCCCAAATAACAAATCCTCCTCCAAGTAGGAAAAAGTTGTGATCTCTGTGGCAGCAGTTTGTACCCTGTGTTTTAAAGGGAGAGAGGGGAAATCTCTGTAACTATTCAAGGCCAGCAGACCCAAGGTTTTGCACTTTGAGCACAAGAACATCTGTGTCTTCTTCCAACACTGTCTCATTGACCACAACATTGATCCTTGGAAAGCTTTTCCCAGGAATTCTACATCTTTAATAATTCCAGATTTCATTTTGCCCGTCAGAACTCCAGCAAAAATTTTAGGAGCAGGAAGGAAAATTACAGATAAGTCCTAGGAAAAGAAACTCAATCCTGTAAATACTTTCTAGGATCAGTGGTTTAAGCTTTCATAGACACTGGAGAACTAGGAGATGACATGAAGTCACTGCAGGAAGATGTAAACAACCCATGAAAAAAACATTGCATTTCAAAAGATAGAGTACTTCTAAGGCCACAGCATTCTAAACAGAATTATCTGATGCCAGCACTGTTTATTTGGTGTCTGAGGTCTCACCAGCCACAGCTTATCAGTGGAGAGTTGTCACCCATTTAGAGAGGAGCTTTAAGCTAACAAATTCCTGCACTATGGAGATACCAACCACACGTGAGAATGGGGCTGATCATACTCAATTTTCCATTCCGGAAACCAGTTGCCAGCACCACTACCTTGTTCCTCAGAAATAACACTGATCAAACAGCACAAGGAATAAACAGATGAGTCAAGCAGGAGTCCTGGCATCAGGATTCCAGTTAGTCAGTGTGCATATATATACAGCTAAACACTTAATATACAGCCAAACACTTAATAGATTAAGGAACTTCAAAGCCCCACATTACCTGGCTGAATTAACCTCTACTTCCACCCTATTAGAGGATGCTTAAGAGAATAAGAAGCTTTCAGTCATCGTCAGCAGTATGGTTTTTATGCACACCATGCAAGTAATCCAGCAAGAAAATGGTTTCAGTGTCTGAAATTACTTTGCTGGTAGGCTGGTGGTGTTCTGCAGGTTCATACTACATCAGATATCCTTCTGGCCCTTTGGAAACCTGTGAATTACAGTTAAATAGGCCCTAGGAGCTTGTTCCTCGATATTACCTTTGGAATTGTGTTGACATGTGAAGAGTCGACTCACGTTGCGTTGCTCAGCATTTACCTTGTGCCAGCCCAGAGCATGCTTGGATAATTCTAAGTAGTTTCAAAAACAGCAGAACTCAGGAGAAAAGCCTCCTGCACGATTTGGCACCACTCCAGCTTGCCAGCTAAATGCTTCCATCTGATATTCCAAATAGGCAGGTGGAAAATTATCCAGAGACACATGATCATGTTCCGCCTGAACAAATGCAAGAGGGGCTAAAAATCCCACTTAGGACAGTAAGTCAGTTTAAACCTGAATGTGTTTTTCCATTGATCCTCCAGTTTTCCTGGAAGATGCACAGGCTATTTTGCTATGGAAGAGGCCCATGTGTTTGAGGGTTTGGAGGGGGGTGTTAATTTATGCTTTCCTCCTCCCTCAGTAGGATTCAAAGGGAGCCCAGCTTGTTTCCCCATGCCAGTCTGTCATTTTATTCCACCAGGCCTCCAGTACAAATACAACCACCCAGTGGGTTTGTAAGGTTTGCACACGACAGCATTATAACCTATTGCCCACAACGATGATGCTAAGCAGAGCGAGCTCAGAACTGCATCTCACCTGACATCCAAACAATTAGCCCCGTGTTACAAGCACTGACCCCCAAGGCCAGCTCCTCTCTCATTTAACAGGAGACACATCAGATGAAGTTCTTTCATGGTATCCACACTTAGTACACTACCAGCCTCACAGGTTGCAAGGAGTCAGCAGTCCCAGCAGTGCCTCTGACAGGGCAGTGTCCATCAGAAAGATGTATGGAGCTTCATCATAAATAAACAGGCTCTGGTACAAGGAGCTGTGTTTCAATTACTTAAGCCCTAATGCCAAACTTGGTTGGTTGCAGAAGCAAGATAATACAGCACTCAGGCAGTGTGTTACCCTTGCTTTTCAGTAGCCTGTAGATAAGTATCACTGTGTCACTGTGAAAAAATGCACTCAATTACCCCGACGTTGTTATTACTTAATCTGCGTTTCAAAAAAAAGCTTCAGACTGAAAAGATGTTAGATAAAGCCTAAGTATTGCAGATAAAGGCATTGCTTCACTGAATATATGCTGTAAAAGCATGAGCTGTGGTTGCACACATGTAAATGAACCAGGAGTGGTCCCACATTGGCAGGAGCACAGCAGTGCTGGGATGCTTGCACAAGAAGGTGGTTGAAGTGCCCCAAACCAAAATGCAAAGGTAGGCTGGGGAAGGAGCCTGCTCCATGGAGGAGAGAGGCTTTGCAAAGACTTCCCTAAAGCTTGGCATGAATCTCCTCCCTGACACATGGAGACTGGGTCTTTGCTAAGCTCTGCCCAGGCACAGCAGGTATGACCGAGCTGGGTAGGGCACAACTGGAGGCAATGGTCCACCCTGAGGCTTTTTCAGGTGGGGAACAGGAGTTGTATTCAGAAGAGTGTGGCCACCAGATTCTCACTCTCTACACAGTCACCAGCGAGGAGCAGCAGGACTCTTACTTTGGATACCCATGTTTGGATTGCAGCTGCAACCCTGTGTCAGCACTCTGTACTTTAATGGTCTCAGAAAATGGGTCTGGCACTCCAAATTGATGACAAATTGATTGAAGCCAGATGTTGTGAAAAATGCCTTTTCCAAGTTCAATGGCACATGAAATGGTCTTAGCGTGCCCCCGGATAATCTGACTTCTGTGCCCCAGTCTGCTCCAATAAACTAATTGGGAGGATAATATTTTGTCTCTGCATGGTGAACTCCCTGGGGAAAGAAGCTTTTTAATTGCATACACAGCCCATGATCTGGTAAACTCTAAATCTCACTGTATGATGTGCAAAGTTAAAGTGGGACCTCAGCTGAACACCCTGAGCTCATGTTACTGTCTGGATTAGCAAAGCTTCAGACTACTAAATCATCTGTATTCTTCAGGCTTTGCAGGGAGTTTGGTTTCCCCACTGAGCTGAGCTCTTTCTGGCATAGTCAAAAGACAGCAAATGATCCACCACAGGCACAGAAGCACCAAAGTGAAAGCAGCACCAAGCTGGGGTTTTTTTGGCCAAGCCAGCAGATGCACTATGGCAATATTGACCTTGTAGGAGTGCAGAGGTGGCCAGAACCTACATGCTCAGGCCTCATCACTTTGCAAACCTCATCACAAAAGACATATTTACACTGGCTCCACCTCATTAACACACCCTGCCAGACCCAACCTTGCACTCCTCAGCCTGCACATGCAGAGCAAGACCCCAATTTGGTCAGCTTCTACTCCCCAGGGCAGATAAAAATTACCTCGAAAGCCAAGTTTGATTCATGGATTGCCATGAGACATATGTCCCTCGGAGGAAAACTGATTGATCCTGTTTACCTTGGGCACTGCAAGGCATTTAACACCAGGCTGGGAGAAGCACAGCTTTGTAGTTGTTATTCTAATATGCTTCAGGAGAGAGCTATTTGTTTAGGAGAATGATAAGATTTTCAGACCCCTGGCTCCCCGGGCAAGACTCTGACAGTCCATCAGAGCACAGGCAAAGTCCCTTAATATGCTCTGCAGTATCAAGAAACCCTGCCCCTGTTAGATTTCCCTGTCAAAATTACAAAAAGCCCAACGAATCCCGCAGCGTTCAGCTCACATCTTTTCCAAAAACTGGGGGAAGAAGCCTGCAGCGAAGGTACAGAAGAGAAAAGGTTGAGAACAGCCTCTCCTGGTGACTAATGCAGCCGAGATAAACATCTAGATGCTCGCTAAAACATACAGTATCACACGTAGATTAAAGGCTCCTTCCGAGATTTTGCAAGCAGCCAGTAACTCCTACCCAGCCATCTGCCCAGAAAAAGGCCTCCGACTTGTCAACCAATCCATTTCCCTCCAGTGCCACAGGCTGGGTGATACCGATCTCTGCTCTGTGGTTTTTTTTGTGTGTGTTTTGGTTTTTTTTTTTTTTTAGGAGAGCTTTGATGTAGGAGCCTCCACCGAAGCCCTGCAGCCCCCTTTAGAGAACAAAGCCCTGGTCTAGCCAGGCTCTTCACCACTTGTCCAGGTATTAGGTTCTTTTTCCCAGCTTCGGGGCAACCCTATCACTGACTTTTTTTTTTCCCCTGACCTTCTGCTCGTGGCCATCTGCGTCCTCTCCCCTTTTTCTTTTCTTTTAAAGCATTCACCTGAGCTTTGGTTGCCAGCAGAGCAATTACACACACATTGGTTTGCATCAGTCACAAAAGCTGTAAGCCTCCAATTAACCACCTCATGCCTTTTAATGACACAACGCTAAACAAGGAAGAGAATTAGAGGGAACATCCTCAGAAGTGGTTTGCAGCAGGACAGAGCAGTGTTCATTCTTGTTTATATCAGGGTAGCACCTAGGAAACTCAGCTAGAGGCTGTGAAAACAAATGGGGAACTTGGGGAATTAATTTAGGATGGAGAATTTAGAGTGTATGGAACAAGACAGAGTAGGTGGATGAGGTGTAGTGTAAGGAGGAGAACACAATGATTTTTCTAAGGATCAAAATAACCTGCCAACATCCTGCACTTGTCACTGCCAAGTTCCTCTATCCTCCCTCCTCAATACCACTTCAAGAGTGTGAACGCTGGCAGAGGGCTCAACAGCAAAGACAAGTGCTTCTCTGACTCCCAGGAGACCCATGGAACGTGTTGTCTCCATCTTCAAAGATAGCTGAAGATATTGCACCTGCCCAGAAGGTTTCAGGCAAAACAGCATTTCAGAGGAATTTATCAATTCAGCAAAATCTCAACAAGGTGAGTCAATTTTGCCCAGGTTCCCATGAAACTCACACAGGACTCCAAACATCAGAAACCTGCTGAGTTTCCTGCCTGGTCACCCATCTGGTTCCTCCACCATTCAGGTTTCCAGGGCCCTGGGGCTGACTGCTGCCAAACAGGCTGCCTCACAAGAGGGGATTTCATTGCTCCCACACTTCACAGTTTGGGGTGTCCCAGATTTTGGAGCATCTCAGCGACAAAACACGAGAGCATCCACAGATGGAGAGCCCATGAAAACAAGCTGAGAGACTCAGCACTCCACAGATTGGCTCTCAAGACAATACACAGTGCAAGCTGGCACACTGTTTCCTTTTGCATCACTGTGGAAGGAATTCAGCCCAATTTCATAAAAAATAAACTTTAAGGCTTGGAGCTTGGAGAAACCTGGTCCAGTGGAAAGTGTTTCTGTCCATGGCAGGGGGTTTGGAACCAGACAAACTTCATGGCCCCTTCCAACCCCAACCATTCTGTGGCTCTATGGTTCTTCCCAAACCAGAATCATCTTTTAAAACACATTCCTATCAGACACCCTCACAGGGCAGCTGTAGCTGTTTTCCTCTCATCAGCAGCCTCTGAACCTCAGTCCTGTTTCAGCTGCTCTCAGGTCTGAGGCAGAGAGCTGTAGACCCTGTACAGAAACCACCACCAGAAACACTAATATAGAGGGACATGCAAATCTGAATGGCCTGATCCAGAAGGCAGGTGATATAAAATATCCTCTAGTCCCATGAGCTCCCCATGGGAGGAGAATGAGGTCAAATCTCTGTAGTTTTTCCATCAATTTTTAATGGAAATAGTTGCTCCACCTAAGGACTACACACCTGATATCGTGAGGGATGGTAGCCTGGCGCTTGGCTCCATGAGAAATTTGCAAGAAAATACAGTGGAAAGAGGACAGATTTTGGAAAAAAAAGGGACTGAAGGGTGTTTGAAGTATACGAGTGGTTCCCTTCTGCTTCATGTAACACTTGACATCTCTCACTGCTCACAGCCCAAGAGATATCAGCATCAGCTGCTGTGAACAGACACCTTCGCTTACCCAGTTTGGTCACCAAGAGGCTCTGCTGGGACCTTAGTTTTACCTACCTAGCTATGAGAAACATGTTTCCAGAAGTCTGTGTAGTTCCCCAAGACATTCTTGCAATGTGCTGAGCAAGCATGGAGGCTCCTCCTTGGGATGCAGCCGGGCGGGTGTGCTGTGAAAGCTGAGAGCTCCTGAGCAGGCAGTGGGGAAGAGCTCCTGGGAAACATCTGTGGGAGACACTGACACCAGCTGTAGAGCCATGTGGGGCTTGAGCAACAAACCATCTGTCAAGACCTGCTTATTAGGATGTTTACTCACAAAATTGGCCTTTTCATCAATGTCCTATAAGTGGTTTCTGAAAGCAGCCCCGACCACCAAGAATATGGTCTCAGCATCAATCAACAAGAACAAGAGCAGATCCAGCTTGTGGAGGAATCAGTTTCTAGCACAAGGACCAGCTACATCTTGCCCAGCTCCACAGCTCCCATTTGTCCATTCTGCTACATCCTCTAATTGAGGATCAGTACATTATTTAGGTTTTTAGATTAATATAAATGAGGACCCTTTAACAGGACAAAAGGCCTTCTGTTTCCTTTCCCTGTGCAAAACATTCTCTCTCTGCTCCACAGCAGAGAGGGTGATTATTATTTTCACTTCTTTTTCTGTGGTTCCTGTCCATACCATGATGCTTGTGTTGAAAAGTTAACAATAGGGGGAAAAAAACCCCAGCTCTCCCCTCACCCTTTTTCTGATTATGAAATTCATTGCTGATTTGATATTTTTGTAACACTTGTGTACTTTTTTTGGTTTTACTTAGACCAAAGACAAAAGTCCTGTGCTCTGAAGTCATGAGGAACACCCCCGTGGCTGGATGACTGTAGATGAGACTCAACAGGACAGAGGACAAAAATGAAATAATCCTGCTTTAGCAGCATAGAAAAGGGAAGGGAGGAAGGCTCAGAGCATCCACATTGCTGTGTACATGGACCCAAGCCACCTACCCAGGTGGGCATCTGCAACAGGCCCAGGGGAAGACATCTGCTCTGAATCAAAAATCAATGGCTTAGAAATAAAGCCTCTCTCAGGGCTAAGATGCCTTTGGGGGCAGCAAGTCTTCCTGTAGATCAACACAGGAAAAAGAAAGCAGCAGGGACCACAGCAGAGATCACTATCTCCATGGCAGGGAAGGGAAGGGGAAAGAAAGGGAACTTGTCATTTAGCAGCAATATTAAACATTTCTGAGCGTGCTTCCTCTTCTCTCTGGACCATCTTCACCCAAAGCACCCATGGGCTTCAAGTGGGATGAGCCAGATCCAAACCTCCCAGTGCTGATATTCCTGTCACAAAAATACCTTGGAGTAGCTGTGGATTGTGCAGGGAGAAGGTTGCTTCAGGGTGTCCTTCACAGTGTTGAAGGGAGTGGTGTGTTGCCCCAGTGTGTTGTTCCATAAAAGCCACCCAGAAGACACCTGTAAAAAATGGACACTTTGATGATGAGAAGCAGATATTTTCCCTTCCTTCCAAGCAACTGAACATCAAGGAAAATCCTATCATGAGGTGTTTGACAGGAGAAACAAGCCAGAACTTCAGTTTCATTCAGTGCTTGTAACACCAAGCCAACGATTTCTTTCATGAAAAAGAAAAAAAAAAAAAAAGCAGTAAAGGAAACACTTACCATGACGAACATGCTGTCTGTCTGCTGTGGCCTGGAGGCATGAAGGTGGCTTCAGCAGCAGCAGAGATGGGGACAGCCAGGTCAATAGCCAGCATTGCCCTTGACATCATTGGCCACCAGGTGAGGTGGCCACTCACATCACAGTCCTCCAGCCTTCACAAGCTGCTCCAACAGGCTTTACAGACTGCTTTCTTATCACACATGATAGATTTTCTCTCCCACTCCTTTCCCAGCCCTTGCCCCACACTGGGAGATACGGAGCAAGATGCAGCATTGAGGACTGGCTGTATGTCTAGAAAGAAAAGGCCATCACCAGGATTTTGCCTGCCAGGGCTCTGGATATTTAGCAAACTCCTACTCTTTCCTGATTTCACCTTCCCAAGAGAAGAGCAGCTTCAGGAAATCATGTCAGTCAAGAGTCCAGGAAAGAAAACTGTAATGTGATATAGGTCTAACCCACAGAAACACTGGGAACGTCTCCTTTTACTGTGAACCCTTCCAAAAGGAAACCAAGCCACTGTAAAGAAGGTGTCTGGGAAAAAAAGACAAACTTTTAACCCTTCCCTTGCCTCTACTGTTTGCTCAGTCAAACTGCAGCTTTCCTTGAAGCCAGGAAAATTCACTCTCTTTGTCCTTCCTGTGCTTCTCCTTGGGGCTTGGAGCAACCTGGTGTGGTGGAAGGTGTCCCTGCCCATGCAGGCAGGTTGGAACTAGATGAGCTTTAAGGTTCTTTCCAACTGAAACCATTCTGTGCTTCCTAGCTCTGTTTTCCAGCTCTGGGCTGCCCAGAGATCCCACTGCTTTGTTCATCCCCCTGCCTGAAACTGGGATTCAAGAAAGAAGAGCCAGGCAGAAAATGGGTGGTGCTCCAGACCCAGAGGTTTGGTGTCTGCACCTGCCTTGCTCTCCCACTTTCACCTGGACATCCAAGGGAAGGGAGTGAATGTAGAAAGGGTCCTTCTGCCTCTTCCCAAGTGCTGTTCTCAGGGCTTACACGAAGTCCTACTGTCAATACAGAGCACAAGCACATTCCCTCATATATCTCCAACTGTTTGTAGCTCAGTGTCCTCAAAATGCAACAAAATCTCTTCCCTTAGAAGCATTTCTGTCTCTTCCTGCTTAAAGCACAAACTGGAGACGCCGCTGCTCCCCAGTTCAGATGAAGAGTTTGGATCAAGCCTCACCACACAGGGTCTGGCCCCTAAGGGCGAGCAGGGAGCCCTTCCAACATCAGCCAAGAGAAGACACTGGGACAGCTTGTACAAACAGACACAGGGTGCTTGCAAAGACAAGCTTAGAGACCTTGATCCACCTGCATTCCTGAGGATGTGCTTAATGCATCCCGACCACATGTACCCAAAGCATGTGCTGAAATGCTTCGCTGAGCAAGAATGGGCTTAATCACATGCTTAAACACCTAAGTACTTCAGAGATTAAGATTGATTAGGTCCTTCTCCTCCCTGCACCTCATGCTCCTCCTCATGAAAATCCCATTTCTGAGGACACGAGGCTCACGGAGTCCAAGGACACGCAGGGAAGGTATTTTTCAACAGGTTGCAGGTTTTCTGGCTTTCTCCCTTGACCACAGAAGACTTGACTTGAACTTTTGGGGGGGCAGAAAACACTTCATTAGTTTACAAACCCATTACATCATGAGGTCAGATTCCAAATCATAGATCTCTCTTCAGTGTTGTCACCACAGGTCTTAGTCCCCAGGACTTCCAACTCCTTCAAAAAGAACAAAAGCCAGATTTTCAGAGCTTGGCTCAGTGAAATCAAGTTATTAATGTTAATATACTTTATTGATCTTAAAGGAATACAGCATGGAAAAAAGGCCATTAATTGAGGCTCTGTTACATTAACAAGTCATTAAGCATAAAAGGAGCAGATCCAAACTGAGGTCCCCACAAGCACAACATATGCAGTTCAGCATTTACTTCAGCCTAGATTTAGTCTGATCCCCAATGTCATTTGGACCAAACTAGTCCACATTTTTGGACTAGAAGCTATTCTAGGGAACTCCCACTGGTTCAGACTCCCAGATTCATGTCCAGGTAGAAGCACATCTCCTGTGTTCCTGGAGTGGACCATCTGGGATGGCACCTAGCTAGCTTGCACCACAACTACTCTTGTAGTCCAAACCAGCATGCAGTGAAGATGACCAAGGGATTCACTCCAGATTGCTCTGTTGCTCCAAACAAAAGCACAATTGTAGACACACTTAAAGGGAGAGAAAAACTCTCCAAGGAGAAGCCAAGTCTGCAGGTAGGGTGCAGCAGATGCCTAGCACTTTGACATGAGGATGGTTCATGTGGTTTGGAGGTCATCAACTTTTCCTGCAGTTGTAGGAATGTTGTAGCTGTGGTGGGCAGCACAGGGACTGTGTCCATGACACTGTTGACATTTCAGGAGGATGATGTTCAGCATAGCAGAGGACTGTCTGCCCGTGTGAAAAGGTGGATGATATTATTCTGTCAGGGGACAAGAGTGACCAGAAAGAAGTGTCCATAGTTTGAATAAAGGTGTGTTGCCATCAGCCAAGTGTGCAAAGTCAACCTCTTTGCAAAGCAATGCAAAACTCATCTACAGCAGCACTTGGGAGGACAGAAGAATGTAGTAAAGAGTGAGAAAAATCAGTTGGATAGACAACTCCCATCAGCTGCACTGAGATCACAAGGAAATGATCTAGGTCAGAGCAATGGTGCTTCTCCTCCAGCTTCAACAGTGGCAGGGAAAGACAATCTCTGGGGAGACCATGCCAGCCTGGCCACTATTTGCAGTCCATTCACCTCACACTTCTAGGATCCCCAGCAATTAACTGGGGATGGCAGAGCACACATCCTTCCCTACCTTCTCTAACCCCTTTGGACTTGCTGATACTACATCTGCCTCACTATTTCCTGTGGCAGCAAATTACTTGCTGTGTAAAAAACCACTTTCTATTATCCCTTTCAAATGGATCTCTCACTTGTTTCCCTATCTCTCCCCTTGTTCCAGCATTGTGGGATTTTTTTTAAACCCCAGAGCATTTGTTTCTCACCACAGTGCTCCATCTATAACGTTTAGTCAGAGAAAGAAAACATGCCATGCAAGGAACCTCAACACAATCCCTTGGAGGGTCAGAAGAAATCAGGGAAAAAAGCAAGTTTGAAAGATAGACCTAGGATTTATGAGTTGTCTCCATTGGTTTGCAATCCCTGGTGCCCTCTCTGCACCATCCACAACACAATCCAAAGAGCTGAGAATGGTTCAGGTTTTTGTAGGAGCAGCTTAGTTGTATGTATTGCTACAAAGGTATGTACTAGATGCTGAAGTTTGCAATTAAAAAATGTCTGTAGTTCTTTCTGCTTCCCCAAAATGTTCATGTCTTTGTTCCCCCCCGTGAGAAAAATCAGATGCTGAGGGGTAGCCATGCCCTCCATGATGGGTGACCCCAGCTTTCAAGGCAGACAGGGATGGAGGTCCCTCAGGGATGGCTTTGTGGGCTGCCACCTGAGGAGTGCCTGGCCTTCCTCAGAGCCAAAAAGCAGGCAGATTTGGGATCAGTGAAGGCACAGGAATCTGTTGTCAGTCCTTAACCCAGATGAACCTGAAGACAGAAGAAAACTACAAAACTTGTAAGGGATGGGCATATTCCTTCTGAAGGTGCAGGACAGGGAAAGCTGCAAAGAGCTGGGACCTATGGGCTCTCTGCAAGCAGAGGTTCTGTTATGGAAGGGCAAAACCAGACCTGGGGGACAGGAGCTTATCACTTGTCCTAGTAAGGCTCTTGGTTAAAGAACCTCAGCAACTGGCAGTGCTGAGTGGCCTAAATCATCTGAAAAGAATGAGAAGTGGGCCAAGTCCCCATCCCCCAGATGCCCCTGGTTAGCCCAGTCCGATTTACTGAGTTAGGCACCAGGCTGAAACACCTCCTCTCTCAGCTTCTTCTGGAAATAAATAATAAATAATAAATCAGGATCAAACCTCTCCATTTCAGAGGCTTTCCCTTGCCACCTTCCTTCTGACCCAGATGTCTGAGTCCTTGCATCACATTGAATTTCTTGCAGTAAGGGTGATAAACTCAATGGGGGCACAAGGGACATCCAGGCACAATGCCAGGGCCTCTCTCTCTGACCCCACACACAGCAGGCACAGCTTGCTTCAGGATCTCTTGACCCCAAGTTGGTGGCGAGGGTCAGGGAGCAAAAAACAAACCCCAAAAGCCTGCTGGAAGGCAGAAAGGCCAGGGAGAACATCACCCCTTTCAGATGACAGCACCCCAGAGTCTGCACCCTGCAGATTCCTGCACTGGGAGAGATGGCACTGATGCTCTTTAACCTGAATCACAACAACAACAACAAAAATCCAGCTAAAGGGGGTTGTTCTTGTTCTTTGGGTAAACTATCTGCTTGGATGGGGCTTGGAACAACCTGGTCTAGTGAGAGGTGTCCCTGCCCATGCAGTGAGGTTGGAACTAATGATCATTCAGGTCCCTTCCAACCCAACTCAGCCTGATATTCTGAGATTCCATACTTTCCTGCCCTCAGTTCTATATGGAGCACAGGAATAGCTAATACCAAACCTCCCCACCCTGCAATAGGCTCCAAATGCAAAGAAATGTTCCTGCTTCAAACTTTCCAAGCCTACCATAAACACTGGGGACAATTAAAACGTGACCATTATGCAAAATACACTGGCAAGGACTCAGGGCTGTGCAGCTGGAAAGCCAGGTAGTTTAAAGTGCCAGATATTGAACTGGTGTCCAAGAATAGCAGATGTTTTTCAATCTAATGTTGCAAATTTTTTACTAACTTAGATGTGTTTCCTAAATCAGAACCAGAGAAGAGAATGTGTGCTGTGAATTGAGATCACATCAAGTACTTTTCTAGCACTGTAAGATGTTGTATTTAAAAAAAACAACCAAACAAGACGAAGGGGAGAATGTAGAGAGAAAAATCTAGGTCTGTTTTAGGTGATGCTTACCTAAATAGTGTAAGAAAAGGAAAAAATTCCTCCCCAAGTGAAAAAACTTGGATGTAATGAAGATGGAGATGACATTAGCCCATTTGCCTGTCTGGTATTAAGCTATTCAGCAAGAGTATTGCAGATACAGTGGTTGCAGCTGACAACAGTCTTAGTGATACGTAGATGGTTTTTTTGTTTTTTTGTTTTGTTTTTTTTTTTAAACTCAATTGTCTAAAAGGAAACTATTTCAGCAGCTGACTTTTGAAAAACAGCCTCCCTCACCTGGTATGAGCCAATCTGCTGCAGCACCACAATTAAAACCCCACCATCCCCAAGTCAGTTTGTCTTCCCACCAGCAGCTCCTTCACAGACAGAGACACAACGTCTGAAGACCTACTCTGCTACACCTTTGAGGAGATTTACAGGGATTTGCACGTGCTTTCCTCACTAAAAGAGAGATTATGTGGCATGATTAAGAGATATTCTAGGAAAGAAACTACTAGCTTTGACAAGCCTCTTGACATTCCCTTTGTTTGATATAACACCCATCAGTCATTAACAGGAATGCATTAAGCTGCTCCTTAGCCTTGGTGATGCCATGTTTCACAACAGCACTTCCCTTCCCTCTCTGCAGTGGAAGCCATTGTCCAGTAATTTCTGGGCAAATTATTCTGTAACAATATATAAAATTTTTATATACACACACATACATACATATACAAGCTGCCCTTCCATGTGTAAAGCACTGGGAGAGTCACAACGTGATAAAGGTGAGTTACACCTTTTCCTGTATCATGGTAGATGGAAATGCAAGGACTTTCTGGGTCACTGAATCCAGAACCATGTGAGACCATACTACGAGACCCCTTACAGAAAGTGGCATTCCTCTATTACAAAAAAATAAGATGAGAGAGATATTTTATAGGTAGGGGTTTAGGATGCTGCAGATCAAAAAAATAAAATCTGCCACTTAGAAAAAGTGTTACCACTATCTCAGAAGCTGCTCTCAGAGACATTTAATTCTGGGTGGAACTCTCCTTCTTACATTTGCAGTGCAAGGAAACCTGAGAAATAAACTGTTCAGACTTTCAGGTGGATGGCAGCAGGAAGGCCACAGAAGAACCACAAAGGAAGATGCCTGCTTGGCAAATCTTACTATGAACAGACAGGCTGTGCACACAACTCTGAATTCACACCAGTCACAGCATCCACACCAGTTGCACATCCACTGCTTCATGGATGCCAGAGCAGAAGATGAACCTGCAGAAATCAGCTCATCCACTGGGCCTCTCCATCACCATAAAACCTCCAGACTTCCCACCAAGCTGCTGCTGCAAAGGGCAGCAGTGCTGTCTAGGGTTAGCTCCTTTCTCCTTTGCTGGCACAGACTCACCTCCAGTCCTTTGGGAAGAAAGAGACTGAGACAGAGACGGGCGGGTGACACAGTTGTCACTTCTTTCCATAACCTGCTCAGGGTTGTGACAGTCACCATACCTAAAGAGGGCACCAGGGACAGCAAGTCTATGGTCTCCTCCACCCAGCCCAGCTCCCAAAGCACCCAGCTTTTGGGGATTCATTTACTGGCTATTTCAGAGGGACACCTGTTGGGTGACACAGATCTATTTGGTTACAGAAACCTGCCATCTGTCCCCGTGTTGTACCAACCAAAGTCTGCAAGCACTCTGACAGCGAGAAGGATTAATATTACATTTCCATCTGCTCTGCAACATGAGCTGCCCATAAGCAACAACCTGAAGATGGCTCTGAGCTCCTAAATCCCACCTTGCCCTTAAAGACATGCAAGCTATGGGAAGAACCAGAGGAGCCATGACAATCCAGTTCCCTCAAAGCACAAGTCACATCCACAGCAACATTTTAAACTTGCTCTGTTTTCTGCAAGGCTAAACAGGAAACTAATGCAGGGAACACTAACATCAAAGAGACACCCAAGTGGTGACAAGGCCATAAAACCATTCACTGGGTCTGCACCAATGTAACAAACTTAAAAAAAGTATTAAAACAGACTGTTTATTACAGCATATGATGTGTTATATTAATTTACACAATGATATATATATATAAACAGCCATTGATGATGTACAGTAAATTGGACATCAACAGGAATATTAAAACTACTGATACTCATGCACGTGACATGCATATGGGTTTTTTTTTTTTCTTTTTCAAAAGCAGTTTTACACAATATACTGAAGTTACTAAGCCTGGGTCAACTGCTCCAACAGCTTACCCTGAACACCACTGCCATCCGCAGCGGGACTCCCAGGAGACTGGAGTCAGGTGCTCTCTGGAGAAGGCAACTTAACCTTGGAGACAGATTGAACAGGAGCCCTTTCCTGGTGGGAGGAGGCTGGGGGAGGACAGAGGTGAGTTTCAAGAAGAGAATCGACATGAAAAGTAAAAAAACAAAAACAAAAACAAAAAAGAAAACAGGCCAGACTACCAGTAGAAAGAAGTTCAAGATGTGGCAACAGGAGCAGCAGAAAGGAACAAGCAAAAACATGAAGACCACCTATACTCCCTCCCACTTATCCCTAAACACTTATGACCTAGAGCTGTCGATATCCTCTATAAGACCCAGAACTGGAAAAACTAAGCAAGGAAGATCCATCTCCAGAAACATCAACCTCTTTTCAAAGCCTTCTGATGCCATGCACGGGCACTACTGAAATGGCAGTGTTACGGTTCCAGTATTTTTTATAAACAAGTATAATGGTCTTTTATTTCCACGTAAAAGGCACTAGTATCCACCCAAGTTCTGAAGACAAGTGACATAATTTACCTTAAGTTTTAAATATTTGTATTAAAAAAAAAAAAAATCTGTGGAAATATGTACACAAAAGCACCTTGCTTCCAAAAGCAGAAGCAGATACATTCCACAAAGTCACCTCACTAGACCGTTGTCATGAGCTTCAGGGAGCCCGACCGAAAGCGGAGGATTTTCTTCTTGAGGTTGTGGGAGGCTTTGATTTTGACAAAGGCCTTGGCCGCATTTTCATGCAGCTCCGGCGCCGTCACCGTTTGGATGGGGAGCGTCTGGACAAACTGAGACCAAATAAGGCCCCCGCTCTCATCAGAGTCGCTGGTGGTCGTGCTCTCCCCTACGAACTCCACCTCACTCAGGCTCGACTCGCTGTCTCCAAAGCAGTTCGTCGTGTAGTTGCTCTGCTCGTCCTCGCTCGTGTCCACCACCGTGGAGTGGAACAAGGACTCGCACTCCGCCGAGTACTCCGAGTCGCTGGCCACGTAGGCGTAGGGGCTGACGTAGGGCAGGGGGACTTGCGAGTAGACCCCCACGCCCTCCCGCCGGTTCCTCCTGGCTCTCCGGAGGGCCTCCTCATAGGAAATCTCCGCCGACGACTTCCACCGGCGGTAGTCGGCCCGCTTGTGCTTAGGCTTGGCCACCACGACCTCTCGGCCGTGGCCGTGGGATCGGATGGCGGATTTGTGCAGGCCAGCCTGACGACTCTGCGGCCCCGACTCCGGCTGCGAGCCGCTGCCTCTCTTCCCCCTCGAGGAAGGCTTTTTCAGTTTCTTATTTGTATCCAACTCCTCGGGAAAGCGGCACTTCTTGCCGGCTGGTTTGCTTTTCTCCCGTAAGGCCTGAGAACTGTTTTCCAGCCCGCTGGAGAGGTGAGGCCTGTGTTTTATCGCCGAGCTTTTCAAAATCTTCACGTTTCGGGTGCCTTTGTGAAGCTTCACGCTTTGTTGCTGGGCCGGGATGTACTGGGCATTCACCAGCAACCCATCATCCAGGCTCTGGGAGGAAGAGCCCTCGCTTTTGAAATCCAGCGCTGGCCTCTCCTCCATGGCAGGTGATGAGGAGCGAGCCACCTGCAAGCTGCTCTTCAGCAGGACTTTTTTGGAAGGCTGGCTGACCCTGTTCTCCGGCTGCAGCACCACGGCCTTCCCCGGACTTTCCTTGGGAGAGGCAGCAAAGAGCTGGCTGTTCTCCTTGGGGACATCCCCCACCACCGCCGTCGTTGGGTTGCGGTTGAGCTCTGGAGGTGATGGTTTGACACCCCGCGGCAGGGGCTTGCTCTGAAGTTCGCTGGCTGTGCCAGGTGGGAAAGCTGCTGGCAAAGGTGCCTTCCTGCTCTCCAGCTGCTCACCAGCTGGTTCCCTGGGCCTCTGCTTTAATGGGGAAGGTGCCGTGTGGTCTAGAGAGGTGGTGGTCCCAGCAGAAGACAAGGACGCTTGCTTGGAGCTCTTCAGGTTCACCACATTACCATGAGCCACCACCCCTGTGGGCTGCCTGACACACATGCTGCCATGCCTCAAGATCCCTTTGGTGGGATCAGCGTTGAGACTCGTCCTGGGTTTGTTAGTCCTCACCGCGTGAGTCTTTTTCTGAACCAGGCTTAAGATGTACCCATCTATCCTCTTGCTGGTGGAAGGGCACGGAGCTGGCCAGGAGCTTTGCGGGAGGAAGGCGTTGGTGGATTTCCCTGAGTCCGTTTCAGAGCCGGCGCAAACGTCGCCAATATCGCAACCGAGCCTCTCCTCTTCTCCACGGGGGTTTTCAGTCACGGGGAGAAGAAACATGGGACTCTGCACAGCGACCGCGTGGAGTGGGCTGGGGTACCGGTAGACATCGTTCCCATTTTTGGACACCAGATCACACTGGTACTTTGGATGTACATCTGCAACGACATCGAGGGAATTTGAGTGCGGTGTGGACAAAGAGCGACAAACAGAGCCTGAAGTCTGGTCCTCATGCTGGCCTTCCTTATTATAGTCCATCCAGCCTATGAGATCTGAAAGGCATTTTAGAAGAGTTTAGAGAGCCTGCCAGGGACAGTTCTGCTACGTTTTTCACGTGTCGCCGAGGACACCGGTCCCATCTACACATAGGATGGAACATTGACACTGCAGCAGCATTGTTCAAGCAGCAGAAACCTTGCAACCAGAGATGCCATGCAAGCAGAATAAAAGCAGCACTTATTTTCTGTGGGCCTCTTTGTAACTGCTGTTTTGTAACTGTTTGTAATCTGATGTAAGATTTGTCCTGATGTGACTACACGGTTAAAAAATAAGAATCACAACCCTAATGAGAACATTTACTTTGGTTTCAAACCTGTGCCTAGGTCGCTCAGAGCTTCCTGTTTTACTTCCAAGCCACCTAGAAGCCCACAAGGGTCTTATATTTATAAATTACAAATTCACCTGTGAAACTCACTGCAGGCCTCAGCATGTATAAGTTTTATATTTTGCCTTACTAAATCCAAAGGGAAACAAAAAAAATGTATAGGCAAGAGACCAGTTCATTGCTTTTAGCATAGTGGCAAACTTCACTTCTGTATTTTTCAAAGTATATTTTGGGTCCAAAAAATCCTGATTTATTTTTTAAAATAATAATAATACTTTTGACAAATAAAAAAATTCAAGAATGGGCAACAGGCTCATCTTTCCACACAAGTACAAAGAATGCAGGTCAATCCAGCTGACATCCTAGACTTGGCTCTGCAAAGAGAGTTCTGTAAGAGAAATCCAGTGCATTTCAAGATGCATGAGTCAGATTTAATAACTAAGGCACTTCCTTAAGGTAAGCAACCTTAGCAGAAGGTCTTCAATCTAAGCACCTTGTTATTTTCTTAAGCTTATGCTACTCTTGTCTTCCTGGGTAGGGGTACAAACTAAATGTAGGGGTACAATCTAAATGATCCTTCCAGACCTCTGTCAGTCCTGTTTTCTACCCTTGGGCTAGAAACTTCAGCCAGGGTACTCAAATTTGAATGCCTGGTGCTCATCACTTATCTAAGGCTTGTTTCAAAAGAGGTCTCATAGACTTTGATGAAATTAGCTGATAGGGATGATGTTCTTGTGTGGGCAGGAGAGGAAGAATAAGGGCAGTTAGAAGCAGGAATTTCCTCCAGATCACCTCACAGTTTTCCCACATTTCCTAGATTTGATGTTAGAGTCAGGAAATGCTGCCAAAAAGACTTCTTTGAAGCATGCCAGACTGTGAAATCTCAGCTCTTGAAGCGAGACAGTAAGATTAATAAGAGTTTTGTATTTTCTTGATGTATACAGAAAAAAAAAACAACAAACCAACAAAAGAAAAACCCTACAATGGAATTTGCTGGAAATCCTTTGTATATTTTTCTTTTTATGTATGGCTGATGAAGATCACATACACCTTACAACAGGGACTATTACCTCATTCCCTCAAGCTGCTCCAAGGATAACTTAGAGGACTTGTCAGCATCTCAGAACAAATGCATATCAAGCTGTATTTTCCCACTTCAGTGTTAAAAGAATTATTTTGTCCTCGATTAACAACAAACAGCTGCAAGTTAAAACTCTAAATTTGAAAATGCTGTGGTTAGGAGGATTCTCCACAATCCAGAATGAGCTAAGTCTCATTTTTAATGAGTATGGCTGCAACCAGTAACACTTGATCACAAAAGTCCTACTGAACTGTCCTTCCCAGGAAATAGACAGAGGAGATCACCCTATTTAACCATCCCACAGATTAAGGCTTGCATCTTCAGCCTAGTGCCCAAGGAAACCCAGCAGATCTCTGCCAAAGAGGCAAAATACTTTTTCCCTGTTCATGATGCCTTCTGTCTACATTATATAAACACAGGACACACCTCAGCATGGTCACCTGGGGGTTGAGGACCACCAGAACTGATAAAACAACTGCTACAAACAGACTGACAGGCACCCTGCCCTCCTAAAACCTGTTGCTAGCTCCCTGCTGTCACCTGAAGCTGCTGAGGCATCTTTAATCATTGCTAGTTAGTAAAAATGCTTTTCTAGAGGAAACCGAAAGGAAACCAGCCAACTGATCGTGTTCCTGCGTGTGGGTACCACTGCCCTCTGCTGGGTAGAGCAGCTGACATATTTTCACAGACTTATTCCTGTGTTTGGAGTGACCTACTCAGAAACAGCCCAGCCTCATGACCCATGTACGTGATAGGCACTGGAATCCTTTCAGAGCACAAGAAGTCAAATGAAAGGAAGAAGGGTTAATTCAACCCAGATACTCCTGAGGCATTATTTCCAAAGCCAAAGCCACCTCCTGGAGTATGATGTACTCGACCTGCTTTTACTATACCTGCAGATATAGGGCGTCCATCTGAGATATTCAGTGTTGCCTCCAAAGGGCTGCAAAAGCAAGTGCTAGAATGGCAACTGGATAAACACTCACTGAAGACAGAGTTAGATGAATTGGAGAGCGATCCAGAAGCTCCATCACTCAGCTCATAAAACCCTATAAAAATAAAGAGTTTGGATTTATATTAGTTATGTCTACACAAAGTTACCATTTGTGTCCCTAGAAAGGCAGCCCAGCTCATGTTTACATTGGCTTACTCCATTGCAATTAAGTTTGGGGATTTCATTCGGTCACCCAAAAAACTGCACAATTTAGTAATATCCTTATTGCTATGAAGGATTCTGTTTAAAAGGAAAGCAATTAAAAATGAAAAAGCAGAATTCAACTTAGCATATGAAATTTTGAACTTCTTTTTTTTTTTTTTTAACGTTTACAGGGGTTGGGATTTTACCCTTTACAAGGGTTTTCAGATTTTAGCAAGAAGGATGCAGGCTGTGTTTAATAGCCTGCTCATTTAATAGTGTATTACATTTTCAAGACAGACTCCCAGCTATTACCTGACTACAGATTTCTTTTTTCAAGCGTTGGGCCCAATGCTATCCTTTATTTTCCTCAAAATTCTGGTGATAAACATAATATTTGTGGATGACATGAAAGAAGGAAAATGGTAAATAATGTGCAGACACACAAAAAATTAATTTCCTGGTACACTGGGGACTACTCAAGAAAAATATGACAGACCATAACCACAATTTAAATTGTATGTTTAGAAATAAGGAATGCAGGACATGTCTGCAGAATAGGGATGCATCCTGGAAAACAATAATCCTGAAAAGGACTTAGTCAGCATGGAAAAGCAGCTCAATCAGGCTTAATGATACGGCAAAAGAAGCTAATGAGATTGTTGGATGTACAAAGAGACTAATGAATAGCAGTAGGGAAATGACTTCAGAAGTCTACACAGCACTGGTAAGAAAGGCATTGGAATGGTGTGCCTAGCCCTCAACTCCAGCATGCTTAAAACAAAGCTGAAAAATTGGAACGGGGCCATAAAGCTATTTAAGAGCTTGGAAAAATGCCTTAAAACGAATGACTTAATGAACTTGACCTGTTTAGCTCATAAAAAAAAAAAAAAAAAAAAAAAAAAGCTGGCTACTAAAAAAGACCTTAATCTATGAGAGAAAAGTGTATAAAAAAACCATCAGTACTGGAACAAGTCAAATTCAAATTAGAAATTAACAGTGGTTTTAATAATTGCAAGTTGGTGGATTCTCCACTTTTCAGTGTCTTCAGAACAAGTCTACATGCCTCTAGGGAAGGTTCCCCTTAGCTAAATACCATTTACTGGCTTCAACACAGTTAGAATGGGATGAAATTCAATATACAGGGGATCAAATTGTTTGAATTCAGTGTTCCCTTCTGGCTACAAGAACAACTCTAACATCTTACTCCTGCTGCTGGTGCTTCCTTTCACCATGTTTTCTGCAACCTCCCTCCTAATATGCAGGAGAATTAGAACTTCTGAACTAATTTGTGGATTTTTCTGGAGAAAAAAAAAAAGCCTCAAACAGTAAAAATCTACTTAAGCTTGAAAGGCTCCTCTGTATATGTTGTTGACAAATAGCAACCTTTCCAGTGGTAGGGGAACTTTGCTGGTAGGCATTAATGATCAGAGATAGAAACCAACACCAGGTGCCAAGGGAGGCTCCATTTTGCTGATTATTGCCCTTACCTGAACTTGGACGACTGTCTGTCTCAAGGTGTTCATCTGTTGTTTTCTCCACGTCCAGGCGGAGATCACTTATTTGCTTATCTAGCTCCTGTAACTGATTTAACAGGCCGGCGTCCCTCCTCCTCAAGCAGTTCTGGAAAACAAGAGGACAAACAACAACATCAGCTCCATCAGTGGGGGGGACATGAAGGGGCCCCAAAGACAACCAGCCTCCTCCACCTGAGCATCATGGAAATACCTTGTCAATATTCTTCTATAAAAAAAACCCAAACAGAACGAAGCCCTGAAATTCTAAGTAGACATTCTGGCTAAATACTTAGCTGAAGAATTATGCTGGCACTACATTCCAGCCTCTTCCAGCCAGTTCATCTTAAAGGAGCACACTCCACAGTTTAGGAAGACCAACAGACTATGTTGGCAAAGCCCTCCTCTGCAGGACCACAGCTGTGACAACAAAGCTGTATTGTACAATACAGTCAAACCAGACCTGTCCACATGAAACAGGCTACGTGGGTGAAAGCACAGCTTTGCCAGTGTCACAGGGGACCTTCACCACCACAGTGGTGGTACTCAAAGATCACATCACACAAAGGGATGAAAACAGCTCCACCGACAAGTGCCTGGAGTGTGGGAACCACCTGGTTCTGCTGCACCTTGAGTGCTCATAGTCCACCACACAGACAGGGAGATTCCCAGGGCTGGGATCATGGCCTTTTTATTAATTTTGCAGTGCGACAGGAGGGAAGAGTAATTCTTCCTCTCCTCCCATTCTAATTGTATAAAATGGCTGTGAGATGAATTTTAAGGCTATTTATGAAGGTAATTTGATGGCATAAAAATGAGCAATAAGAAATGATTCTGTAAGGCACTCATTAACCCACGGTCAATGCAATCAGTTTCCCTGTGTGTAATACAATGTTGCTTATCCATCATCTGTTCAGCTTCATACCCTTTAATTGTCCTGGCTTTGGGGAAAGCAGGAGAGGCAGAAGGAAGGTTGTTGTGTTTTTTTTTAAGTGCATCATTTGATGGGCACCCAGTGGTGCTCCAACATGCTCATCACAAGGAGTTTAGATGCTCATAACTGGCCTAGGTCTAAACCTATTAAATCCAGGACAACCTTTCCCCTGGGGTAGGCCAGTCCTTGGGCAAAGAGAAAACAAATACTTAATAGTATTAGCAAGGCTGCTTGAAGATGTGCTGGCATGTAACACCATCCTTGGAGAACCAAAGGGGTGATCCCAAACATTTCTGATCCTCCACATTTCTGATGGGAGTTGGGAGCTGGCTGGAAGCCAGGCTGGCAGAGGTGATGGGTTCAAGGGGTAACTCACTGCACCACCCACTGCCACCACTGTCCCCCCTCCCCCAGCAAGCACTGCATCTGGTTCCAATCTGCAATGTCAAGTGCACAAATTAAAGTGCTACCACATATCTCCGGGGGTTGGGTTTTCTTTATTTGCTGTTCTGGTTTTTTGAGTAATGATTCCCCAGTCCCTCACTATGGCTCTTCAGCAGCTATCCCCTTCTCAGCAGAAAAATAATTTATTAAGAAGGAAATAGTCCTAAATTAACTAAACTAAAAGGCCCACAAGAAAAAAGAAAAAAGAAAAAAGAAAAAAGAAAAAAGAAAAAAGAAAAAAGAAAAAAGAAAAAAGAAAAAAGAAAAAAGAAAAAAGAAAAAAAAAGAAAAAAGAAAAAAACAAGGAGGGAAGGGGGAGGGGGTTGTTGGGGAAAAGAAGAAATCAGGCAAATAAATCACGCAATCCAACTTCTCCCTGGGTGAAAGCAAATGCTGAGCCCTGCACAAAGACCGCCAGGCACAGCTGTACGTTATTTCCATTGAAAAATGATCTGCCGATTCATGCCGCCCTCCATCCCTCCCCACACCAGCTACAAAGCGCGTCCTTCAACAAAAGCATCTCTTATTTTAAGGGGCCCGATCCTGCCCGTGCCGGAACGCTCCTTACCTCCCTCTCTCGGGTTTGCAACCCAGGAGATGGCTCCCAACTTCCATTCATGGCAACGGCAGCCACTCTTTTGCCTTGAATGGAAGTCGGGCGGCCGGCCTGGCGCTGGAAACCGAGGGGGAACTGTGAAGACACCAAGCAAAACGCCGGTAAAATCCAATCGCCACCGATTTGTCACCTCGTCGGCCAAGCGCCACGGAGTGCGGTCCCCAGGGAGGCCGGGTCGCTGTGCCGGGGTGACAGCAGCGTGGGCACGGTCCCCGAAAGGGGAGCGCGGCCACCCCCAGCCCCTCCGCCGGGAGACACCCCGGGTCACACCGCCTCGCCACGACCGCGACAGCAGCGCGACACAGCCGCATCCCCCAGCGACACAGGCCCGCAGCTCCGGCGACACACACCCGCATCCCCCGGTGTCACGCACCGCATCCCCGGAGTCACACGCCCGCATCCCCAGCGCCACATCTCCGTATCCCCCAGTGTCACACAACCGCATCCCTCGGTGTCACATACACGCATTCCCCGGGTGTCAAACGCTGCATCCCCCGGTGTCACACACCCGCATCCCCGGGTGTCACAGAACCGTATCCCCCGGTGTCACGCTCCCGCACCCCCCGGTGTCACATGCCGCATCCCTCGGTGTCACACACCCGCATCCCCGAGCGTCACACGCCGCACCCCTCGGTGTCACACACCCGCACCCCTCGGTGCCAGACGCTACACCCGCCGGTGTCACACACCCGCACCCCTCCAGCCTCCGCCGCTCACCAGCTGCCTCCGCAGGAGCAAGATGTTCTCCTCCAGGAACTTCTCCTCCAGGCTGCGAGGTGGCGGCCCCTCGCCCGCCGGCTCCCCGCGTCCCCCCTGCGCTCCGGGCAGGGCTCCCGTCGGTCGCCGCAGCAAGAGCTGCTGGTGAAGAGCCTCTTGCTGCGGCGACCGACG